>LR738710.1:708459024-708479969 GCA_902687465.1 Secale cereale | reverse complement strand
ACACACACAATTTTGATGGCTCTCTTCATCGATCTCGCACCCACCCACTTGATCCTCTCTTCGACTCTATCGATATCTATGACCCCTCCCTCTCTTCTCGTGGATCACCCGACCCTCTATATATGATATGGATAGGCGTCCATTTCACACACATTGCATGCAAAAAAAATTGAGATGTCATCGACACATTCCCATGTATCACTCACACACACCCACGTAGGTGGGGGCACGAAGAGAAGAGGTGCACGCACGGCGCACGTACTCCCGTCTCTTTCCCAACCACACCCGCGCGGGTACACGGTGGAGCTCATTTCTGTACAAAATGGTAGCCCACGTGGTAACTTGACACGTGTACTTGTTGTCCACTAGATGGAGGGAGGATCGTCTACGAGCAAGATTAATAACATAGCCGGCTGCTAGCTCTATCTTTGTGCCACCTCACTTATAGCCAACCTAAAAGCCCATTCATATAATAGTTGCTGGCTCTATACATCATGTAGTTAATGCTTGACCACACTTTCTTCTCTCACAAAATGCATTGGAGCTTGTGCTGCAGCTGGCTACAAGTTTACAACTCACTCCTCTTCTCTCTCCTCTCCTCTCTCCTCCACATCATCATAAATCTGAGGTGGCAACCCTTATAGCCTGCTTACATCAGCCTATTATACTTGCTCTACCACGGGTGAACAAACAAATTGCGACTTGATGTGTTATGTTAAAAAAGAGGCAAACCATGTGGGGCCTACCTTAGAGGCAAGGCTCTATACACTGGAGTACTTTTGATGTGTCTCGTCAACTCGCAGAACGAGGAGAAGCTTGCTTAGTACACCCTCTCGCCCGCCCACGGGCGTGATGGCTCGCAGGATGAGGTGAAGCTTGCTTACTATGCCTTATGCCCGCTCCCTTGCCCACGCGCGCGGTGGCTCGCAGGACGAGGAGAAATTTTTACTACTCCCTCCATTTACTCCTCGTCCCCACTACCTTGGTTAGGGAGATTATCATATTGTTTGGAATATATATGTCCTTTAGTAGATTTCAATATGAACTACTAGTACATACTCCAAACACTGATGTATATAAACGTATTTTAGAGTGTAGATTCACTCATTTTGCTCCGTATGTAGCATAAAGTTGAGACACTTATTTTGGAACAGAGGGAGTACATATTTGCTATGATCTGTCAATCATTGAGATGCAATAGCATGCATGTTAGTCTCCTTTGTATTTGATGAAATGTTGCAACGGGCAACCTTGGACGCAAGATACATGTAAAAGAAGCTGGAAGCTTCATAGCATTGTACTATCTCGCTGATAAATTACAGTACATACTATACAAGTACTTCCTCCGTTCCTAAATATAAGTCTTTGTAGAGATTTCACCATGAACCATATACGGATGTATATCGATGCATTTTAAGTGTAGATTCATTCATTTTGTTCCGTATGTAGTCCACCTAGTGGAATCTCTACAAAGAGTTATATTTAGGAACGGAGGGAGTACTATGTAAAAAGTTTTTTTGCGATTGTACTATGTAAAGAGTTAGGTGTCACACGGTGTCCAGAAAATATGGTGATAGTGTGAGGTGGACCATGTAATCACTGAGCCTGCGTGTTTTCACTGCTCTTGCACTCCTCCGCCGTAAGAATGGAGAAAATTGTAATCTAGTAGTACCTCCTTTCGCCGAAAGCGTGGGACATCCAGCAGTCCTACCACCTCAGTAATAATGACCAATGAGCCATCAAATCACATAGACCCAGCAGTAAGTTGGATGGACGAAGCAACCATCACTCTTGAATCCGCTTCTCCCTTCAACACAGGCGCCAGTGAGAGGTCGCGTCCGCTCAGCCCGTGCATGAATGCGACACCGATTCTTTGGAGCGGCGCTGACCGTTTCGGGTGGGAAGCGTGCGTGGGCGATGGACGGGCTTTGGGTGGGCCAGGCTGGTCAGGAGCGGGCGTGGCAGCTGTCCGCCTGTCCCTACCGGACGTCCGGAAACGAGAGGATGCACCGACTCTCACGGCTAAAATCGTACACTACACACCATATCTCAGTAGGAGTAGGTCGATATGTCGCTCTCTCTAACACACACATGATGTTAAACACACACACGCACATGCACACGCACACATAGGTTCATAGAATAGGAAAATCGTGCGAGTGCGAAGCCACAGGAAATGAGATACAGATGGAGTACGTACAAACTATGACCAGCCTAAGCAATGTAACCAAACGCTCCTTACTCTGCCTTGTTATCTCCCCCGGAAACCCAATGCATGGAGCGCAACTACGCATTGATCAGTCAAGAAATCAAAGTCAGCTTGCATGCGAGTTAATATGTGGCCCTGCATGGTAGCTAAAACGGCATCTCTTAGGGCTTCTTTGATTCCAAGGATTCTCAAAGGAATTTTGAAGGATTCAATTCCTTAGGATTTTTTATTATGTGGGTTGTTTGATTCATAGGATTCTAAACCATAGGAACTTTTCCATAGGGTTCATTTGCACTAGATTTCATAGGAAATTTTCAATCCACACTAACCTCTTTGAAAGAATCCTACGTTTTTTTTCTGTGCACGATCAAACACTCATAGAATCATGTAGAATTCAAGATGACATGCCACCCCAATCCCACGTTTTTCCTATTCCTGCGTTTTGGAAATCCTACGAATCAAAGAGGCCCATAATTTTTTGGATCAATTGTTGCGTTTAGAGACAGAAATCAGGGCTTTAATTGGAGGAATGACCGGTCAAGTTTCTCTTTCTCCTCCAATCTGCTTGCACCTTGGTCCCGCTACACCTTCTAACGTGACTTACTACACCTAAACGGAGGGAGTCGTACGAGATATGGTGGCACACTAACTTAGGTCGAATACAAGTGCCCAAAATTGTGTGCATGTTATAATAAGGATTCACTTAAAATAGTACGTGAGCGAACAGAGGGATCAATTGGACAGTGTTCCCGAGCAGTAGCGAGATGTGTGAGGTAAGATACACCGCTGGCGCTTTTAATTTTTCTTATTAATTTGTTTGTTTCACCCTCTGACTGGTGGGACCCAACGTACTACGTGGAGAGAGGTAAGGTGACTAAGGCTGCATTATTTTTGCACCACTATGCATAGTCTTACCACCAAAGCCACATGACACGATTATGATTTAAATCCCAATGACTCCCACACACACACACAAAATACGGCATGCTTGTCACACGAATGCAGGAATGTATAAAAGGTTATTTTCCTCTCGTTGAACATAACGGGAGGGTTGTGTAGCTGGTTAGCCTGTTCGCTCATCAAACTTGAGGTCTCGGGTTCGATAACTACACTTGAGCATAATTCGTGCCAGGAGGATTCTTTGACTGGTCAAAATGGATGGATACGGAGCTATACGATCTCGTAGTGACTGTATAATCACCTCATCACGTATAAGCTGCAGCCTCGGCGCTTGTTTTCTAGGGTTTGCACTCTCCACACTCTCTCAAGTATATATATACACGCTGCAGCCTCAACGCTTGTAGTTGTTCTCTTCACACTCTCTCACCCACTCTAGATCTAAACAAGACTTCGTTGGCCTCTCTCTCCCCTCATTGCTGGTCTGCTTGTAGTTTCTCTCTTCACACTCTCTCACCCTCTCCAGATCTAAACAAGACTTCGTTTGCCTCTCTCTCTCCCCCTCACGGCTGGTCAAAAGCCGATAGGATTCGTCCACCGGGAAGGGAATGAGGCTTAATGTTGTCGCTGTCGGTGAGGGGGGAAATCCACTACCGGCGCAGCTGTTCACTTTCACCCAGCGGCGGCGCGGGAGGGCCTCCGACCCCTTCTTCTTCTCCGCCGTACATAGTGTCGGTCGAACGGCCTCCGGTCGCCCACCGAACCACAGCCCAAGAACCTTAAGGTATAATTTACTTATTCCACATGCATTGCTCTAGCTGCATGTGGGCTTTTTCCGCTTCTGCACTCGAATCTAGGTGTTGGATCAAACATGAAGTAGTGGGCAAAGTTGTATACCACAAATCTAGGACGTGGTTCAAAGAGGAAAGGAATGGGGGAAACTAGTGGGAAAAGTTGTATAGCATGAATCTAGGACGTGGTTCAAAAAGGAAAGGAAGGAGGAAAGTAGTGGGGAAAGTTTATCGCATGAATCTAAGACGTGGTTCAAAGAGGACAGGAATGGGGGAAAGTAGTGGGGAAAGTTGTATAGCATAAATCTAGGACGTGGTTCACAAAGGAAAGGAAGTGGGGAAAGTACTAGTACAGACTGGCTATCCAACACCTACGTTGGTCGAAAAGGGAAAACATTGACAAACGCAGTATGCACATCTGTACCGAACCGATCTTTTGTTTTGGGGGACAAGGCTGTAGAGTTTGAGCAGGACTAGATTTGCTGCTCTCACATAGGGAAAGATGTCTAAATATAACAAAACTAGGACCAACACAAATATGCTCATTGGTTGTTTGTTCTTTGTTGCAACAGACTGTGCATCACGCCAGTACATCGGTAGATGCACATGGTGCTGGTGCGTCCACTATCCCGTGCAACTCTTTAGCTGTTGGCAATCTAAGGCCATATTTGGTTAAAAACTCCCTAGTCCCTACTTGCTTGGTTCCAGGGACTAAACATGGACTAGAGGTTATTAAATGACATGCTAAAATGCCATGTTACCCCTAGTAATGAACTAATAGAGACAAGGTGCCATGCGTGGCAGGGGCAACTGCTGGGAAAAGTCCCAAAAAGACTCTCCCTCGAGGTCTTCTTTCTTTAGTCCCAAATGCCCACTTTTAGTCCCTAAAAGTCCCTCCTGTTTGGTTTAAATGGGACTAACACGGAGTTTTTAAGTCCCTCCACCAAAATGTCCCTGTAAACAAGCACCCTCTAATAATGCCACTGGAAAATTGATGCAATGCCACAGTTAAAAGCAAATTATATGTTTAACGAATTTTATTGTTAATATAATCTCTCTGTTAATATTAATCAATGCCACCGTTTGAGAAATGCTACAGTCTTGCTTTCTTTCCCATTTAGATAAGGTAGATGCTTCTTTTTGTTGGCTTCTGTGTCATCCACCGTTATTGACCACTAGTTGTTTCCTTTGCACCTCTGTGTAAACAGGGTTATCTACTTCACCTCGTTGCCATTGTGACCTTTTGTTGCACTGCACAAAACACTTTTTTTAAGAGTGTTTTGTGTAGTTCAACCAAAATGTCACACCGACAACGTTGCTTCATTACTTGATTTTAGTGGAACTGCACAAGAGGAGATCTTATTTCCTATCTGTGTTGGCAAATTTGGTTCAGATCTTCTTCTTGTGAGTTGTTTGAATTCCGCGTCATGAGAGGTCAGTACTAGCCTTCTTTCACATTGAAGGCGAAGCTTGTCTGTTATTGAACCAAGTGATGAAGGGGAAGAACAAGCGGAAGAAAAACAAAAATCAACTCCTGGTGCTGTAAAGAAGCACCGGAACTGTGATGACACAAGTAATGATATAGTTTTGCATCTTAATTTATTGCTATGGCTGGAACGAGCAATTGTTTTGCCACTGATTTGATGCCACTCTTAATGTAATACGTAATTATCTCTACTTGTGCAAACATGGATCTTCTTTGAAGATACCATATATTTTAGTGGAACTGCACAAGAAGATGTTGGAAACATTAATCTAATCGAGGAGTATATAGTAAGCATGGCCACCACAATAGATAGCAACAGATGGTTCCGGAGAAGTGCTTCATCTGTATGCTCTACACAATAAACCTCCTCACAAAGGTTGGTACTCGCCCACTGATTTCATCCATATGATTGAGCTTTGTCATCTCTATTGGTGTTGTGCTACTATTTAGATACTGTCATCAAAAAGTGGTATTGTCCTTGAGAAGTGCTTCATCTGTGTTGTTTTAAATATTTCCTTTCCTTTTTTCGAGCAAACGGGGATGCTAGCATTTAATTATCCTCTTGTCTTTGCACAATAGGATCATCCTTCTTTGAGGCCTTGTTTGGTTGAGGTGGTTTTTGAAGGGGAATGGCGGGGTTTGAGGGGGATTAGATCCCCTACAAGCCAAAATCCTCTCCAATCCACTCCAATCCCCTTGGGAGGAGGATTAAACAAACAAGACCTGAAGAAGAATATGGAGTACGTGAAGTGACTAGTTCTGATTATGCCAGGATGAAGAAGCCATGTCTATCTTCTCATCATAAGGAGCAGTTGAAGGATGGTTACATTACCCCCCACAAGACCAAACTAATTTCAGCTTAGAAGGACTGACAAATCTCCATTTTCTTGTTGTGATGCGCGAGTACAATGTTGTTCTAGGATTCTTTCTGGTGAGTTCCATTTTTCTAAAAGTGTGCTCTACATGGACCATGTAGGTGCCTGTTTAAACTGTCAATTCATAGTACAATTTGCTTTATACTAATCACTTTTTTTTGTATTTGTGCAAACAGGGGTGCTCAGCTTGATTTCAATGGGAACTGCACAAAATGTTCATGAATACATCGAATCATTCATTTCCACCACTAGAAAGGAGGTGCCAATAAGTTCAAGGCGTTGCAACATATAAGGGCGAAATCATATAAGCTACGCGCGAATTTGGTTGATTTTGGTGGAACTGAACAAAAAGAACAGTTGGTCAGCTGGTTTATTTAGCACGAGGTGCCATGTCAATGTCCGAACTGATGGCAAACCCTGCCCATTCCACAATCGTAGGCATTTGATAATCTGGAATGGGAAAACCTTATCAAATTTTGCTCATTGATTTTAGCAAGAAGACATGTGTTTGATATTTTTGAATGGGACACCCTTTGCTGTCGGTTTTGTCGATCCATTTTTTCTTTATTCTTTAGTTGTGAAGTAAATATTGGCTCTGACATGTGAATCGTTGAGATGCATAATCATCGATTGTTTTGAATGTTCTCTATGAATTGTCAGGCCTGTGTGTTTGATTGCAATGTACAGGAACGCTTAAAAGCTGCTCAAACTCTTTGTACTCCTTCTGTTCCTTTTTTACTTCGCACATTGTGAAAGTGCATCTTTTTTTCTATAAGATTGGTCAAAGTAGAGATACTTTGACTACAGACAAAACTTGTATGCAGACTAGAAAGGACCGGAGGGAGTACATGTGAAACTGCTGCAAACGAGGTGATCACCGTGGGAATAATGCTAGTACGTATTGTTTTGCATGTTCACCCAATGCCAGTGATACAAGAATTTGAAGTAATCAAAATAAATTCATTCATACATGGTCGGATTTCACATAAACATGCCGGATTTCATTACATTTCATACATTCCTCAACTAAAAAGGGGTGGGCTAGAGGTATAATTAATTAACCGAAGCTACCCACCTGTGTCCGGCTGAGCCGAACAGAAGCTCCGGTGACTTAACTGCAGGTGTATTTGCGTAACTGACATGTGGCCCAGATGCCTGTTGGGCCCACGTGTCAGTCAGCCAGCTGCACCAGCAGTTAAGTAGAAGCAGCGTCCTTCTCCAACATAGCTCTCCGACTCCACGTCGCCGCGAAGAAGCTAACCGGCCGTCAGTGGTCAACCCGCCTAGCTTGTCATAGCGATTAGGGTAGCGGTGGCCTTACTTGGACCCGAGCGGCGGCGACCTACCGTGTTCTAATCTTTCTCGTTTTCTGTGCGGCGCGGCCTCGTTGGCAGCAGGGTGGGGCCTCGGCAGAGTCGGCGATGTTCTCTGTCTAGTTGCCGGTGGGCGGCGCCTCGGCGGAGCGGGGAAATCCTCCCCCTCGTTGCCGGCAAGGTGGGGCCTCGGCGAAGCCGGCGGTGTCCTCTGCCTCGTTGTTGGCGCCGCGGGGCCTTGGCGGAGCAGGGCCTCGTCAACACCAGTGGAGCGGGGACTCGTCGGAGCCGGCATTGTCCTCTGCCTCGTCCTCGGTCTCGCCAAACAGCGCCTCGCCCGCTTCATCGCCCTCTTTGTAGGCGGCCGCAGCCTCCGCCACCCGCATGCGGTACCGCCAGCGCTCGAGGTGGCCCTCGCAGGCGGAGCGGTACGAGTCGAGCAGTGCCTCCTACTCCGCCCGCTCCGCGGCGATCTGCTCCTCCGTCTGCAGGTGCTCCTGGAGGAGATGGTGGTTGTAGGTGGCGTCGGCCTGCGCCTCCGGGGGACTGCTCCTCACGCTTTTGCCTCACCGTGTCCATATATTGGGCATGGGCCTCGCCGATGGTCATGGTGCAATGCACCGGCGAGGATGGCGCGGAGGAGGGGGTTGGCGCCAGATCGTCGACTACCATGTTCTCCATTGGGACGTCGTCGTCCTCCGACTACCTGCCGGCCAGCCAGTCGGCAGCAATGGCTGCCATCTCCTTGTGGTCCGTCGTCTGCCCGTCCTGAAGAGCAGTGGAGCGCGAGGAAGCCATGGTGGGCAGTACTGGTATGGACAGGAGAATAGGAACGAATGCGGATGACTGCGGCTATGGCCGGCGCAACAGTTTATATAGCAATGGTGGGCGGCGGAGGGATGGACGTGTGGTGCCGGAGTAGCCGCCTCGGCAACCGCGTATCATTAATGTGGGCGGCAGACGGACGGACGGATGGCACTTGTGTCATTTGAAGGCGGAGCAATCGCATGCACCGGGAAGCGGGGCGGGCGACGCTGAACGTTACGGGCAGAAAGCGCGCGCGGGCGACGGAGGCGGTCTGGGTGGGCCAGGGTAGTCAGACTCGTGCTTGGCAGCGGGTCGGTCCAGCAGTCGGACATGCTGGCTCGCCAGCTACCTCGCCGAGTTGAGCGACGACAATCAGACGATGGACGTAGCTTCCGACCAGGAGCCGGCGCCACTGTCCAAGCTGGTTCATGCCGTGTTCACCATAGAGCAGGTGCGGCCGCACTTCGACGCCCTAATGGCGGAAGAGCTACCAGCGCAGGAGGACATGTGTTGCAACCTCCCTCTCCTCAACGAGCACCGGTGAACAAGCGAACGACAATGCCATCGCGGACATGTTCCCCTATGATCCTGGCTTCCTGAATGAGCAGCGGGCGCTGTATCAGACCATCCGTAGGGCCCTCGAGGCCCTCTCCGTCCTCCTTCGAGTTGTTGCGCTCGCCGTGGCGCCGCTGTCTCGCGTTGTCAACATGGTGAACGAACATGAGGATGAGGAGATGACTTTACTTGGAGAGGATGACAGTGGGGACCCACCAGGGCCATAGCCGCACGTACGCAAGTACCTCCTTATTAGTATATAAAACTGTAAAAAAATGTTTCCTCCTGGTTTCCAGACATCACGGTCCCACACCATTGTCAACCTATGTAGTCAATAAACAAGAGAATTGCACAAGAAGTGGCCGACAGCTGGGACCAAGCAGCTCGAGCAGTATTTGTGTTTTTGAGGTGTGAGCACTGCAGAGTTTTTCTTGAGCGATGTTTAGCCCAGATATTAATTTTTCTCCTCTGAACAACAATGAAAACATCGTTGCAGCTATTAACTGGGCGGGCTATGGCCCGTCTAGCCCAGGCCAGATATCCAGCCCAGATATTATTATTTTTCATGCTGAAAATGGCAAGCCCAGCTATACCTTTTTTAGGAATACCCAGGCAAGGTCAAGTTGTTATTCTCCGCCCCGCTGGGCTGCAAATCTTTCCTAGGAGGGATGCATTAGGCTTAACAAGAAATTGGGCTTTAAAAAATAATAAATGGGATGTAATTATAAAAACTGGGCAATAACTATAAAAATGCACCAAACACGTAATTAATTTATAAAATGTTATTTTTGGATATTGAAAATTCTAATCTTACATTCTTAAGAAGTTAATCCCCACTACTAGCTATTCTCTCTACATGCACACTATCCACATCAGCATGATGCCACATCAGCGTTCCAATTTTACTTTGCAAACACCAACCAATCGTTCTCTCTATAGGTGTCCACATGTACAGTCCATTTGCCTCTCAGTTGTAAGTTGTAACACGTCATCATTTTTTTTCTAAAGAAACCGTCTGTGGTGTTTCCATCGTGGTGCCTCTTAATTTCTACCTAACTTCCTCTCGTCACCTTCTCCAATTTCCGGAAATCCCACCGGCGTCTCCCCCCCTTTCCTCCCTCCGTCTCCCCAGCTTCTCCTATTCACCGGCATATATGTGTTTGTACCGGCGAAGGTAGCTCCAGCGTCCCTGGGAGGCCGGCCCTCTTTAGTTCACCGGATCAGACCAGCAGCGAGGATTATTCCCGGCCGGGGAGGATGCTCTGATGGCGACGCTGATAGGGATACTTGCTGGCCTGGAAGAGCCAATCTGTTGGCGACTAAGGCCATGGCTTCTGTTCACGATGACAGCTTGTAGGAGTGTTGGATCCAATTCCTTTGACGGGTCCAGCCCCGACTGATTCTGAGAGGAGCTTTTCCTACAGCAATGGTATTCACTTTTTTTCGCAAGCTAGGATCCTACATCTGGGGAGGAAGTACTGCTCCTTTGTTTCCAGATGGGTTTGCGGCAAGGACGGTAAATATCTGAGTACAGTTAGAGTTAATGGTTTGTACTTTGCTCAGGTATGTGTATTGATCCGTCTTCCGGATTTGTTCAGCTATATAGAATACAATATTTCATTCTGATAAAAAAAGTGCACACCAATCGTACACAGCCCAAGCGCTTCAACGCCTCTAACAGCCCCAATGCTCCCACCGGCCAGACTGTTTATCTTTCCCGGTTGCGATCTGTGGCCACGGAATAACCTGCTTCTAAGAACAAAACAAGACACTCCATCTCCTAATCTATGACGATGCTCCACTTCTGGACAATGATCACCCCCTTCATTTCCTCACATTGCTAAACAAATGAATTCTGTGAGGTATGCAATTAGCTAGCTGACTATTTGTCATCCTAATCAATGTCACCATCTCTGGGAAGGCCAACGAGCAGCAGGACATGTAGCTACTCTCCCATGTAACTATCGTCGCCTAGCTATAGCACCCCTGCTTTCTATTCCCTCATTATTTTTTAAGTGAACAATGAACCAGCAATTTCCTCATCCCACAAGTCCTTTATCTTCAGTGCTGCGATAGACCAGCAATTGCAAGGGCTTCAATTACCACCAGATTTCTATTCCTGCTTATTCCCATGAATCTTATTTCTTTCTGGACATATGTGCGTTTTGGAATTCACTTTTATTAATTTGGTTATGTTTATCTGTTTTCAAGCAGTTCACACATAATTGGGTTGCAGCAAGTTTCTACACCCTATTTCTTTGTTCCTGCCATTCCAGTATTGTGTAAGATTAATTGAGTGTAGTAGTGTACGATGGCTTTTCATGGAACAATGAATAGGTAGCTTGCTCAATTGGAGACTAATACCCCTCTTTTTTTATTTGGAGTTGTGCATTTTATTTCTCCATCGTTCCTATCAAGAGTGGATGGTGATCCCCCGCAGAAAAAGAGAGTAGATGGTGACCTTGGTCCAGACAAGAAAATGAAAAAAACAGACATTGCATTTTATTCTGATTTTTTGTAACTAGGATTGACTTTATTCTACATTAACTCTGCCTTTTGTGTTTTGGTCAGTGCAATTTCAAGTTAGTTACTGCAAGAACATCCACATGGATGATATCTATACCATTGCTCATTATGGATGTTCATAAAAGGAGTGCTAAGCTAGCAACTTAGGCTAACGTGTGTCAAAGATTCTCTAATCTACCTATTGTACTGACATTAGCCTTGGATCCCGGTTAAAAGATGGTATAGTATCATTGCATTTGTACTTAAAACTCTCAATTTTATACATGAGATTCGTTGCCGCAAAGTAGTAGGTACTCAACAAGAGATTATCTTTTCAACCCTCACCCTCTGTTACTCAATATATGTTCATACATTTATTTTTACAATTATGTAGAGTTATACATGTATATCTGCAAAAAGATGTACAAGTGTATCCGCAGCAACGCGCGGGGTATCATCTAGTTTCATTAATTGTTGCGAGCGTAATGTTTCGTTGGATTTTTACGTAATATAAATTTATATTGAAATTGTATTTAATCGGACTAGAAATTTCGGGATAAAAATATTTCGGATCCCATCAAAATGTGGGAAATTTTATTGAATTCTGTTTTCAACGGTTGGTTGAAATGGGTTGTACTTTTAACAAACTGTAAATGGGTTGTAGTAAATTCCATTAGAATTCAAAAATTGGCTGCACATTCTTACAAATCTCAAATGGGCTATAAGTTCTCTGCCAGACACTTGTGGCCTTACTAAGTTGATGCGTCCCCTAAAAAAAAGAGTTGAAGCATATGCAAGGCTTTGTCAACTTATAGTCAACACACGGTTCTAGCAGCAGTGGCCGTTGGATGTCCATTCAACGGATGCCGTGCTTCTTCTTCAATCTCGGATATTCTAGCTTCACCCGCCCAAAAAATGATTCCACCCCCTGACATCTGGGGCGCACCCTTTCGGAAGCTGACTTGTGGGCCTACTAAGTTGACGCGTACCAAGGGCTTTGTCAACTTAGTCAATATAACGATTCTAGCTGCAGTGAACGTACGATGTCCATCCAACGACCGTCGTGCTTCTACAACCTCTGGTCTTCTTGCTCCAGCCGCCCAAAGCAGTGTCGGTCATGCCGCCTGCTCCTGCCTCCCGTGGCCAGTTGTGCTGCCGCGCAGGCCTCACCGCCCCCTACTACTCCCAACGCTGGCCAGGCCATCCCTCTACTCACCCACACCCCCTGTTATTCCGCTACGAGGGCAGCCTCACACCGCAGCCGAACCAGTGAACCCTCGTACTCCTCTCCGCGCGGGCTTCCACTATCGCGTCTTCCCCGGCTCTGCGTCATCCCCATCCTAGGCCTCACCGTCGTCCACTGCCCTGGTGCTCTCGGCGCGGCGTGGTCAACATGGTCAAGGAACGGCTTCCATCGGACGTGGACTGTACGTGGAGAGGCTGACAGCTGGGTCCACGACGGCAGCAAGGAAGTGCCTCCTTATTACGCGGAAAATAATGATTCCTCCACCTGACAGCAAGGACCCACCGGACGGGCCACCGTATTTCACGAAAAAACGTTTCCCCCTGACTGCTGGGACCCACTGATACGTCTCCAACGTATCTATAATTTTTGATTGTTCCATGCTATTATTTATGATGTTATGTTTAATGGGCTTTGTTATACACTTTTATATTATTTTTTGGACTAACCTATTAACCCAGAGCCTCGTGCCAGTTTCTGTTTTTCTCCTGTTTTAGGGTTTCGCAGAAAAGGAATATCAAACGGAGCCCAATTGATCTGAAACTCAAAGGAGGAAGTTTTTGGACCTAAAGAAGCCCAGGAAGTGTCGGAGGGGGACGAGAGGACCCACGGGCTGCCCACGAGGATGGGGGCGCGCCCCCCCCTGCCTCGTGGACAGCCCGTTGACCCCCTTTGCTTGGCCCCGACTCCAACACCTCCTATATATACTGAAACCTCCGGAAAATAACCTAGATCGGGAGTCCTGCCGCCGAAAGCCTCTGTTGCCACTGAAAACCAATCTAGACCCCGTTCCGGCACCCTACCAAGGGGGGGAACCCTCACCGGTGGCCATCTTCATCATCCCGGCGCTCTCCATGACGAGGAGGGAGTAGTCCACCCTCGGGGCTGAGGGTATGTATCAGTAGCTATGTGTTTGATCTCTCTCTCTCTCTCTCTCTCTCTCTCTCTCTCTCTCTCTCTCGTGTTCTTGAGATGGCACGATCTTGATGTATCGCGAGCTTTGCTATTATAGTTGGATCTTATGTTGCTTCTCCCCCTCTACTCTCTTGTGATGAATTGAGTTTTCCCTTTGAAGTTATCTTATCGGATTGATTCTTTAAGGATTTGAGAACACTTGATGTATGTCTTGCATGTGCTTATCTGTGACGACAATGGGATATCACGTGATCTACTTGATGTATGTTTTGGTGATCAACTTGTGGGTTCTGTGACCTTGGGAATCTAAGCATAGGGGTTGGCACACGTTTTCGTCTTGACTCTTCGGTAGAAACTTTGGGGCACTCTTTGAAGTTCTTTGTGTTGGTTGAATAGATGAATCTGAGATTGTGTGATGCATATCGTATAATCATGCCCACGGATACTTGAGGTGACAATGGAGTATCTAGGTGACATTAGGGTTTTGGTTGATTTGTATCTTAAGGTGTTATTCTAGTATGAAGTCTATGATAGATCGAACGGAAAGAATAGCTTCGTGTTATTTTACTACAGACTCTTGAATAGATCAATAATCTCTTCGTTTGTTCTCCGCTATTAGTTACTTTGGAGTGACTCTTTCTTGCATGTTGAGGGCTAGTAATATGATCCAATTATGTTATCCTTGTTGAGAGAACTTGCACTAGTGAAAGTATGAACCCTAGGACTTGTTTCCTATCATTGCAACACCGTTTATGCTCACGTTTACCACTTGCTACCTTGCTGTTTTTATATTTTTCTTATTACAAAACCCAATATCTACCATCCATATTGCACTTGTATCACCATCTCTTCGCCAAACTAGTGCACCTATACAATTTACCATTGTATTGGGTGTGTTGGGGACACAAGAGACTCGTTGTTATTTGGTTGCAAGGTTGTTTGAGATAGACCATCTTCATCCTACGCCTCCCACGGATTGATAAACCTTAGGTCATCCACTTGAGGGAAATTTGCTACTATCCTACAAACCTCTGCACTTGGAGGCCCAACAACGTCTACAAGAAGAAGGTTGCGTAGTAGACATGAAGCTCTTTTCTGGCGCCGTTGCCGGGGAGGTGAGTGCTTTAAGGTATATCTTTAGATCTTGCAATTGAATCTTTTAGTTTCTTATTTTATCACTAGTTTAGTTTATAAAAGAAAACTACAAAAAATGGAATTAAGGTTACCTCATATGCTTCATCTTTTTATATCTTTCGTGAAAATGATGGAAAGGAAAATCATGCTCAAGTACTAGAAGAGGAATTACATAGAATGCTTGGCACTCAAAACTTGAATGATGAGCATGATTGCAATGTTTTTAGTGTGAATTCTTCGAATATCCACGGTACTAACGATGTTTGCATTAGTCATGATGAAAATATCTCATATAAGCATGTTGATTTTTGTGGGGTGCATAGAGTTTGCAAGTACATACCAAATAGGGAAGATAGATTTTGCAAGAGGCATAAGTATTTACAAACTAAATGGTTTCTAGAAAGGCTAGATGATTGTGCTGAAAATTTAAGATTTCTTAGCCGTACTTGTGAACTTTGCAATGAACGCAGTCATTTCATTCTCCAATGCAAATTGTTTCATGATCGAATCGCATCCAAAAATTGTGACGACTTGATTTCCCTTGCACATTAGAATGAACTTATCTTGCTTTTGGGTCTTCCAGGATTTGCCCTTGATAAACTTCTTGATTTTGATCTAGAGGAGATTTATATGTATTGTGCTATGAATTGCACTAAAAATCCTTATATTGCCAATTATCTTAAGACAAGAAAATAAATAGGAGATGAAGAGAATATTAATGAAAGGGAAGAGATTTCCCAATATCCTCCTATTATTTCTTATGATGAATCAGGTAACGAGGAGGAGCCTTCTATTCAACCAATCTCATTAAAAAAGAGCTCTGAAAAGAAGATTAAACCCACACATAATGTGAAGAAGAAAAAGAAAAGACGAAGAAGCAAAGGTAAAGAGGCATCTCTTCCAAATGATGTTGCTTCTATTACTCATTGTGATGATTATAATTGCTATACTATCGGTGCTATCCATACTATTAATGAAGAGAGTCATTATGCTTATGATATGCAAAGGCCCAAGCTTGGGGATGCTATGTTTGATGAGAATGATATATTTGAGAATTTATTTGGTGCAATTAATGTTTGTCCCAAGCTTGGGGATGCTACGCTTGATGAAGATGATAGTTTTAGCCTTCCTAGTCTTCATATGCAAATCTATTATGATGAAAGGATGCCTCCTATTTATGATGATTATTGTGATGACACTTATGCTATAAAAAGTAGTGATGATTATATTTATCAAACTTGTCATGATTATGACTACCCTTTTTCTGAACATTACTCCTTTAATGTGGAAACAATCTATAGTATTCAAGTCTCTTATGATACTCCCACTATTCTAAATGAGAAGAAATTCGCTTATGTGGAGAGTAATAAAATTTATATGCTTGGGGATCATGAAAAGAATGCTTTATGTGGTAGTTATATTGTTAAATTCATTCATGATGCTACTGGAAATTATTATGAGAGAGGATCATGTGTTTCTACCTATTTCAATAATATCAAGTTTCCTCTCTATGTGCTAAAAATCTTGAAGTTATGCTCGTTTTCCCTTCCTATGATAGTTGATTATCGTTCTCATAAGTTGTTTGTTCACAAAATCCCTATGCATAAGAAGTGGGTTAGACTTAAATGTGCTAGTCATATTCTTCATGATGCTCTCTTTTTGTTTCAATTCTTATCTTTTATGCGAGCATCATTGAAATCATCATGCCTAGCTAGGGGCGTTAAACGATAGCGCTTATTGGGAGGCAACCCAACTTTATTTTTGTTCTTTGCTTTTTTGCTTCTGTTTAGGAATAAATATTGCATCTAGCTTCTGGTTATATGTGGTTTTGTGTTTTAATTAGTGTTTGTGCCAAGTAGAACCTTTGGAAAGACTTGTGTGAAGTTTATGTGATCATGCTGTAAAAAACAGAAACTTTAGCGCTCGCGAGATTAGTCACCAGATTTTATTGGAGAGTGCTTTTTAGTTGATTATTTTTGCAGATGATTAATAGACAAATTCCACACGTTTACCAATTTATTTCATTTTTTGGAGTTACAGAAGTATTCGAAAGTTACAGATTACTACACACTGTTCTGTTTTTGACAGATTCTGTTTTTCGTGTGTTGTTTGCTTATTTTGATGAATCTATGAGTAGTATTGGGAAGTATGAATCATGGAGAAGTTGGAATATAGTAAGTTTAACACCAATATAAACAAAAAATGAGTTCATTACAGTATCTTTGGGTGGTTGTTTGTTTTCTTATACTAACGGAGCTCACGAGATTTTTGGCTAAGTTTTGTGTTGTGAAGTTTTCAAGTTTTGAGTATGGCTTTGATGGACTATGGAACAAAGAGTGGCAAGAGCATAAGCTTGGGGATGCCCAAGGAACCCCAAGGTAAAATTCAAGGACAACCAAAAGCCTAAGCTTGGGGATGCCCCGGGAAGGCAACCCCTCTTTCGTCTTCGTCCATTGGTAACTATACTCGATGCTATATTTTTATTCACCACACGATATGTGTTTTGCTTGGAGCGTAATTTTGTTTTATTTTGTTTTGCTTGCTATTTGAATAATATCCCAAGATCTGAAATTCTTAAATGTTAGAGAGTCTTCACATAGTTACATAATTATTCAACTACTCATTGATCTTCACTTATATCTTTCGGAGTAGTTTGTTGTTTGCTCAAGTACTTCACTTATATCTTTTAAAGCACGGCGGTGGTTTTATTTTGAAGAAATAGATGAACTCTCATGCTTCACTTATATCATTTTGAGGGTATTTTAGAACAGCATGGTAATTGGCTTTGGTTATAAAACTAGTCCTAACATGATAGGCATCCAAGATGAATGTAGTAAAAACTTTCATATTAATTGCATTGAATATGATGAGAAGTTGGATCATTGATAATTGTTTTGAGATATGAGGATAGTGATATTAGATTCATGCTAGTGGAGTTATTATGAAATTGAGAAATACTTGTGTTAAAGTTAGTGATTCCTGTAGCATGCACGTATGGTGAACCGCTATGTGACGAAGTTAGAGCATGAGGTATTTGTAGAGTGTCATCCTTTGTGTGGAGGTCGGGGGCGCGCGATGGTTAACTCCTACCAACCTCCCCCCTAGAAGCATGCATTGATTTCTTTGTTTTGATGACTCGTAAATTTTTGCAATAAGTATATGAGTTCTTATGACTAATGTTGAGTCCATGGATTATATGCACTCTCACCCTTCCACCATTGCTAGCCTCTCTTGTACCGTGCAACTTTCGCCGGTGCCATACACCCACTATATACCTTCCTCAAAACAGCCACCATATATCTTCCTCAAAACAGCCACCATATCTACCTATTATGGCATTTCCATAGCCATTCCGAGATATATTGCCATGCAACTTTCCACCGTTCCGTTCATATGACACGCTTCATATTGTCATATTGCCATGCATGATCATGTAGTTGACATCGTATTTGTGGCAAAGCCACCATGCAAAAAAATTCATACATGTCACTCTTGATCCATTGCAAATCCCGGTACACCGTCGGAGGCATTCATATAGAGTCATACGTTGTTCTAGTATCGAGTTGTAATATCGAGTTGTAAATCAATATAAGTGTGATGATCATCATTATTAGAGCATTGTCCCATGTGAGGAAAGGCTAAATAAAGAAAGCCCCTCCAAAAAAGGGGAAAGGCCAAAGAAAAAAGAAAGGCCTAAAAAAAGAAAACGGACAATTGCTACTATGTTTTTCCACACTTGTGCTTCAAAGTAGCACCATGTTCTTCATGATAGAGAGTCTCATGTTTATCCACTTTCATATACTAGTGGGAATTTTCATTATAGAAGTTGGCTTGTATATTCCAACGATGGGCTTCCTCAAATGCCCTAGGTCTTCATGAGCAAGCAAGTTGGATGCACACCCACTTAGTTTCTTTTGTTGAGCTTTCATACATTTATAACTCTAGTGAATCCGTTGCATGGCAATCCCTACTCACTCACATTGATATCTATTGATGGGCATCTCCATAGCCCATTGATACGCCTAGTCGATGTGAGACTATCTTCCTCCTTTTTGTCTTCTCCACAACCATCACTCTATTCCACCCATCGTGCTATATCCATGGCTCACGCTCATGTATTGCGTGAAAGTTGAAAGGTTTGAAAGAATTGAGTATGAAAACAAGTGCTTGGCTGAAACCGGGGTTGTGCATGATATGAATATTTTGTGTGATGAAGAGGGAGCATAGCCAGACTATATGATTTTGTAGGGATAACTTTCTTTAGCCATAGTATTTTGATAGGACATGATTGCTTTGTTAGTATGCTTGAAGTATTATTATTTCTTATGTCAATATAGACTTTTGTCTTGAATCTTTCAGATATGAACATTCATGCCACAGTAAAGAAATTACATTGAAAATTATGTTGGTTAGCATTTCACATCAAAAAATCTGTTTTTATCATTTAACTACTCGAGGACGAGCAGGAATTAAGCTTGAGGATGCTTGATACGTCTCCAACGTATCTATAATTTTTTATTGTTCCATGCTATTATTTATGATGTTTTGGATGTTTAATGGGCTTTGTTATACACTTTTATATTATTTTTGGGACTAACCTATTTACCCAGAGCCCAGTGCCAGTTTCTGTTTTTCTCCTGTTTTAGGGTTTCATAGAAAACGAATATCAAACGGAGCCCAATTGACCTGAAACTCAACGGAGGAAGTTTTTGGACCTAAAGAAGCCCAGGAAGTGCCAGAGGGGGACGAGAGGACCCATGGGCTGCCCACGAGGGTGGGGGGGCGCCCCCCTACTGGGCGCGCCCCCTTGCCTCGTGGACAGCCCGTCGACCCCCGTTGCTTGGCCCCGACTCCAACACCTCCTATATATCCTAAAACCTCCGAAAAATAACCTAGATCGAGAGTCCCGCCGCCGAATGCCTATGTTGCCACCGAATACCAATCTAGACCCCGTTCCGGCACCCTGCCGGAGGGGGGAACCCTCACCGGTGGCCATCTTCGTCATCCCGGCGCTCTCCATGACGAGGAGGGACTAGTCCACCCTCGGGGCTGAGGGTATGTATCAGTAGCTATGTGTTTGATCTCTCTCTCTCTCTCTCGTGTTCTTGAGATGGCACGATCTTGATGTATCGCGAGCTTTGCTATTATAGTTGTATCTTATGTTGCTTCACCCCCTCTACTCTCTTGTGATGAATTGAGTTTTCCCTTTGAAGTTATCTTATCAGATTGAGTCTTTAAGGATTTGAGAACACTTGATGTATGTCTTGCATGTGCTTATCTGTGGGGACAATGGGATATCACGTGATCTACTTGATGTACGTTTTGGTGATCAACTTGCGGGTTCCCTGACCTTGGGATTCTATGCATAGGGGTTGGCACACGTTTTCGTCTTGACTCTCCGGTAGAAACTTTGGGGCACTCTTTGAAGTTCTTTGTGTTGGCTGAATAGATGAATCTGAGATTGTGTGATGCATATCGTATAATCATGCCCACGGATACTTGAGGTGACAATGGAGTATCTAGGTGACATTAGGGTTTTGGTTGATTTGTATCTTAAGGTGTTATTCTAGTATGAACCCTATGATAGATCGAACGGAAAGAATAGCTTCGTGTTATTTTACTACAGACTCTTGAATATATTGATCAGAAAGAATAACTTTGAGGTGGTTTCGTACCCTACAATAATCTCTTCGTTTGTTCTCCGATATTAGTTACTTTGGAGTGACTCTTTCTTGCATGTTGAGCGCTAATAATATGATCCAATTATGTTATCCTTGTTGAGAGAACTTGCACTAGTGAAAGTATGAACCCCAGGCCTTGTTTCCTATCATTGCAACACCGTTTATGCTCACGTTTACCACTTGCTACCTTGCTGTTTTTATATTTTCTTATTATAAAAACCTATATCTACCATCCATATTGCACTTGTATCACCATCTCTTCGCCGAACTAGTGCACCTATACAATTTACCATTTTATTGGGTGTGTTGGGGACACAAGAGACTCTTTGTTATTTGGTTGCAGGGTTGTTTGAGAGAGACCATCTTCATCCTACGCCTCCCACGTATTGATAAACCTTAGATCATCCACTTGAGGGAAATTTGCTACTGTCCTACAAACCTCTGCACTTGGAGGCCCAACAACGTCTACAAGATGAAGGTTGTGTAGTAGACATCACCCACCGGACGGGCCATTGTATTGCGCGAAAAAAACAC
>LR738710.1:708407001-708442548 GCA_902687465.1 Secale cereale | reverse complement strand
CGAGCTCCACCACAAATACAACGTAGCTTGGAATCGCCTAAGTTACAAATAACCACTCCGAGTGAAGAGCAACCCTCTCACTCGGGGGCTTAGCTGCGACCCCGTGATTCGCCTAAGTTACAAACATCCACTCTGAGTGAAGAGCAACACTCTCACTCGGGGGCTTAGCTGCGGTCCTCCAAGCTGCGTCATAAGGATAACGTGGCTCTGTCTTCCGAGCTCCGCCACAAATACAACGTAGCTTGGAATCGCCTAAGTTGCGAAAACCACTCCGAGTGGAGAGCAACCCTCTCACTCGGGGGCTTAGTTGCGGTCCTCCGAGCCCCGCAACAAGCACAACATTGCCGTCAAGACGTCGACTCAAAATCCAAGCGATCAAAAAGGCTCAGAAGCAAAGGAATCAAATCCAGATAAAAGCCCCACAAGATTCGGGCAGGAGTACCTGGGCCACGAGCCCACAAGAGTTTCACGGTTACAGGATCACTCGGCATTCCGAGGCAAATTGAATCAAAGTACCAAAGTTCATTCACTCCTCAGGAGGAGGCAGGCTCGCAGGTGCAACAAACTCGTCCAGGTCGATCCCATCGGTGATGCGGGTGGCAGCTTCGAGGAAAGTCTCCATGAAGGACTGGAACTGGATCTCCTTCGTATTGGCGACCTTGAGCGTCGTGAGCCTTCTCTTCTTCACTTCCTTGCAGTGCACACGGACCAAGGATAGCGCCACGTCGGCTCCACAGCAGGCAGATGACTTCTTCCGCTCCAGCACTCGACCGGGGATCTCATTGGGTCGAGTCACCGGAGACTCGAGGTCGTTCTCCTACACGGCTCCCCTCCAGAGTGCGGCGTCGATCCGAGCCATCACTGCTTTCAACCGACCCAGATAGCCCATGGCAGCGGTAAGGCGGGACTCCAGCCTCAAGATATTCATGGCAGCTTCGTCCTTGACAATAGAATTGGCTGGGTCCAGACCGGGCTGGACCTGCCCAGTCTCTTCGTCGAAGTTGCGGCAGAATTCTACACCACAAGATATGCGTCGAGTCAGCAAGCGAGATACGAGTCGACCAATCCAACTTAGTCTGAGCCAAAGAGACATACCTTCGAGCACGAGATACCACTTCTTGGTGAGGTCGCTCAGATAAACTTCCAGATCATTCCTCTTCTGGAAGAGGGCCTCGTATTTTTCGTTCAGAGCATTCTTGGCGCCCTTCAGTCGAGTCACCTCTTGGTTGGCAGCGTCGAGAGAACTCTTCAGCCTGGTGATCTCCGCCTCGAGCGTGCCAACCGAATCCAGCTTCTGCTCCGCCAGTTCTATTTTCTCCTGAGCCTGCTGCTGCGCCGCCTCCAAGTCGAGGTCTTTCTGTTCCAAGGCCGCCTTCAGTTGGCCTACAAGAGACATCACTAGACGGATGAACATGAGGGAACACAGGACATACTTATCAAAGATCAGTCGATGAGTTGCTCGCGTCAGTTACCAGCTGCTTCGTCCTGCGTCTTCTTCAGGTGGTCCCGAGCCAGCTGCAAGTCGAGATTGAGCTGGATCTGCTTCTTCTCAAGATCTGCAAATTTGGCTCCAAACTCGCAAGATCTCCGCATCAACACAACAAATCAGAATTCTAAGACTACAGTCGAGCCAAACACTCAACCGCAGTCTCGGGGACTACACCCAGTGGGTGCACTGAGCGTGCCCCCACTGGTTCTCACTCGGCCAAGATCAATCTGGCCCAAGCTAAAAAAACAACAAGGAGGACCATGGACGAGCCCAAAAAGTTCTATTATCATACCATGGCCGACTACCAGCAGTCGACCACGGTCTCGGGGACTACACCCAGTGGGTGCACTGAGTGTGCCCCCACTGGTTCTCACTCGGCCAAGATCAGCCTGGCCCGAGCTCAAGTCAAGATCAAAGGAAACAAGTAATTCTAAAGACCACGGTCGACAGTTGGACTTCAGTCGACCGTGGCCTCGGGGACTACACCCACTGGGTGCACTGAGAATGCCCCCATCGGTAGTATCGAACGACCTTCAAATGCTAAAGGCTACAAGACAAGACACCCAGTGGGTGTGGCATCATCTTACGAATGAAGCAGTGGATTTTTCAAACTGAAGAATACTCTAGTACAGCAAGCCAATCAGTTGGAGGAAGCAAACCTGGACATTGGTCCGAAGGGCGGAACTAGCATTGTAAGCGGCCATGCTGGCCTCATATGCCGCCTTCATCTTCTCCATCATCAGCCCCGCCTGACGAACGACTTCTTGAGCCGCGCCCATGGGTTCCTCCGGGAGGCAATGGATGGAGAAGAGAACAGACAATGGAGCAGGCACTGGGTCGACGGCCGGAGCAGGCGCTGGGTCGACGGTTGGAGCAGGCGCTGGGTCGACAGCCCCTCCAGCCGACGAAGCTGGGCGTTCAGTCGACACGGGGACGGCGAAGGAGACCGTTGTCCGGACCACGCTTTCCTGTCGCTGGGCCTCTGGGCCAAAAGGCACCTTCTGGCCCTTCCGCCCCGTGCGTCGTCGAGCCTCCCCCGAGTGCTCCTCATCATCATCGTCATTGTCTGGGAGCTCTATGACATGGCGCGGCACTTCAAAACAAACAATTGTGAGGTTCAGTCGACCGTCAGCTCTAACCGACGAAAAGCAAAGCACGATCTACAACTCGCACCTGCGCGGGACGTAGCAGCATCCGCGGTCTCCTCATCGTCCCGGCCCTTGTCGATGTCCATCGAGGTCGCGGAAGCAGCAGCACTAAAGAATTTCCTTGAAGATGAGTCGACGAAGACAGACTCGACCTCCAAAAGGCAGAAAGGAACGAAGTTGAATAGCACTTACGTGGAGGCGATGGGAACATCCACCTTGATCTTGGGTAGGGCCTTCCGGGGCTTGGCGGTGGTGACCTTGGGTTGCTTGGGCGCCTTCTCAGATGGGTTGGGAGTGGCCGTACGAGCTTGCTTTGGCGCCTGGGAGCTGGAGGGACCCGTCCGAAAGCGCACAACCCCTGGGTCGTGCTTCCCCTTGGATCGCTTCTTGTCACGGGGAGGTGACTCGACCTCCTCCCCGCTGCTATAGTCCTCGCTCTCCTCTTCGGTCTCCTTGTCAGACTTCCACTCGGAGACGTCGCCCACGCCTTCTTCGCCCTCTTGGACCTGATCCCTGTTGGGCACCGAGTACATTTCAGTATAGATCTGCAGAGAAGAAAGATCAGCCAAATGTCAGTCGGACTCATCAAGACAAATGCAAGCCAATAACAAGAACACCACTCGGAAGCCAAGGATAGACCTTGTCAGGAAGATGGTCGGCGTCGAATGGGAGAACCCTCCCAGACCCCCTGAGGTTGTCTTTGTTCCCCGTGATGCACTTCAGGCACTGTGCCACGTACTTCACATCTGCCGCCTCCGGGTGGACTCGTGACGATTCGTCGGTGCCGGAGTACAGCCACATCAGGTGGTCCCGAGCCTGGCGAGGCTGGATCCTCCGGATGAGGTATACCTCAAGCAGGTCCAACCCTGTGCCTCCCTCGCGGACCAATTGGACGACCCGTTCCACCAACATGTTCACTTCCGCCCTCTCGGCACGACCCATAATCATTGACGGAGGCTGGCTGGCTCGACCAAGAGAGAAAGGGGGGAGTCCGGTCGACTGACCAGGAGTCGGACTGTCCTTATAATAAAACCAAGTCGACTGCCAACCCCGAATCGACTCCGGAAGAATCATAGGAGGAAAAGCGCTCCAATTCCTAAGCTGAATGCCGAGCCCGCCGCACGCCTGGAGGACGTGCGTCTTCTCGTCGCTTGGGTTCGCCTTCTTGACAGTTTGCGAGTGACAAGTAAAGATGTGTTTGAACAAACCCCAATGCGGCCGACAGCCGAGGAAGTTCTCGCACATAGAGGTAAAGGCGACAAGGAAGGCAATGGAATTGGGCATGAAGTAATGCAGCTGGGCGCCGAAGAAGTTCATGAAAGCGTGATAGAAAGGGTGCGGGGGCATGGAGAAATCTCGGTCGACATGGGTCCCGAGGAGGACGCACTCGCCCTCCCGCGGCCAGGGCTCGAGCTCGCCCTCCGGCACCCGCCAGGAGCCGCGGGCGACCAGCCCCTCTTCCTCCAGCTCCTCCAAGTCCTCTGCCGTGATGGTGGACCTGATCCAATCCCCCTGGATCCAACCAGGAGGGAGCCCGGACCTCGATGACGATCCGCCGCGGCCGGACCGCTTTCCCTTCCCCGTCGCCGCCTTCTTCGAGCGCTCCATTGCCGCGGTCTTGTCCTTGCCCATGGCACGCGAGCCGGCGGTGGATGTGGAGAAAGAGAGAAGGAGCAGAGGCACGGCGGAGAGGCAGAGGCGAAGGAACAGGGAATGGGCGCACAGTGCCCTCGCTTCGGGCTCGGCGCACATTTATAGCACCACGGTCGAGTGACTAACCGGTGGCCCCGAGCGATCTTATCAAATCCCGCGACAGGCGCGGACACGATGCGTGGCGAAAAAGGTGGCGCGGGGATCGAGGCATCCCGAGCATATTCGTCCGATTGCCGCGGCCCGACCCGCCCCGCGCGCTTCACCAAATTTCGAAATCCCACGAAATCCGGCGACCAGAGAACAACCAATCCCGCCGAAAACTGCGCACGCCAACGGCGCTCGACGCCTAGCACAAAGTTCAGTCGACGGACAACGTAACAAACACACTCGACGGTTCCAGAATCGATCAAGGCGACCAAGACGAGATTGAGAAAAACAGCCTAGTCCACAAGCTCGGAGAAGACTACCCCAAGGGCGTCGAGCCAGGACCAAGGCTCTCTTCAGTACTCTCTCTTGCTCAAACCTCAATCGGTTCGGGGGCTACTGACGAGGTTACAGACCTAGGGTAGGGTCACAGGCCTGACCAAGGTACCCCACCCAAGGTCACTACCCCAGAAGATCAAAAGACAAAACCTATGATGGTAAAGACAGTCGATTGAGACGGCCCAAGAGGACATCCCACTCGACTGGACATCACCTACAAGACGACTCAACTCCACTCCACCCATCCAAGGCACTCGACCCCCGAAGGTCAAAGGTCCCTTAGGACAACAACGGTCTGGTATTTACTCGCCGTAGTGAATGCCTTTATTACTCTTTACTGCAGTCTGCCTTAATGTACATTGAACCCTTAGTAACGTGGAGCATGGATGGGGTCCTGGCGCACTATATAAGCCACCCCTCCTCCTCCAGTACAAGGGTTCGCATCCTTGTAACTCACACATATACACACATCAGTCGACCGCCTCCGGGCACCGAGACGTAGGGTTGTTACTTCCTCCGAGAAGGGCCTGAACTCGTAAAACACCTTGTGTACAACTCCACCATAGCTAGGGCCTTGCCTCCTCATTCGTACCCCCTACTTGTACTGTCAGGCTTAGAACCACGACAGGGGGCGCGCCCTCAACCCTCGTGGACGTATCATGTCTCTTCCGGACTGCTACTTATTTCTCTATTTTTCTAAATATTCCAAAACGGAGCAAAATTGCCTTTAGAACTGTTTTGGAGTCAGTATACTTACCGTATCACATACCTTTTCCTTTTCAGAGGCTGTATCGTTCTGGAAAGTGTCCCTTATGTATTCCTCGGGAGTTACGGTTTCAATAACATTGGTTTCAATATTTATAGGATTACCTGAGATATAATGTTTGATTCTTTGACCGTTCACCACCTTCAGATTTGTGCCTTCGAAGTTGTTGATTTTTATGGCACCGGAACGATAGACCTCCTCGATAACGTAAGGTCCTTCCCACTTGGAGAGAAGTTTTCCTGCAAAAAATCTTAAACGAGAGTTGAATAGCAAGACATAATCACCTACGTTAAACTCACGCTTTTGTATCCTTTTGTCATGCCAACTTTTAGTTTTTTCTTTAAACAGCTTGGCATTCTCGTAAGCCTGGGTTCTCCATTCATCGAGACGGCTAATGTTAAATAACCTCTTTTCATCGGCAAGTTTGAAATCATAATTGAGCTCTTTAATGGCCCAATATGCCTTATGTTCTAGCTCGAGAGGTAAGTGACAAGCTTTTCCATATACCATCTTATATGGAGACATGCCCATAGGATTTTTGTATGCAGTTCTATAGGCCCATAATGCATCATCAAGTTTCTTGGACCAATTCTTTCTAGACCTATTAACTGTCTTTTGCAAAATTAATTTCAACTCTCTATTACTTAATTCTACTTGATCACTAGTCTGTGGATGATAGGGGATGCAATTCTATGGTTGACATCATATTTAGCAAGCATCTTACGGGAAGCACCATGAATAAAGTGTGAACCACCATCAGTCATTAGATATCTAGGGACTCCAAACCTCGGGAAAATAACTTCTTTAAGCATCTTAATAGAGGTGTTATGATCAGCACTACTAGTTGGAATAGCTTCTACCCACGTAGTAACATAATCAATAGCAGCTAAAATATGTGTGTACCCATTAGAGGCAGGAAACGGTCCCATATAATCAAATCACCAAACATCAAATGGTTCAATAACAAGTGAATAATTCATAGGCATTTCTTGACATCTACTGATATTACCAATTCTTTGACATTCATCACAAGATAAGACAAACTTACGGGCATCCTTGAAGAGAGTAGGCCAATAAAAACAGGATTGCAATACCTTGTGTGCAGTTATATCTCCCGCATGGTGTCCTCCATAAGCTTCGGAGTGGCACTTGCATAGGATCTATTCCTGTTCATGCTCAGGTACACAACGTCTAGTAATACCATCTACTCCTTCTTAATAAAGATGTGGGTCATCCCAGAAGTAATGTCTCAAATCATAGAAGAACTTTTTCTTTTGATGGTATGTGAAGCTAGGAGGTATAAACTTAGAGACAATATAATTAGCACAAACAGCATACCATGGAGCAGTACAAGAAGTATTTATGACAGCTAATTGTTCATCAGGAAAGCTATCATCAATAGGTTGTGGGTCATCAAGTATATTCTCTAACCTAGACAAGTTGTGTGCAACGGGGTTCACAGCTCCCTTTCTATCAATAATATGCAAATCAAATTCTTGCAGCAAGAGAACCCATCTAATAAGTCTAGGTTTAGCATCTTTATTTTCCATAAGGTATTTGATAGCAGCATGATCAGTGTGAATAGTTATTTTAGAATCAATAATATAGGGTCTAAACTTATCACAAGCAAATACAACAGCTAAAAATTCTTTCTCAGTAGTAGCATAATTTTTCTGGGCACTATCTAGAGTTTTACTAGCATATTGGATAACATTCAATTTCTTATCAACTCTTTGCCCTAAGACAGCACCTACAGCATAATCACTAGCATCGCACATAATCTCAAAGGGTAAATTCCAGTCAGGAGGCTGGACAATAGGTGCAGAGATCAATGCTTTCTTAAGTATTTCAAATGCTTCTAGACAATCATCATCAAAGACAAAAGGAATATCTTTTTGTAAGAGATTAGTCAGAGGCTTGGAGATTTTGGAGAAGTCCTTAATGAACCTCCTATAAAACCCGGCATGACCAAGGAAACTTCGTATACCTTTGATGTCCTTAGGGCATGACATCTTTTCAATTGCGTCCACCTTAGCTTTGTCAACTTCAATACCTCTTTCAGAAATTTTATGTCCCAAGACAATGCCTTCATTAACCATAAAGTGGCACTTCTCCCAATTCAAGACAAGATTAGTGTCTTCACATCTCTGCAAAACTCGATCAAGGTTGCTTAAGCAATCATCAAAAGAAGTTCCATAAACGGAGAAATCATCCATGAAAACCTCAATAATCTTTTCACAAAAATAAGAGAATATAGCCATCATGCATCTTTGAAAGGTATCAGGTGCATTACATAAACCAAAAGGCATACGCCTATAAGCAAAGGTACCGAACGGACAAGTAAAAGTGGTCTTTTCTTGATCCCCTTTTGACACGGGCATTTGAGAGAAACCAGAATAACCATCTAGAAAGCAAAAGTGAGTATGTTTGGATAACCTTTCTAGCATTTGATCAATAAATGGCAAGGGGTAATGATCTTTCTTAGTAGCTTTATTTAACTTATGAAAAACAATTACCATCCTATAACCTGTAACTATTCTTTGCGGGATCAATTCATCTTTATCATTGGGAACAACAGTCATACCTCCCTTCTTAGGGACACAATGGATAGGACTTACCCATTGGCTATCAGCAACTGGATAGATAATACCTGCCTCTAGAAGCTTTAGTATTTCCATCCTTACCACTTCTTTCATCTTAGGATTTAACCGTCGTTGATGATCAATAACTGATACGTCTCCAACGTATCTATAATTTTTATTGTTCCATGCTATTATTTATGATGTTTTGGATGTTTAATGGGCTTTGTCATACACTTTTATATATTTTTTGGGACTAACCTACTAACCCAAAGGCCTAGTCCAGATTGTTGTTTTTTTTTGCCTGTTTCAAGGTTTTGCAAAAAAGGAATATCAAACGGAGTCCAAACGGAATGAAACCTTCGGGAGAGATACTTGAGAACCACGACAGAGGGGCCACGAGGTGCCCACGAGGGTGGAGGGCGCGCCCCCTGCCTCGTGGGCCCCTCGTGAGTCCCCCGGTGTCCTGCTTCCCCCTATATAAGTCTACGTACCCCGAAACCATCAGCAACAGAGAATAAACCCTAATTCCACCGCCGTAACCTTCTGTTCCCGTGAGATCCCATCTTGGAGCCTGTTCCGGAGCTCCGCCGGAGGGGGGATCCATCACGGAGTGCTTCTACATCATCATCATCGCCCTCACCATGAGTTGTGAGTAGTTTACCATAGACCTTCGGGTCCATAGCTAGTATCTAGATGGCTTCTTCTCTCTCTCTGGATCTCAATACAAAGTTCTCCTCGGTCTTCGAGGAGATCTATTCGATGTAATCTCTTTTCTGGTGTGTTTGTCGAGATCCGATGAATTGTGAGTTTATGATCAAGATTATTTACGAGAAATATTTGGTTCTTCTCTGAACTCTTTATGTGTGCTCATAATATCCTTGCAAGTCTCTTAGAATTATTGGTTTGGTTTGGCCTACTATATCTATAGTTCTTGCAATGGGAGAAGTGCTTGGCTTTGGGTTCAATCTTGCGGGGTCCTTTCCCAGTGATAGTAGGGGCAGCAAGGCACGTATTGTATTGTTGCCATCGAGGATAAAAAGATGGGGTTTATATCATATTGCTTGAGTTTATCCCTGTACATCATGTCATCTTGCTTAAGGCGTTACTCTGTTCTTGTGAACTCAATACACTAGATGCATGCTGGATAGCGGTTGATGTGTGGAGTAATAGTAGTAGATGCAGGCAGGGGTCGGTCTACTTGTCTCGGACGTGATGCCTATATACAATGATCATGTCTAGATAGTCTCATAATTATTCGCTTTTCTATCAATTGCTCGACAGTAATTTGTTTACCCGCCGTAGAATATCGCTATCATGAGAGAAGCCACTAGAGAACACTATGGCCCCCGGGTCTATTTTCAACATATCAATCTACATCTACTTTACTTTTTTCGCTTTTACTTTCTGTTCTTATAAACAAAAATATCAAAAATATAAACTATCATCTCTATCAGATCTCACTTTCGTAAGTGACCGTAAAGGGATTGACAACCCCTTATCGCGTTGGCTGTGAAGTTCTTATTTGTTTGTGCAGGTGCGAGGGACTCGCGCGTGGTCTCCTACTGGATTGATACCTTGGTTCTAAAAAACTAAGGGAAATACTTACGCTACTGTGTTGCATCTCCCTTTCCTCTTCGAGGGAATACAACGCAAGCTCGAGAAGTAGCAAGAAGAATTTATGGCGCCGTTGCCGGGGAGGCTTACGCAAAAGTCATATACCAAGTACCTATCACATACCCTTATCCTTCGCATTACATTTTTTGCCTCTTGTTTTCCTCTCCCCCACTTCACCCTTGCCGTTTTATTTGCCCTTCTTCTGCCGTGTGTTTACCGTTCGTGTGCCTCTTGTTTGCTTGTGTTGCTATGTGCCCTCATTTAGCTTGCATCTTCGCTTGCTAAAGTATGAATCCTCATCCACTTACTAATCTCTTTCAGAGATCCAATTATGTTGAACCAACTGCTAGTGAGCTGCGTGCACTAGATTATCTTTATGGGGTTTTGCTTGAAATTTATGAATCTGAAAATTGTGAGGAATTGTTAAAAGAAAAAGTGATTCATGTTAGCTCCTTAAATAAAAAGCTTGATTGCAATGATGTTACTATAAATTCTGTTGATGTCAATTGTGCTAATAATATGCAAAACCCTAAGCTTGGGGATGCTAGTTTTGCTATGTCTACTACTTGTTACAACGATCATGATTGGGGTGATTCTTCTTATGATCTTGAAAATTTATTTAATCCCCATGATGAATATAATATTAATAATAATGTTTGCATTAATATTGAAAGTGGGTTTGGAAGAGTGTCAACTTTAGATCCCACATACTTGGAGAATGTTCAATCTTATGAAACTTTTAATAAAAGTGGGTTTGGAGAGGTCATGACTTTAGTTAATGTTAATCCCACTATTTTGGAAGAGTGTCAACTTTGCTTGAATGTGGATCATGTTGAGAATATGTTATGTGATAGCTATTTTGTTGAATTTGATCATGATCCTACATGAAATTATTATGAGAGAGGGAAATATGGTTGTAGAAATTTTCATGTTACTAATTTACCTCTCGTTATGTTGAGATTGCTATCGTTTCTTTCTTCTTCCTTGCATATGCTAGATCTTGCTTGTCTTGGTAGTTTGTTTTCCTATAAAATGCCTATGCATAGGAAGTATGTTAGACTTAGATGTGTTTGTCACATGTCTTATGATTCTCTCCTTGTGTTTCAATCCTTGTCCTTTATGTGAGCATCATTGAATTATCGTGCCTAGCTAGGGGCGTAAAACGATAGCGCTTGTTGGGAGGCAACCCAATTTTATATTTTTTGTTTTTTCTGCTGTTAGGGAATAAATATTGCATCTAGCTTCTGTTTAGATGTAGTTTCATGTTTTGTTTAGTGTTTGTGCCAAGTAGAACCTTTGGGAAGACTTGTGTGAAGTTTATGTGATCTTGCTGTGAAAAACAGAATCGTTAGTGCTCGCTAGAATGGTCATCACATTTTACTGGAGTGTGCTATTTAGTTGATTCTTTTTGCAGATGATTAATAGACAATTTCCTCACGTTTACCAATTTAGTTTGAATTTTTTGGAGTTACAGAAGTATGCGAAACCTGCAGATTACTACAGACTGTTCTATTTTTGACATATTCTGTTTTTCGTGTGTTGTTTGCTTATTTCGATGCATCTATGAGTAGTATTGGCAAGTATGAACCATAGAGAAGTTGGAATACAGTAGGTTTAACACCAATATAAACAAAGAATGAATTCATTGCAGTACCTTTGAGTAGTGATTTGTTTTCTTATACTAACGGAGCTCACGAGAATTTTTGTCTAAGTTTTGTGTTGTGAAGTTTTCAAGTTTTGAGTATTACTTTGATGGACTATGGAACAAAGAGTAGAAAAGGCCTAAGATTGGGGATGCCCATGGAACCCCAAGTAAAATTCAAGGACAATCAAAAGCCTAAGCTTGGGGATGCCCTGGGAAGGCATCCCCTCTTTCATCTTCATCCATCGGTAACTATACTCGGAGCTATATTTTTATTCACCACATGATATGTGTTTTGCTTGGAGCGTCTTGTATAATTTGAGTCTTTGCTTGTTAGTTTGCCAAAATTATCCTTTCTGGACACACCTATTTGAGAGAGTTAAATATGTCCTAGGAATTGTTAGAACACTCTATGTGCTTCACTTATATCTTTTGAGTTGAATAGTTTTTGCTCTAGTGCTTCACTTATATCTTTTAGATCACGATGGTGATAATATTTTGAAGAAATTGTTGGACTCTCATGCTTCACTTATATCCATTTGAGAGTCAATTAAAACAGCATGGTAATGTGTTTAGGCTAAAAAAACTAGTCTTCACATGATAGACATCTAATATCAATGTAGTAAAAACTTTCACACTAAGTGCATTGAATATGATGAGATGTTGGATGCTTGATAATTGTTTTGAGATATGAGGATATTGATATTAGAGTCATGCTAGTGGAGTTATTATGAAATTGATAAATACTTGTGTTAAGGTTAGTGATTCTCGTAGCATGCACATATGGTGAACCGCTATGTGACGAAGTTAGAGCATGAGGTATTTGTAAAGTGCCAACCTTTGTGTGGAGGTCGGGGGCGCGCGATGGTTAACTCCTACCAACCTCCCCCCTAGGAGCATGTATTAATTACTTTGTTTTGATGACTCGTAGATTTTTGCAATAAGTATATGAGTTCTTATGACTAATGTTGAGTCCATGGATTATACGCACTCTCGCCCTTCCACCATTGCTAGCCTCTCTTGTACCGCGCAACTTTCGCCGGTACCATACACCCACTATATATCCTTCCTAAAAACAGCCACCATATTATTCCTCAAAACAGCCACCATACCAACCTATCATGGCATTTCCATAGCCATTCCGAGATATATTGCCATGCAACTTTCCACCATTCCGTTCATATGACACGCATCATATTGTCATATTTCCATGCATGATCATGTAGTTGACATCGTGTTTGTGGCAAGGCCACCATGCATAATTTTTCATACATGTCACTCTTGATTCATTGCACATCCTGGTACACCGCCGGAGGCATTCATGTAGAGTCATACTTTGTTCTAGTATCGAGTTGTAATATCGAGTTGTAAATCAATAAAAGTGTGATGATCATCATTATTAGAGCATTGTCCCATGTGAGGAAAGGCCAATAAAAAAGAGATGGCCCAAAAAAATAGAGAGGGGCTAATAAAAAAAGCCCCTCCAAAAAAATGAGAGAAAAGAGAGAAGGGACAATTGCTACTATCTTTTTCCACACTTGTGCTTCAAAGTAGCACCATGTTCTTCATGATAGAGAGTCTCATGTTCAGTCACTGTCATATACTAGTGGGAATTTTCATTATAGAACTTGGCTTGTATATTCCAACGACAGGCTTCCTCAAATGCCCTAGGTCTTCGTGAGCAAGCAAGTTGGATGCACACCCACTAGTTTCTTTTGTTGAGCTTTCATACATATTTAGCTCTATTGCATTCGTTGCATGGCAATCCCTACTCACTCACATTGATATCTATTGATGGGCATCTCCATAGCCCGTTGATACGCCTAGTTGATGTGAGACTATCTCCCTTCCTTTTGTCTTCTCCACAACCACCTCTCTATTCCACCCATAGTGCTATGTCCATGGCTCACGCCCATGTATTGCGTGAAATTTGAAAGGTTTGAAAGAATAGAGTACGAAAACAAGTGCTTGGCTGAAAGCGGGGTTGTGCATGATATGAATATTTTGTGTGATGAAGAGGGAGCATAGCCAGACTATATGACTTTGTAGGGATAACTTTCTTTAGCCATAGTATTTTGAGAAGACATGATTGCTTTGTTAGTATACTTGAAGTATTATTATTTCTTATGTCAATATAGAATTTTATCTTGAATCTTTCAGATCTGAACATTCATGCCACAATTAGAGAATTACACTGAAAAACTATGTTGGTTAGCATTCCACATCAAAAATTCTGTTTTTATCATTTACCTACTCGAGGACGAGCAGGAATTAAGCTTGGGGATGCTTGATACGTCTCCAACGTATCTATAATTTTTGATTGTTCCATGCTATTATTTTGGATGTTTGGGATGTTTTGGGACTAACCTACTAACCCAAAGGCTCAGTCCAGATTGTTGTTTTTTGCCTGTTTCAGGTTTTTGCAGAAAAGGAATATCAAACGGAGTCCAAACGGAATGAAACCTTTGGGAGAGATATTTTTGGAGAAAATCATGTACGGGAGACTTGAGAACCATGGCAGAGGGGCCACGAGGTGCCCACGAGGGTGGGGGGCGCGCCCCCCTTCCCAGGGCGCGCCCCTACCTCGTGGGCCCCTCATGAGTCCCCCGGTGTCCTCCTTCCTCCTATATAAGTCTACGTACCCCGAAACCATCAGCAACAGAGAGAAAACTCTAATTCCAGCCGTAACCTTCTGTTCCCATGAGATCCCATCTTGGAGCCTATTCCGGAGCTCCGCCGGAGGGGGGATCCATCACGGAGTGCTTCTACATCATCATCATCGCCCTCACCATGAGTTGTGAGTAGTTTACCATAGACCTTCGGGTCCATAGCTAGTATCTAGATGGCTTCTTCTCTCTCTCTCTCTCTGTATCTCAATACAAAGTTCTCCTCGGTCTTCGAGGAGATCTATTTGATGTAATCTCTTTTTGCGGTGTGTTTGTCGAGATCTGATGAATTGTGAGTTTATGATCAAGATTATTTACAAAAAATATTTGGTTCTTCTCTGAACTCTTTATGTGTGCTCATAATATCCTTGCAAGTCTCTTCGAATTATTGGTTTGGTTTGGCCTACTAAATCTATAGTTCTTGCAATGGGAGAAGTGCTTGGCTTTGGGTTCAATCTTGCGGTGTCCTTTCCCAGTGACAGTAGGGGCAGCAAGGCACATATTGTATTGTTACCATCGAGGATAAAAAGATGGGGTTTATATCATGTCATCTTGCTTAAGGCGTTACTTTGTTCTTATGAACTCAATACACTAGATTCATGCTGGATAGCAGTCGATGTGTGGAGTAATAGTAGTAGATGCAGGCAGGAGTCGGTCTACTTGTCTCAGACGTGATGCCTATATACAATGATCATGCCTAGATAGTCTCATAATTATCCGTGTTTCTATCAATTGCTCGACAGTAATTTGTTTACCCGCCGTAGAATATCGCTATCATGAGAGAAGCCACTAGAGAACACTATGGCCCCCGGGTCTATTCTCAACATATCAATCTACATCTACTTTACTTTTTTTGCTTTTACTTTCTATTCTTATAAACAAAAATACCAAAAATATAAACTATCATCTCTATCAGATCTCACTTTTGTAAGTGACCGTGAAGGGATTGACAACCCCTTATCGCGTTGGTTGCGAAGTTCTTATTTGTTTGTGCAGGTGCGAGGGACTCGCGCGTGGTCTCCTACTGGATTGATACCTTGGTTCTGAAAAACTATGGGAAATACTTACGCTACTGTGTTGCATCTCCCTTTCCTCTTCGAGGGAATACAACGCAAGCTCAAGAAGTAGCAATAACTGGTTTAGCATTTTCTTCCAATTTTATCTTGTGTTGACATATAGTGGGACTAATGCCCTTAAGATCATCTGGAGTATATCCGATAGCAGCACGGTGCTTCTTCAGAGTTTTCAATATATTTTTTCTTCCTGCTCTGAAAGGTTAGCAGTAATAATAACAGGATATATCTTCTTTTCATCAAGATAAACATACTTAAGATTATCAGGTAAGGGTTTAAGTTCAAACACGGGATCACCCTTGGGTGGAGGAGGATCCTAATTTCAACAGGCAAGTTGTTTTTCAATACGGGTCCCTGATTATAGAATATTTCATCTATTTCCCTTCTCTCATTCATATGCATATCATTTTCATGGTCTAGCAAGTATTGTTCTAAAGGATCATTAGGAGGCACAGCAATAGAAGCAAGACCAATAATTTCATCCTTACTAGGTAATTCTTTATCAAGGGGTTGTCTACGAAATTTAGCAAAGTTAAAATCATGAGACATATCCCCTAATCCAACAGTAAAAATATCTTTCACGCAGTTTATTTTAGCATTAATAGTATTCAAGAAGGGTCTACCAAATATAATGGGACAAAATTCATCTTGTGTGGAACTAAGAATAAGAAAATCAGCAGGGTATTTAACCTTCCCACACAATACTTCAACATCTCTAACAATCCCAACAGGTGAAATAGTGTCTCTATTAGCAAGCTTAATAGTAACATCAATCCCTTCTAACTCAACAGGTGCAATATCATGCATAATTTCCCGATATAAGGTAAGAGGGATAATACTCGCACTAGCACCTACATCACATAAACCATGATAGCAATGATCTCCTATCTTAACGGAGATAACAGGCAAGCCTACAACAGGTCTATGTTTATTCCTAGCATTGGGTTTGGCTATTCTAGCACACTCTTCTTGGAGGTAAATAACATGACCATCTAAATCTTCTACCAAGAGATCTTTAACCATAGCAACACTAGGTTCAACTTTAATTTGCTCAGAGGGTGTAGGTGTTCTAGTATTACTCTTACGAACTACAGTTGAAGCTTGAGCATGATCCTTTATCCTAACAGGGAAAGGTGGTTTCTCAATATAAGCAATAGGAATAATAGGATCAACATTATAAGTGATAGTCTTTTCTTCAACTTTAACAGGTTCAACTACTTTTACTTCAATAGGGGGATGGTATTTAAACCACTTCTCCTTGGGGAGATCAACATGAGTAGAAAATGATTCACAGAAAGAAGCTACTATCTCAGAGTCGAGTCCATATTTAGTGCTAAACTCACGGAAAACATCGGTATCCATAAAAGCTTTAACACAATCAAACTTAGGGGTCATACCTGACTCCTTACCTTCATCGAGATCCCAATCTTCAGAGCTGCATTTAATTCTTTCCAATAAATCCCATTTGAATTCAACAGTCTTCATCATAAAAGAGCCAGAACAAGAATTATCGAGCATGGTGCAATTATTGAGAGAAAGCCGATCATAAAAATTTTGAATGATCATTTTTCTTGAGAGCTCATGATTGGGGCATGAATATAACATTGACTTAAGCCTCCCCCAAGCTTGAGCGATGCTTTCTCCTTTGCGAGGCCAGAAATTATAAATATAATTATGATCACGATGAACGTGGTGCATAGGGTAGAACTTCTGATGAAATTCCAACTTCAGACGATTATAGTTCCATGATCCAATATCATCACATAGCCTAAACCATGTCAATGCATCTCCTTTCAAAGATAAAGGGAAGACCTTCTTCTTGATAACATCCTCGGGCATACCTGCAAGCTTAAATAATCCACAAACTTCATCCACATAGATTAGGTGTAAATCGGGATGCAGTATTCCGTCTCCTGTAAAAGGATTTTCAAGCAGTTTCTCTATCATACCCGAAGGAATCTCAAAGCAAACATTTTCAGTAGGTGCAGTAGGTTGAGGAGCAACTCTTTGCTCTTCTGGTCGGGGTGAAGATACCCCGAACAAGCCCCTCAAAGGATTTTGAGCCATAGTAACAAGTGACAATAAATTTCAGCACACTATATAAATTTTTCCTTACCAAATTCCACTTACCAAAGGCGCTTCACTCCCCGGCAACGGCACCAGAAAATAGTCTTGATGATCCACAAGTGTAGGGGATCTATCGTAGTCCTTCCGATAAGTAAGAGTGTCGAACCCAACGAGGAGCGGAAGGAAATGATAGGCAGTTTTCAGTAAGGTATTTTCTGCAAGCACTGAAATTATAGGTAACAGATAGTTTTGTGATAAGATAATTGGTAGCAAGTGACAAAAGGCAAAAGTAAATAAGGTGAAGCAAGGTGGCCCAATCCTTTTTGTAGCCAAGGACAAGCCTGGACAAACTCTTATATAAAGGAAAGCGCTCCCGAGGACACATGGGAATTATCGTCAAGCTAGTTTTCATCACGATCATCTGATTCGCGTTCGTTACTTTGATAATTTGGTATGTGGGTGGACCGGTGCTTGGGTGACATCCTTACTTGGACAAGCCTCCCACTTATGATTAACCTCTAATGCAAGCATCCGCAACTACAAAAGAAGTATTAAGGTAAACCTAACCATGGCATGAAACAAGTGGATCCAAATCAGCCCCTTACGAAGCAACGCATAAACTAGGGTTTAAGCTTCTGTCACTCTAGCAACCCATCATCTACTTATTACTTCCCAATGCCTTCCTCTTGGCCCAAATAATGGTGAAGTGTCATGTAGTCAATGTTCACATGACACCACTAGAGGAGAGACAACATACATCTCATCAAAATATTGAACGAAGACCAAATTCACATGACTACTAATAGCAAGACTTCTCCCATGTCCTCAGGAACAAAAGTAACTACTCACAAGACATAATATTGTTCATGATCAAAGGGGTATTAATATGCATAATGGATCTGAACATATGATCTTCCACCAAATAAACCAACTAGCATCAACTACAAGGAGTAATCAACACTACTAGCAACCCACAGATACCAATCTGAGGTTTGGGTACAAAGATTGGATACAAGAGATGAACTAGGGTTTGAGAGGAGATGGTGCTGGTGAAGATGTTGATGAAGAGAGCCCTCCCCAAGATGGGAGAGTTGTTGGTGATGATGGCAGTGACGATTTCCCCCTCACAGAGGGAAGTATCCCTGGCAGAACAGCTCTGCCGGAGCCCTAGATTGGTTTCCGCCTCGGTTCCGCCTCGAGACGGCGGCGTCCGGTCCTGAAAGCCTCCTTATGATTTTTCCCAGGTCAAAACACCTCACATAGGAGAAGATATGCATCGGGGGACCGTCAGTGGGTCCATAAGGCAGGGGTGCGCCCAGAGAGGGGGGGCGCCCCCCACCCTCGTGGACAGCCGGTGGCCTCCTCGTGAACTTCTTTCGCCAGATATTTTTTATATTTTCTGAAACGGAGTTCTGTGGAGTTTCGGGGCTTTTGGAGTTGTGCAGAATAGGTTTCCAGAGTTTGCTCCTTTTCCAGCCTAGAATTCCAGCTGCCGGCATTCTCCCTCTTCTTGTAAACCTTTTAAAATAAGAGAGAAAAGGCATAAGTATTGTGACAAAACAAGTAATAACAGCCCATAATGCAATAAATATCAACATATAAGCATGATGCAAAATGGAAGTATCACGAACCAGTGAACCCTCGTACTCCTCTACGCGTGGGCATCCACTGCCGCGTCTTCCGCGGCTCCACGACGTCCCCTTCCTAGGCCTCATCGTCATCCACCGCCCTGGTGCTCTCGGCGCGGCGTGGTCAATGTGGTCAAGGAACGGCTTCCATCGGACGTGGACTGTACGTGGAAAGGCTGACAGCTGGGTCCACGATGGCAGCAAGGAAGTGCCTCCTTATTACGCGGAAAATAATGATTCCTCCACCTGACAACAGGGACCCACCAGACGGGCCACCATATTTCGCGACAAAAACGTTTCCCCCCTGATTGCTGGGACCCACCGGACGGGCCACCGTATTGCGCAAAAAAAACGTTCCCCCCCGCTGTCATCTCGGACCCACCGGAAGTGCCTCCTTATTACGCACAAAAAAATTGAATACTCCCCCTGCTGGTTGGGACCCACCTTGGTGGGAGGCTGACTTGTGGGCCTACTAAGTTGACGGGGACGGTGTGCTTTGTCAACTTAGTCAATATGAACGATTCTAGCTCCAGTGACCGTACGATGTCCATCCAATGGCCATAGTGCTTCTTCAACCTCTGGTCTTGTTGCTCCAACCGCCCAAAGCAGCACCGGTCGTGCCGCATGCTCCTGCCTCCCGTGGTCGGCTGTGCAGCCACGGAGGCCTCACCGCCCCCTACTATTCCCACCACTGGTCAGGCCATCCCTCTACTCACCCACACCCCCTGTTATTCTGCGGCGACGGCAGCCTCACACCGCAGCGAACCAGTGAACCCTCGTACTCCTCTACGCGTGGGCATCCACTGCCGCGTCTTCCACGGCTCTGCGTCGTCCCCTTCCTAGGCCTCGCCATCGTCCACCGCCCTGGTGCTCTTGATGCGGCGTGGTCAACCTGGTCAAGGAACGGCTTCCATCGGACGTGGACTGTACGTGGAGAGGCTGACAGCTGGGTCCACGGCCGCAGCAAGGAAGTGCCTCCTTATTACACGCAAAATAATTAGTCCTCCACCTGACAACGGGGACCCACCGGACGGGCCACCGTATTTCACGAAAAAAAACGTTTCCCCCTGACTGGTGGGACCCACCACCTACATCTTCGCACGCAAGGAAGTGCGTCCGGGCAAAAGAAAAGATTCGCCCCCCTGACTGCTAGGACCCATCAGCAACATCTTTGCACGCAAGGAAGTGCCTGACAGTCGGGACCCACCTGGTCGAAGCGTACGTAGCGTTGTCATTCTGGTTGCGAACGTGTACGTACATACTGGTCGATGTAGAGGTGTGCACGTGTCGTAGTAGAGGCGCGCACGTAGCATGTACACGTACGTACGACGGCCAGTGTGCAAGAAAGAAAATACGGCCACGTACGTACATACGGGCAGGGTCTCGAACACCTACTCGCGCATACGTACGGCCAAGGCTCGTGTACATGGCTGGGTCGGAATGGAGAAACAACGTCGTCGTCGTGTTCATGGGGAGCCAACCGGCTGGGTAGGAATGGAATGCGTCATCGTGTTCATCGGGAGGGCTTGGACGGAACAACCGATGGAAATGAGGTCTGGCGTACCGCAGAACGAAGGAAACGGCCTTGTGTTCGACCGGCCACGTTCGAAACGGGATCCTATTCATCGGGAGGGGTTTGGCGTACCGCAAAACGGAGGAAACATACCTCCTACAGTTGAAATGGGGGTCATGTTGATCAGGAGGGGTGTGGCGTACCGCAAAACGAAGGAAAGGACATGTGTTGGAGCGCTACGGTCGAAAAGGGGGTCTTGTTCATCGGGAGGGGTGTGGCGTACCGCAAAACGGAGGAAACGGACTTGTGTTGGAGCGCTACGGTCGAAACGGGGGTCCTGTTCATCAGGAGGGGTGTGGCGTACTGCAAAACGGGACTCCACGGGATACTGTTCATCACCACCATCGACCCCCTCCAGCCTCCACGGGCTACTGTTCATCCATCGTCGACCTCCTCTAGCCTCCACCTGCGACTGTTCAGCCTCCACCGCGCGCTACTCCACCGGCTATTGTTCAACCAGCCCTCTCCATGGGCTCCTGTTCAACCACCCCTCCACGGGCTACTATTCATCCAGCCCTCCATCGTCTACTGTTCATGCAGCCCTCCACGGAGTCCTGTTCATGCAGCCCCAACCGGCTCAATCAAACGGGGTCCTGTTCATGCAGAGGCAACACCACGGGGTCCTGTTCAGCCACCCCCATCGGGAACTGTTCATCCAAATCCCCCCCAGCAACGCTCACTGTTCATGCAGAGGCATCATCGATCGGCTTCAGTTAGCAGCAGTAGCGAAGTAATCGCTCGATCGGGTTCCATTAACAGCCATCGATCGATCGCTCGGGTTCAGTAACGCGTAGCCTACAGTGCAATCGCTCGGGTTCAGTTAGAGCCCAACGCCTCGCTCGGTTTAGTTAGAGCCCAACGCCTTGCACCCATGCGCGTGCGTGTACAAGAGAAACGTGAATCGCTCGGCCCCGACCACCCACCGTAACTGGGAACACCCCGATAGTTTCCTCGCCCTCGCTTCTACCATGGTTTTTTCCGTCATGGACGGCCCAGAGAATGTCATGTAGCTGCATCTCCGGCCCGCCCAGGACGAAAAGCCCATTTTCTGTCATGATTTTTTGTCATAGAAGTAGGACCCCACCACATCTATGATGATACCGTGTTTTGTCACAATTATTGTCATAGAAGTGTCATAAGTATGACAGAAAAAAAGTTTCGTGCGGCCCAAAATGTCACGGATGTGTCTTTTTTTTGTAGTGTAAAGAGTTCGATTAAAAGGTATACCGCTCCATATTTGGTTCTTTACTCTACTTATGTGCATCTAGGCCTGATATAATGCTTAGCATTTGCATGTGTGCCCGATTCCAAGTGGCACCAAAGGAATCGCATCACCTCGCTGTGAAGCGAATTCTTTGATACTTGGCTCACACCCCAACACTAGGATTATGGTATCCCAAGGGATCTATATTTGATCTTGTTGGATTCTCAGATGCTGACTATGCTGGTGACAAGGTTGATCGCAAGTCCACATCAGGCACATGTCACTTTCTTGGACGATCTCTTGTCTGTTGGTCTTCAAAGAAGCAGAACTCAGTGTCTCTCTCCACCGCTGAAGCTGAATACATTGCTGTTAGATCTTGTTGCGCTCAGCTTCTCTGGATGAAGCAAACTCTTAAGGACTATGGCATCAACATGGTGAAGGTGCCTCTTTTCTGTGATAATGAGAGCGCCATCAAGATTGCTCACAATCCCGTTCAGCACTCGAAGACAACACACATTGAGATTCGTCAACACTTTCTCAGGGATCATGTAGTCAATAAGGACATTGAAATCATACATGTCAACACTGAAGAGCAACTGGAAAATATCTTCACTAAGCCCTTGGATGAGAAAAGGTTTTGCAAGCTGCGGTGTGAGTTAAATATCCTAGAATCCTCAAATGTCTTGTCATTGGACACACATCCTAACGCTAATGCATTTTGATGACTTAGATGTGCAACACACGAAGTAACGTATGTCTTCAATTCATGAAGACATACACTTCGAGTGTGAATACATTAATGTGGAATTCGACTCTGGAGCGCCACGATAATTGTGTGTCGTGTCCTGGTCTAATACTTCCTATACGGTGGGTAACGCCACCACCAAACTTTCTTGAAGTTTTTCATTTGGTGTCATGACTGCATTATTCTCTTACTTGGTTTGTCTTCAACATCATTTGTCTTCAAGACTTATCTTCTCAATGTTGATTTGTTTGGTATCTCTGATATATCTATATAGGTGTTCTGTCCTCTACATCATTCACTTATAGTTATGTCTTCAAACTTTTTGGATCTAAGTGAATGTGATCGGACCCTAACCCTCTCTATGCTTATCTCTCCAACTCTCTCTATCTCTTCATAGGCATTCTGTTGACACGTGTCAAATGTCTTCACTGTGTCCTTGTCAGCTAAAGATATAGAGACACACAATTAAATCTGTTTTCAATGCCTTATCATTTTGCCCGAAAACCGGAGAAACCTAAATGTCCATCCTACAAACCAGGCGTGCGTGGGGTCATGGCTCAACTCTCCATAAGTTGCATGCTAGCCATGTGTTGTTCAGATGTGAACCGCCAGGGGTACCTGCATAATTTCATTGCGCCGCCATCTCTCCTTATAAATACTCCACCCACGCGGTCATAATTTCTTCTCCCACCTCTCGCCATCTCGCTCAACCCCAGCGCCTCCGCTAGCTCCAGTCGACGCCAGAGACGAAGCGCTTAGCTGCCGCGACTTCTTCGACGCCGTCTTCCCGCCGGCCGCGGACCTCATCTCTCCGCCACCGCTATAGGTGTCTTCCGTCGCCAAGTGTAAGGGAATATTTCTCCCTAAGTAGTTTTGGTGATTGATGATAATGCTTTTGCGGACTAATCGTGTGCACTGAGCTTTTCAGATATATCACACCTAGGCACAAGACGACTAAGTGCCCCTCGGAACCTATGGAAGACGGTGTTTCCTTTTGTTTCTTTTTCGGCGGAATTGAGTAATAGGAAAGCCGTACTATTAAGAGGGGGTCCGCTTCGGAAAGGTTTGGGTGGAATCAACACGTACACGTCTATTTATCGCACCACCTTTCCTTCGCTTCTCTGGAGCTCCGACTGTTTTTCCTTGTCGTTCAAAATTAGTGGCATCCTACTACTACCACTGCTTGGCATGCAGTAGTACCGCACGGCCCCACGGTAGTACCGCTTCAGGGCTACGGTACTATCGCACTATGCGGTAGTACCGTACCATGGACACGGTAGTACCGTGTGACCGGCCCAGCGTCGTAACTAGTACGGTAGTAGGCGCGGAAGTAATTTTTTACTTCCGCGTCCTACGCGGTAGTACCGCTTCGTGTAAACGGTAGTACCTTGTCGGGTTTTTTCAATGACCGTAACTCTGCGGATGTAGCTGCGGATGTATTTTATTTAGTCCGCACTCCTCCTCGGGTGGTCTCACCCTTCCTTGCGGTAGTACCGCAAGGACGTGCGGTAGTACCGCTCCGGCAGTACTACCGCCCGGTGTTTTAATGCAACTGGGCTAGGTCTGGCTCGTACCGCGCCAGCGGTAGTACCGCACCCTGTGCGGTACTACCGCTGGGCCATGCGGTAGTGCCGCACGTTATGTGCGGTAGTACCGTGCTCTGCGGGCAGAATTGGGGGATAACGGTTGGATTTGTCCCTCCACTATATATAGGGGGTCTTCTTCCCCAAGAAGACTCACCTCTTCCTCGCTAAGCTCCATTGTTGCTCAAAGCTCCATTTCCGCCCTATCTCTCTCCCTAGCCAATCAAACTTGTTGATTTCCTTGGGATTGCTTGAGAAGGCATCGATCTACACTTCCACCAAGAGATATTTGATTCCCCCCCACTAATCCCTTGCGGATATTGTTACTCTTGGGTGTTTGAGCACCCTAGACGGTTGAGGTCACCTCGGAGCCATATTCCATTGTGGTGAAGCTTCGTGGTGTCGTTGGGAGCCTCCAATTCGGTTGTGTAGATTGCCCCAACCTTGTTTGTAAAGGTTCGGTCGCCGCCTTCAAGGGCACCACTAGTGGAATCACGGCACCTCGCATTGTGTGAGGGCTTGAGGAGAATACGGTGGCCCTAGTGGCTTCTTGGGGAGCATTGTGCCTCCACACCGCTCAAACGGATACGTACTTCCTCTCAAAGGGAAGGAACTTCGGTAATACATCCTCGTCTTCACCGGCTCCACTTGTGGTTATTTCTTTCCTTTACTTGTGCAAGCTTTCTTTGTATACCTTAGCTTGCTTGCTTGTGTGGCTGTTATTGTTGCTTCCTATAAGTTGTCGACCTAGTTGCATATCTAGACAACTTACTTTGTTGCTAATTTTAAATTGGTTAAGAAAAGCAAAAAAATGTTAGTTGCCTATTCACCCCCCCCCCTCTAGTTAACCACATCGATCATTTCAATTGGTATCAGAGCCTCGTCTCTTTATAAGGACTTTACCGTCCAAAGAGTATGGGTGACAACGTAGTCGAGACGGAGGGACACTCCGGTGGAACTCCGTCCTTGCCTACGTCCGATGGGGGAACCACGGTCTCTCGTGAGGAGTTCAATGTGGCAATGGACACATTGAAAGAATCACTAGTGACCGAGGTCAAAGGCATGTTTAAGGAATTACTTGAGGGACTCAAATTATCCACCACACCGTTGGAAGTGGTTCATCCCGCTACCAACGTGTCGGAGGCTATTCCCGACAAGGTAGAAGCTAGTAGTCAGCAAGTCCCGGTTACTAAGATTGGGAGTGGGATTTTTGCCCACTCCGCTCCTCCTACCCACTATGGAGGACCCGTTCCTACTCCGCATTTAAATTTTGTTGGTCCTCCTCCTAAGTTTGTGAAAAATTCAGATTTTGCTACTTGGATGTTTCGCATTAGATGTCATTTAAATCATTGTTCTACTAATCTTTGGAGAATCATTGAGCAAGATTTCTACCCACATGATCCCGACAACCTAACTCTAAGAGAAGTTGTGGATCATCAATTCAACGAGTCCGTTCTTTGCATACTTAAAGATGCTATCCCTCCCGAAGACATTGCACATCTTCGGCCCTTCACCGTGGCCAAGGAAGCATGGGAGCATGTTGGCTCCATGTACAAGGGAAGCGCAAGCATTCAACGCTCAAACTATGAAGTTATGCAAGATGAAGCCGATGAGTTTGCTATGATCGAAGATGAAGATCCCCCGTGAACTTTATCGGAGATTAACCACTCATGCGGTTTCACTTAGAGATCATGGGAGCAAGGACATGGATGACAATTGGATCAAACGCAAGTTTCTCAAGGACATGATGCCTTACCACAAGGTCATGTCCTCCGTCATTCGCCAAAGACCAGACTTCCACACTTTGTCATCAAGTGAAGTGTTGGATGAGTTCGTTGCCATGAGGATCTTGGACAAGACCGCTGACAATGCGGTTTTAAGAGCTCAATGATCAAAGAAGCCTAACCTTGCCTTGAAGGCCAAGGCTTGTGTGGAAGAAGAGGAGTAAGAGTATGACGATGAGAGTTGCCCCGAGGACACCAAATATGCCTATCATGAGCACATGGCGCTTGCATCACAACAATTTTGGGGCAACAAGAAGAACTCAAGGCCCAACTTCAACAAGAACAACTCAAGTGGCAACAAGGGCAAGCAACGAGTGAGGACGTGCTACAACTGTGGGAATGTGAGCCACTTTGTTGTAGATTGCCCATATGATAAAATAGAAGACAATGGAGGCAAGCTTATCCGAAAGGACAAGGCCAAGTCTCATCCCAACAAGAAGACCCCTCCCAAAGGGTTGGTGGCCCTAGAATAATATGTTAAGGATGATGAAGATGATGATATGGTCACTATGGCCACCATTGCTATTGCAACTACTCCATGCTCATCTCTCTTTGACTCGCCAAATGAGAGCATCACCGCCAAGTGCCTCATGGCTAAGGCCACCAACAAGGTAACTTCCAACATCAACACTACCATCACCTCTAATCCTTCATTGACGGATTGTATTGATGAGAGTGAGGGGGCAGAGGAGGAGGAAAATGTATTTGAATTGTTTATGAGTAAACTCAAGGGCAAACCCAAGAAGCACTTCGTTGCTCTCTTGGAACAACTCGGTGAGGCAAATGACATGATCGAGGCTCACGAGGAGACCATTTCTAAAATGGAAGGTCATAGTAGAGACTATGCCAATGTGATATCGGATCTCTCTAATGCTCTAGAGGAAGAGTGTGGTCTTCGTTTGGCTCTTGAGGAGTCACACAACGATGATCATGCTAAATTAGAGAAAGATCTTGATCATGCTTTAGTTGTCTCTCGTGTGATTAATTCCGAGAAGGCAAAGCTTGTGGTTGACCATGCTAGACTCAAGGAGGAGTTTGTTACGCTTGACAAGGCTCGCAAGGCCTTGAAAGGTGTACATGCTTCTCTCAAGGAGTCTCATGATCAACTTCAAGTTTCGCTAACCAAGGTGAAAGCTATCTTTCCTCGCATGGTGTTGATTGATAATGCAAATGCTACTAACCCATGTTGCGAGCATGTGCATCTTGTTGAAGAGAATGCCAAGTTGAAACGACAGCTTGAGAAAGGCCTTGTGACATGTATACAAGGTGAGAAGAACCTCAACGATCTTTTGAGCAATCAAAAGGAAGTTGTGGCAAAGTAAGGAATTGGGTTTGCTCCCAAGCCCAAGAAGAAGGAGAACGACAAGACCAAGCAACCTCCTCCTCTCAAACAAACCTTTGTGAAAGAGGGAGAGGGTACTTCTAAGAAGAAGAACAATGTGAAAAGTGGTGGAGTCAAGAAAAACCCCGCCATGCCATCAAACATAGCCGGTGACTTTAATCATTCATATGTTTTATGTCGTGCTAGTGATGGTCATCTTTTTGCTAAATTTGTTGGTTCTTCTTATGAGTACATTGAATGGTCTATTTGGGTTCCTAAGACCCTTGTTACTAACCTCAAAGGACCCATTACCAAATGGGTACCTAAATCCAAGCATTGATCTCATGTAGGAGTTTGCTTCCGGTGGGGGATCATGGTTGCTCGATAGTGGAGCCACAAATCATATGACCGGAAGCAAAGACTTGGTGGTGGACGTGCATCAAGGTTCATCCATGGCCACCAACGTCGAATGGGGTGATGCTTCATCTTCTAAGGTATTGGGGCTTGGCAAGGTTGTTGTTTCTCATGATCTCACGATCGAGAAAGTCATGCTTGTTGAGTCCCTTGCATACAACTTACTTTCTGTTCGTCAACTTGCACTCATGGGCTTTGCCACATTCTTTGATATTGATATCGTGGCTTTCTTGTGGAGCAAGACTCTTAAAGTAGCCTATGTTGGACATGTCGAGAATGGTCTCTATGTGGTTAACTTCTTGGAGCAACCCACTAAGACCGCGACATGCCTAATGGCTAAAGTTGATGTGGGATGGCTTTGGCATCGCCGGTTAGCCCATGTCAATATGAGATCTTTGTAAAGTCTTCTCAAGGGGGACCATGTCCGTGGACTAACAAATGTTAACTTTGCCAAAGATCGTGCTTGCAGTGCTTGTATTGAAGAAAATTTACCTGAGACGGCTCACCCTCCCACGACTATCATTTACTCAAAAAGACCGTTAGAGCTCCTTCACATGGATCTCTTTGGGCCTCCATCCTTTGATAGTCTTGGGGGCAGAAAGTATTGCTTGGTGATTGTAGATGATTATTCAAGATACACATGGGTATATTTCTTCAAGAAGAAGAGTGAGACCCAACAAACCGTCATCAACTTTGCAAATGAAGCTCAACGTCAACATGAGGCAAAGATCTTGATGATCTGAAGTGACAACGGCACCGAGTTCAAGAACTAAACATTGGATGAGTTTCTTAGTGATGAGGGGATCAAACATCAATATGCTGCACCTTATACCCCTCAACAAAATGGTGTAGCGGAGAGAAAGAACCGGACATTGATGGACGCGGCAAGGACCATGATGGCAGAATTCAAGTCTCCATACAACTTTTGGGCCGAAGCCATCAACACCGCATGTCATGCATCCAATCGGCTCTATCTCCGCAAAGGCTTGAACAAGACTCCGTATGAGATTCTTACCGGTAACAAGCCCAATCTCAAGTACTTCCGGGTGTTCGGGTGTAAGTGTTTCATCCTCAAGAAAGGTGCTCGTTTGTCTAAATTTGAGTCTAGAGCTCATGAGGGCATATTTGTTGGTTATGCTACAAACTCTCATGCTTACCGTATCCTCAACAAGTCCAATGGACTCATTGAGGAGACGTGTAACGTAGAGTTTGATGAGAATAACGGCTCCCAAGTGGAGCAAAGTGGTACTTGTGATGTAGGTGATGAAATTTCTCCTCAAGCCATAAGAAGAATGGGTGTTGGATATATCCTACCCATTGAGGAACCCCTTGTGGCCGAAGGAGAAGGACAATGTTCCACACAAGTGGAACCATCATCAACCCAAGACCCACACGCTTCCAAAGAACAAAGTGAAGGCCCTCAACCGGACGAACAAGGCCAACTGCAAGATCAACCACAAGATGGTGGTGAGCCACCAAATGATGCACAAGGCCAAGTTCTCTCCTCTGAGCAAGATCAAGATCAAGAGGAAGCTCAAGATCAAGATCAAGCTCTTGATGTCGCTCAAGATGATCAACTCAGTGCTCCTCAATTATCACTTGAAGAGCAATTGGAGTGTCGTGCTACAAAAATTGCCTCCAGGCTTGCTTCTAGAGAACATCACATGGAGAATATTCTTGGAAGCATCATAAAGGGGGTAAGCACTCATAGACAATTAGCAAACTATTGTGCTCATCAAGCTTTTGTCTCTTCTGTTGAACCTCAAAAGATCTATGAGGCGCTCGAAGACCCTGATTGGCTCAATGCCATGCATGAAGAACTCCATATCTTCGAGCGCAACAAAGTGTGGCGTCTGGTGCCGAGGCCAAAGGAGAACCATAATGTCATTGGAACCAAGTGGATCTTTAAGAACAAGCAGGATGCTCATGGCATTGTCATTCGCAACAAGGCGCGTTTGGTTGCTCAAGTCTACTCCCAAGTTGAGGGTATCGACTACGGTGAAACCTTTGCCCCTGTTGCTCGCCTTGAATCTATTCGTTTGTTGCTTGCCTATGCTTCTCATCATAACTTTAAGTTGCAACAAATGGATGTGAAAAGTGCATTTCTTAATTGTCCTATTAATGATTTGGTATATGTCAAACAACCCCCGGGGTTTGAGGATCCTAAGTTCCCCAATCACGTGTATCAACTCGATAAGGCACTCTATGGCCTTAAACAAGCCCCACGTGCGTGGTATGAGCATCTTACCGAGTTGTTGCAAGATCGTGGATTTGAAATTGTGAAAATCGACCCCACTCTTTTTACTAAGAAGGTCAAAGGGGAATTGTTTGTCTGACAACTATATGTTGATGATATTATCTTTGGTTCACCTAACAAAGCTTTCAATGATGAGTTTTCCGCACTCATGATCACACATTTTGAGATGTCCATGATGGGAGAGTTGAAGTACTTCCTTGGGTTTGAGATTAAGCAAAGAAGAGAAGGAATCTTCATCAAACAAGCCAAGTACACTCAAGACATGCTCAAGAGGTTTAATCTAAGTGATGTCAAGCCGGCTACTACCCCAATGCCAACCAAGTGCCAACTCGACATTGATCCCAATGGTAAAGCGGTGGATCAAAAGGTATATCATTCTATGATTGGTTCCTTGCTTTACCTTTGTGCATCTAGACCGGATATTATGTTGAGTGTGGGAATCTGTGCACGGTTTCAAGCCTCACCTAAGGAAAGTCACTTTGTTGCAGTCAAGCGAATCTTTCGATATTTGGCTCATACCCCAAACTTTGGCTTATGGTACCCAAGAGGAGCAAACTTCAACCTTGTAGGTTTCTCTGATTCGGATTGGGCGGGAGACAAAGTGGATAGGAAGTCCACTTCCGGAGGGTGCCAATTCCTTGGTTGCTCTCTGGTAAGTTGGTCTTCCAAGTAGCAAAGTTGTGTGTCTCTCTCGTCCACCGAAGCAGAGTATGTGGCAGCTGGCAGTTGTTGTGCTCAACTTCTATGGATGAGGCAAACTTTAAAGGATTACAGTGTCACTTGTGACAAAGTGCCTCTTTGGTGTGAAAATGAAAGTGCCATCAAGATTTCTCTCAACCCGATGCAACATTTCAAGACGAAGCATATTGAGATTTGGTATCACTTCATCCGGGATCATATTCGGCGAGGAGAAATAGAGCTTCACTATGTCAACACTCATGATAACCTTGCAGATATATTCACGAAGCCATTGGATGAAGCAAGATTTCGCAAGTTAAGGCATGAGCTAAATTTCATAGATTTGAGCAATGTGGCTTGAAACCTTGCACACACTCCTCCCACTCAACATGATTATCTTGCCTAGATGTAGGCATGGACATAGGGGGGGGTATTGTTCTCTCAATGAACTCTTCCTCCCCCCATTATGCATAAATCGATCAAGTCTTTATTATTTTCCATGATTAAATGGTATGAGTGCTTCAAGACAAGTGTTGGTCATGGGCCCAAGGATAATTCTTTGCGTTGCCATACCAAATAACTCAAACATAGGTGGCTTCGACCACCGACCAGCTTCAAGGAGGAGTGTCTCGTGTGTTGCTCCAGCTGTGTGTTGTCTTTCTTTTCGTTTGCCGTGTGTGTGTGCACTCTTGCCCGCAGTTGTGTTGCTTAAGCCCTCTTTTCGAAACTTGCACTTTCTTGAGGGAGCGGTACTACCTTGCACTGTCATGGTACTACCACAAGAGAGAACTCCGGTACTATCGGAACCAGCACGGCAGTAATTTTTTACTACCGCTGGAGAGCGGTACTACCGCCCTGCGTGCGATACTTCCGCCCGGGCGGTACTACCGCGATGACCGTGGTACTACCGCTTTGTTTGAATGACTAGGGGTTATAAGCGGGCAGGGGGAGTTCTAACTCCCCCATACCCATTCATATCGTCTCCCCCACGTCGCCTCTCTCTCTCAAGAACGGCGCCGGAGGACCTCGTTGGATCTCCGTCCCCGGCCACTCTCCTCGCATTCCGACCGGTGGGATCGTTCCCCACCTCGACCTCTTGCCATGGATGAAGGTTTCTCCCCAAAATCCCCTCTTCTTCTTGCCCTTGTGTTGTTTCTAGGTTTTGGGGAGATGCTTGTTGTTCTTGTGTTCTTGTTGGCCTTATCCATGAAAGATTACGGTGTAGGAGAGTTGTAGTGCAGTAGAAATGCTAGTAAGTATGTTGCTACCAAGAAGTTGTGATCAGCCGTAGTACCGTTCGCCTGTTCTGCGCGTTCATTGTCCAGATCCGCTTTCGGATCTGACCCCGAGAGGTACTACCGCTGACTGACAGTAGTACTACCGCTCCGACGCGTTACGGTACTACCGCTCCTCCGGCGCGGTACTACCGTAATGGACGCGGTAGTAAATTTTTAGTACCGCGTCCGGTGCGGTACTACCGTAACACTTCGGTGCGGTACTACCGCCCCTTTGGCGGCACTAAAAATTTACTTCCGCAGCTTCGAACAGTACTACCGTTCGGTCCACACCTACTTCGTAGCACATACATATTATCTTTCCTACATGTTTCTTGTGCTTTATTGTGGCTTTTGCATTGATTCTCTTTGTCTTTCTTTCGTATTCTTGTGTTTGTGTCATAGGAGGTGGCTCCAGTTCCAATGTCCATCGCTCGAATCCCAGCCGTGACACAGGGTCAAAGCGTCTGCGCACCCAAAGTGATGTTCCTGAGGGCTCCAGTGCCCCCCAACGTAAAACCAAGACCACTGCCACCAAGAACAAGGAACCAACTATGAACATGGACGAGATGCCATCTCATGAGTTCATTACTAGGAGGAAGATCAACCCCTATGTAGATCCCCGGGCTCAGTTCCATGGAGATGAATTGTTTTGGACCAAGCAGCAGTATCGTATCTACACAGAGGTACTCAAGAGCAAACACAACTTATATGTGGATGCACATTGGATTGACATGTCTCACATGAGGAAGGAGGAGCACCGGGCCTATTTTGCTGAGGCTCTAAATCTCGTGGAGCAGTTTGGCATTGAGCATATCATGTCATTTCAGATGGACTCTGACCCAGAAATTGTGGCACAGTTCTATGCTTCGGTTCACTTCCATCCTAAGGAGGAACGCAACATGACTTGGATGACAAATGGACATAAGATGACTGCTACATGGAAGGACTTTATGGATCTGTTTCAGGTTGCTGATGAGGGGCTCCACACTCCCGTTGGAGCTCGCCCTCATGCCTACGAAGAATCTGCCAACAAGGACCGGGTACTGCCTTTCTATGTGGAGAAGACACTCGCTAGTGGCAAGAAGACTTGGGTGATGAACCCCTTTCTGGATATCATGCATAGATCTTCCGCAACTCATTGTTTCCTCGCGTTGGGGACAAGGACAAGGTACATGCATACCTCATGGACATGTTGCTTATGTGTGAGGAGGCCCGCAGTGCTCAGACTCAACCACTTGATATCTCACATATCATGTGGTGTGAGCTCCGCTTTGCGATTTTCACTCGCAAAGTGCCTATCTACGGTCCATTTCTGTTTTTGCTTATCTCCAAGACTTGGGAGAAGCTTTATCCTGATGAAGAGTTTGAGGCCCCTCACTAGATTCGTCATGAGCCTATCAGACTTCGCATCAAGAATCGATGGGCTAACACCACTACCCGTGCAGAGGCTGCTGCAGCTCAGATGGATGAAGATGAGGAGCAAGTGGAGGAGGAGGTAGGTGATGAGGACAGTTCTGGAGGGTATGCTCCCCCCTCATCTGAGCTCTCGTGGGCTAAAAAGCTGAAGAGGAAGATGAAGGCTCTGTTTTGTATGCAGGCAAAGGGGAAGTACAAGGCTCATGTGACTCACAAGCAGGCTCGCCAGCGTGACAAGAAGATAATGAGGATCTTTGGTGAGGATGCGTCTAATGGGTCAGAGGAGATCATCACTCCAGAGGCTGAGTGGATTGCCAAACAGGGCTTCAAGTGGTCTGATTCCGAGGAGGAGGAGCAGGAGTCTAACGGAGCACTTGACGACTGATTTCTTCCACCTGAGCTACCACCTATGTCGTAGGTGTCCTCTTTCCCTTTGTGGTGTCTCGATGCCAAAGGGGGAGAGAGTGTAGGATTTGCGTCTTGTGTCGTGTCGTGTTTTATTTGCTTTTCGTTGGTCAAACCTTATCTGCTTTCGTTGGTTTGTGTCGTGTGTGTGAGACCTTACATATGGTGTGAGACATATGCACTCTACTCTTTATCTCGTTATTATGTATATGCTATCTGCTAGGTTGTGAGCGGTTGCTTCACTTACCCAAAATATGTGCTCACGTTATTCTCCTTACATCCATGCGTAGAATCTTATTCTTTGTTGCAAGGAGTATGTTGTTTATAAAATATAGGGGGAGCGTTGATCCTAGTATGTGTGTTGTGCAGTCCAAAGCACCTTCTTATGTTTGCACACATCTAGGGGGAGCTTACCTATATTCTATAATTTTGCTGGGTTTGCTTACTATTCTTATATATCTTTGTGCAAATCTCGTGTTGTCATCAATCCACCAAAAAGGGGGAGATTGTAAGGGTATATTTCTCCCTAAGTAGTTTTGGTGATTGATGACAATGCTTTTGCGGACTAATCGTGTGCACTGAGCTTTTCAGATATATCACACCTAGGCACAAGACGATTAAGTGCCCCCCGGAACCTATGGAAGACGGTGTTTCCTTTTGTTCCTTTTTCGGTGGAATTGAGTCATAGGAAAGCCGTACTATTAAGAGGGGGTCCGCTTCGGAAAGGTTTGGGTGGAATCAACACGTACACGTCTATTTATCGCACCACCTTTCCTTCGCTTCTCTGGAGCTCCGGCTGTTTTTCCTTGTCGTTCAAAAACAGTGGCATCCTACTACTACCACTGTTTGGCATGCGGTAGTACCGCACAGCCCCACGGTAGTATTGCTTCAGGGCTACGGTAGTACCGCACTATGCGGTAGTACCGTACCATGGACACGGTAGTACCATGTGACCGGCCCAGCATCGTAACTAGTACGGTAGTAGGCGCGGAAGTAATTTTTTACTTCCGCGTCCTACGCGGTAGTACCGCTTCGTGCAAGCGGTAGTACCGTGTCGGGTTTTTGCAATGACCATAACTCTGTGGATGTAGCTGCGGATATTTTATTTAGTCCGCACTCCTCCTCGGGTGGTCTGACCCTGCCTTGCGGTAGTACCGCAAGGACGTGCGGTAGTACCACTTCGGCAGTACTACCGCACGGTGTTTTAACGCAACACGGCTAGGTCTGGCTCGTACCGCGCCAGCGGTAGTACCGCACCCTGTGCGGTAGTACCGCTGGGCCGTGCGGTAGTACCGCACGTTATGTGTAGTAGTACCGTGCTCTGCTGGCAGAATTGGGGGATAACGGTTGGATTTGTCCCTCCACTATATATAGGGGGTCTTCTTCCCCAAGAAGACTCACCTCTTCCTCCCTAAGCTCCATTGTTGCTCAAAGCTCCATTTCCGCCTGATCTCTCTCCCTGGCCAATCAAACTTGTTGATTTCCTCGGGATTGCTTGAGAAGGCATCGATCTACACTTCCACCAAGAGATATTTGATTTCCCCCACTAATCTTTGCGGATCTTGTTACTCTTGGGTGTTTGAGCACACTAGACGGTTGAGGTCACCTCGGAGCCATATTCCATTGTGGTGAAGCTTCGTGGTGTCGTTGGGAGCCTCCAATTCAATTGTGGAGATTGCCCCAACCTTGTTTGTAAAGGTTCGGTCACCGCCTTCAAGGGCACCACTAGTGGAATCACGACACCTCGCATTGTGTGAGGGCGTGAGGAGAATACGGTGGCCCTAGTGGCTTCTTGGGGAGCATTGTGCCTCCACACCGCTCCAACAGAGACATACTTCCTCTCAAAGGGAAGGAACTTCGGTAACACATCCTCGTCTTCACCGGCTCCACTTGTGGTTATTTCTTTTTTTTACTTGTGCAAGCTTTCTTTGTATACCTTAGCTTGCTTGCTTGTGTGGTTGTTATTGTTGCTTCCTATAAGTTGTCCACCTAGTTGCATATCTAGACAACTTACTTTGTTGCTAAGTTTAAATTGGTTAAGAAAAGCAAAAAATTGTTAGTTGCCTATTCACCCCCCCC
>LR738710.1:708379254-708406900 GCA_902687465.1 Secale cereale | reverse complement strand
TCCTTTCACCAAGTTAGGGCACGGAAGATCAATCTGATCGGCATCCATCACGTCCCGTCTAGCAATTCTTAAGTGCGGTAAATAGATCTCTCTTTTTACCGTCATTTTGATCCATTGAAATCATGTAACTTCACCACAAGTGGTTTATGTCCATCTGAAAGTTATTTCTTTCTGTATCCGTCTCTCATATCATGCAAGTATATTGACTTATGCCTCATTGCTAGTTAGATTCCTAACTTGTACCTATCCTTGGATTCATACAAATCTGGAACCAACTCACTCCATACAAGTGAATGTCTTCGCACTATGAGGTCAATGTCTTCAAACTGTATTTATCTTCAAAATCTTCTAAGAATGCATATGACCTCTTCCCCTTCCCTCGCATCTCTAATGCTGTCACAGGTACATGTCCGTGGGAGAATCCCTTGGTTCTCACAGTCTGCATTCATTTGCAGAATTCTTACAGCGTCACATTGAATCTCCTGAAGCCAGTTCCTGTCTGACCAGTCGACGGAAGATAAACTACTTTGTGAAGCCCTTCTATCTGAGTCCAATGGCTTCTGAGAAACAGTCCAAGAAAGGCAGCATGCAGAGACGTACTGACACTGCCAAAGATCTTCCTCCGGATCTATTCACCATGTACAAGTTTGATCCAGAAGAGACATATGGAGAACGCAAATCTCGAATCTAATGGATATGAAGATATTGGGCTGAACAATGGTTTCTATACAACTTTGTTACTCCTGAATATGCTACCAAGAACGCCATTCGCCCTCCATGGGGTGATATCGTCTACAAGAAGCTTCAGCACAAAACTATGTCTGAATCCATTTCCAAGAACTTATATCCTTGCATGGTCAGAGGACTGATGCCTTCAGATGCTGACCCACCTAGTCTTTGATGGTGTCGTGATGAAGAATTATTTGAAGAAAACTACAAGTTTGCCAAGAACTCTGCAACCCAAAACAGGAAAGAATTTGGAATTAACTTCAATCCTGGCCCATCTCGGCCTCGTTCTGATGGAATACATGAAGCCAATGACAATCGTGCTGGCCCCTTCAATGGCCTTGATGGACTACTATCCCACATCGCTGCTCAAAGGGCGACTATGGAGGATGTTGCTGAAGACATGGAACCTGAAGATGTTCCTGAGTCTGTGAAGCCCAAGAAGAAATCAAAGGCTTCTAAACCTACTGCTGCTCCAAAGGCTTTAAGTGTGAAGCCCTTGAAAACTGCACCTCCTGAATCAAGTGTGCAGTCTGAGGATCACTCTCGCATCTCTCATAGGTCCAAGCAGCTTGTGAAGCCATCTGGTCAAGGACTCACTCCGGGCAGCATTCTGCGCAATGATGATGACATAATAGATCTGTCCAATGATGACGATCTTGCTGATGATGCCCTTGCGATGCTAATCAAGAGCAAGCAACAGGCGAAAATCTTCAATCATTTGCCTCTCTTTGACGCTGATATCATAAATAATTTCATTGATGAATGGTTTGAGGATACATCTCTTTCACTTGATGATCTCCAGCTTCCCATTGATATCAGTGTGACCTTTCAAGGATATATTTCTCATGAACTGACTGTTGCACAAAAGGTTATTGAGAAGAAGAACAAAATTGATCATGAGAAGGCCATGTTCAAGAAGAATATGGCAAGCCTCGGTGCTCAAGAAGTTCAAAACTTCAAGACTATGATGGCAGATCTGAAGTCTGGATTTGCCAAGCACCGTGAAGTTGCAAGAGGCTCCAGGAAAGCTCTTGGCCGTCCAGGCATTGACCTCAAGCTGGCCGCCAAGAAGCTAAAGAAGAAGAAGAAGCCTGGTGCTAAAGACACTGAAGCCCCAAGGCAGGAGAGACCAAGCATTGTCTTCCCTGTTAGTATGACTGGCTCGAAGCCAAAGGTCCCATCAGCAGCTTCTGATCAAAAGAAGACCAGGTAGGCTAAAGCTGAAGCTAAGAAACGAAAGCATCTTGATGCTTCTGATGCTGCTCCTTCCAAGAAGAAGCTGAAGACTAAAGCTTCAAAGGCTTCACAAAAGCCTCGCGCCTCCTCTACAGAACCTCTGGTTGTTGAACCTGAAGGAAATATGCCCTAGAGGCAATAATAAAGTTGTTATTTATATATTTCCTTATATCATGATAAATGTCTTTTATTCATGCTAGAATTGTATTAACCGGAAACTTAGTACATGTGTGAATACATAGACAAAACAGAGTGTCCCTAGTATGCCTCTACTAGACTAGCTCATTGATCAAAGATGGTTATGTTTCCTAACCATAGACATGAGTTGTCATTTGATCAACGGGATCACATCATTAGGAGAATGATGTGATGGACAAGACCCATCCGTTAGCATAGCACTATGATCGTTTAGTTTTACTGCTATTGCTTTCTTCATGACTTATACATGTTCCTATGACTATGAGATTATGCAACTCCCGAATACCGTAGGAACACCTTGTGTGCTATCAAACGTCACAACGTAACTGGGTGATCATAAAGATGCTCTACAGGTGTCTCCGAAAGTATTCGTGGTGTTGGCATAGATCAAGATTAGGATTTGTCACTCCGAGTGTCGGAGAGGTATCTCTGGGCCCTCTCGGTAACACACATCACAATAAGCCTTGCAAGTAAAAGACTAATGAGTTAGTCACGAGATGATGTGTTACGGAACGAGTAAAGAGACTTGCCGATAACGAGATTGAACTAGGTATAGAGATACCAACGATCGAATCTCGGGCAAGTAACATACCGTTTGACAAAAGGAACAACGTATGTTGTTATGCGGTTCTGACCGATAAAAGATCTTCGTAGAATATGTAGGATCCAATATGAACATCCAGGTTCCGCTATTGGTTATTGACCGGAGATGAGTCTCGGTCATGTCTACATAGTTCTCGAACCCGTAGGGTCCGCACGCTTAACGTTTGATGACGATCGGTATTATGAGTTTATGAGTATTGATGTACCGAAGGTAGTTCGGAGTCCCGGATGAGATCACGGACATGACGAGGAGTCTCGGAATGTCCGAGACATAAAGATTGATATATTGGACGACTATATTCGGACACCGGAAGTGTTCCGGAAAAGTTTCGGATTTATCGGGATTGCCGAAGGGGGTTACCGGAACCCCCTACGAGAGGGGATGGTCCATAGTGGGCCTAAAGGGAAAGAGAGAGGCAGCCCATAGGGCTGGCCGGCGCCCCACCTAGGGTTCCTAGTTGGACTAGGATTGGGGGGGGCGCCACCTCTCCTATTCCTTTCCCTCTTCTTCCTTTTGGTGAATCCTACTAGGAATAGGATTGCAATCCTATTCCTAGTAGGACTCCTTCCCTAGCCGCACCAGGAAGGGCCGGCCGGCCTCCCTCCCTTGCTCCTTTATATACGGGGGCAGGGGGCACCCAAAGACACACAAGTTGAATTGTTTTAGCCGTGTGCGGTGCCCCCCTCCACAGAATCACACCTCGGTCATACCGTCGCGGAGCTTAGGCGAAGCCCTGCGCCGGTGAACACATCATATCCGTCGCCACGCCGTCGTGCTGACGAAACTCTTCCGTGAAGCTCCACTGGATCAAGAGCTCGTGGGACGTCATCAAGCTGAACGTGTGCTGAACGCGGAGGTGACGTACGTTCGGTGCTTGACCGGTTGGATCGCGAAGAAGTTCGACAACATCAACCGCGTCACTTGACGCTTCCGCTCCCGGTCTACGAGGGTACGTAGACACACTCTTCCCTCTCGTTGCTATGCATCTGGTAGATAGATCTTGCGTGATCGTAGGAAAATTTTAAAATACTACGTTACCCAACAGTGGCATCATGAGCCAGGTCTATGCGTAGATGATATGCATGAGTAGAACACAATGAGTTGTGGGCGATACTAGTCATACTGCTTACCAGCATGTCATACTTTGATTCGGCGGTATTGTGAGATGAAGCGGCCCGGACCGACATTACGCGTACGCTTACGCGAGACTGGTTTCACCGTTACGAGCACTCGTTGCTTAAAGGTGACTGGCGGGTGTCTGTCTCTCTCACTTTAGCTGAATCTAGTGTGGCTACGCCCGGTCCTTGTGAAGGTTAAAACAGCACATACTTGACGAAACATCGTTGTGGTTTTGTATGCGTAGGTAAGAACGGTTCTTGCTAAAGCCCGTAGCAGCCACGTAAAACTTGCAACAACAAAGTAGAGGACGTCTAACTTGTTTTTGCAGGGCATGTTGTGATGTGATATGGTCAAGACATGATGAGTTATACGAGATGATCATGTTTTGTAAAGTTATCGGCAACTGGCAGGAGCCATATGGTTGTCGCTTTATTGTATGAAATGCAATCGCCATGAAATTGCTTTACTTTATCACTAAGCGGTAGCGATAGTTGAGGAAGCAATAGTTGGCGAGACGACAACGATGCTACGATGGAGATCAAGGTGTCGCGCCGGTGACGAAGGTGATCATGACGGTGCTTTGGAGATAGAGATCAAAAGCACAAGATGATGATGGCCATATCATGTCACATATTTTGATTGCATGTGATGTTTATCTTATTATGCTTCTTATTTTGCTTAGATCGACGGTATCATTATAAGATGATCCCTTACTAAATTTCAAGGTATAAGTGTTCTCCCTGAGTATGCACCGTTGCGAAAGTTCGTCGTGCCGAGACACCACGTGATGATCGGGTGTGATAAGCTCTACGTTCAAATACAACGGGTGTAAGCCAGTTTTGCACACGCAGAATACTCGGGTTAAACTTGACGAGCCTAGCATATGCAGATATGGCCTCGGAACACTGGAGACCGAAAGGTCGAGCGTGAATCATATAGTAGATATGATCAACATAAGATGTTCACCATTGAAACTACTCCATCTCACGTGATGATCGGACATGGTTTAGTTGATTTGGATCACGTGATCATTTAGATGACCGGAGGGATGTCTATCTAAGTGGGAGTTCTTAAGTAATATGATTAATTGAACTTTAATTTATCATGAACTTAGTCCTGGTAGTATTAGCATATCTATGTTGTAGATCAATAGCTCGCGATGTTGCTCCCCGTTTATTTTTCATATGTTCCTAGAGAAAACCAAGTTGAAAGATGTTAGTAGCAATAATGCGGAATTGTTCCGTGATCTGAGGATTATCCTCATTGCTGCACAGAAGAATTATGTCCTTGATGCACCGCTAGGTGACAGACCTATTGCAGGAGCAGATGTAGACGTTATGAACGTTTTGACAAAAGCTCGATAGGATGACTACTTCATAGTTTAAGTGCACCATGCTTTACAGCTTAGAACCGGGACTTCAAAAACGTTTTGAACGCCACGGAGCATATAAGATGTTCCAAGAATTGAAATTAGTATTTCATACTCATGCCCGTGTCGAGAGGTATAAGACCTCTGACAGTACTTTGCCTACAATATGGAGGAGAATAGCTCAACCAGTGAGCATGTGCTCAGATTGTCTGGGTACTACAATTACTTTAATCAAGTGGGAGTTAATCTTCCAGATAAGATAGTAATTGACAAAGTTCTCTAGTCACCATCACCAAGTTAGTAGAACTTCGTGATGAACTATAATATGCAGGGGATGACGAAAGTAATTCCCGAGCTCTTCGCGATGCTGAAATCGGCGAAGGTAGAAATCAAGAAAGAGCATCAAGTGTTGATGGTTAACAAGACCACTTGTTTCAAGTAAAGGGCAAAGGGATAGAAGGGGAACTTCAAGAAGAATGACAAGCAAGTTGTCACTCCCATGAAGAAACCCAAAGCTAAACTCGAGCCTGAAACTAAGTGCTTCTACTGCAAAGGAAATGGTCACCGGAAGTGGAACTGCCCTAGATACTTGGCGGATAAGAAGGATGGCAAAGTGAACAAAGGTATATTCGATATACAGTTTATTGATGTGTATTTTACTAGTGTTCATAGCAACCCCTCGGTATTTGATACTGGCTCAGTTGCTAAAGAGTAGTAACTCGAAATGGGAGTTGCATAATGAACAGAAACTAGTTAAAGGATGAAGTGACGATGTGTATTGGAAGCAGTTCCAAGATTGATATGATCATCATCGCACACTCCCTATACTTTCGGGATTAGTGTTGAACCTAAATAAGTGTTATTTGGTGTTTGTGTTGAGCATGAATATGATTTGATCATGTTTATTGCAATACGGTTATTCATGTAAGTTAGAGAATAATTGTTGTTCTGTTTACATGAATAAAACCTTTTATGGTCATACACCCAATGAAAATGGTTTGTTGGATCTCGATCGTGTGATACACATATTCATAATATTGAAGCCAAAAGATGCAAGGTTAATAATGATAGTGCAACTTATTTGTGGCACTGCTGTTTAGGTCATATTGGTGTAAAGCGCATGAAGAAACTCCATAATGATGGACTTTTGGAATCACTTGATTATGAATCACTTGGTGCTTGCGAACCATGCCTCATGGGCAAGATGACTAAAACTCCGTTCTCCGGAACTATGGAGCGAGCAACAGATTTGTTGGAAATCATACATACTGATGTATGTGGACCAATGAGTGTTGATGCTCGCGGCGGGTATCGTTATTTTCTGACCTCACTGATGATTTGAGAAGATATGGGTATATCTACTTAATGAAACACAAGTCTGAAACATTTGAAAAGTTCAAAGAATTTCAGAGTGAAGTAGAGAATCATCGTAACAAGAAAATAAAGTTTCTACGATCTGATCGTGGAGGAGAATATTTGAGTTACGAGTTTGGTCTTCATTTGAAACAATGTGGAATAGTTTCACAACTCACGCCACCTGGAACACCACAGCGTAATGGTGTATCCGAATGTCGTAACCGTACTTTATTGGATATGGTGCGATCTATGATGTCTCTTACCGATTTACCACTATCGTTTTGGGTCATGCATTAGAGACAGCTGCATTCACGTTAAATAGGGCACCATCTAAATCCGTTGATACGACACCTTATGAACTATGGTTTGGCAAGAAACCAAAGTTGTCGTTTCTTAAAGTTTGGGGCTGCGATGCTTATGTGAAAACACTTCAACCTGATAAGCTCGAACCCAAGTCGGAAAAATGTGTCTTCATAGGATACCCAAAAGAGACTGTTGGGTACACCTTCTATCACAGATCCGAAGGCAAAATATTCGTTGCTAAGAACGGATCCTTTCTAGAAAAAGAGTTTCTCTCGAAAGAAGTGAGTGGGAGGAAAGTAGAACTTGATGAGGTAATTGTACCTTCTCCCAGATTGGAAAGTAGTACAACACAGGAAATTGTTCCAGTGATTCCTACACCAATTAGTGAGGAAGTTAATGATAATGATCATGAATCTTTGGATCAAGTTTCTGCTGAACGTCGTAGATCAACCAGAGTACGATCCGCACCAGAGTGGTACGGCAACCCAGTTCTGGAAATCATGTTACTAGACCATGATGAACCTACGAACTATGAGGAAGCGATGATGAGCCCAGATTCCGCAAAATGGCTTGAAGCCATGAAATCTGAGATGGGATCCATGTATGAGAACAAAGTGTGGACTTTGGTTGACTTGCCCGATGATCGGCAAGCCATCGAGAATAAATGGATCTTCAAGAGGAAGACCGACGCAGACGGTAATATTACTGTTTACAAAGCTCGACTTGTTGCGAAAGGTTTTCGACAAGTTCAAGGAGTTGACTACTGTAGGATCGAAAGTATGTCTAGAGGGGGGGTGATTAGACTACTTGACAATATAAAAATATGCCTTTTGATTAAGCAAAGTTTTTGGCAGTTTCACAATTAAGATCAATTCAAGTATCACCCTACACATGCAATTCTAGAGTATAAGCAGCGGAAAGTAAATTGCACATGTAGTAAAGAGAGGTGGAGAAGATCAAACGCAGTTTGGTGACACGGAGATTTTTGTCGTGGTTCCGATAGGTGGTGCTATCGTACATCCACGTTGATGGAGACTTCAACCCACGGAGGGTAACGGCTGCGCGAGTCCACGGAGGGCTCCACCCACGAAGGGTCCACGAAGAAGCAACCTTGTCTATTCCATCATGGCCTACGCCCACGGAGGACTAGCCTTACTCGGGGTAGATCTTCACGAAGTAGGCGATCTCCTTGCCCTTACAAACTTCTTGGTTCAACTCCACATCTTGAAGACGGAGGCTCCCAAGCGACACCTAACCAATCTAGAAGGCACCACCCTCCAAAAGGTAATAGATGTGGTTGATGATGATGAACTCCTTGCTCTTGTGCTTCAAATGATAATCTCCCCAACACTCAACTCTCCTCACTGATATGGCTGTGGTGGAAGAAAGGATTGAGTGGAAAGCAACTTGGGAAGGCTAGAAATCAAGTTTCATATGGTAGGAATGGAATGGCTTGATCTCAACACAAGGGTAGGTGGTTCTCTTCTCAGAAAGTGTGTGGTAGGAGTGGTAGACTTTCTGATAGCTCTCTCCACGAATGAAGAGGGGGTGGAGGGGTATATATAGCCTCCACACAAAATCCAACCGTTACACACATATTTGAGCCATCTCGGTGAGACCGAAGTGAAAACTCGGTCAGACCGAAAGTTCAAATATAGTGAACGTTGGGATTTTCGGTGGGACCGAAAATACCATCTCGGTGTGTCCGAAGTGAGTCAAAGGTAGGAGCTTGCCATCTCGGTGGGACCGAAATTAACAACTCGGATATTCCGAAGTGATGTCAATTGGTTACAGAAGGTTGGCAGTCCATTTTCGGTGAGACCGAAACTCAAAATCGGATGGACCGAGAAATTAGGGTTTGGAAGAATAACTGAGGTGGTTCATCTTGGTGGGACTGAGTTTGCAGAATCGGTTTGTCCGAGATTACTTATGAGTGTGTTAAGTAGTGAAGAGTGCTGATAGTTGAGGGAGCTAGATCACTAAGCACTTGAGCAACCAGATCATTAACACAACCTCATCCCCTTTTAATAGTATTGGCTTTTCCTATGGACTCAATGTGATCTTTGATCACTAAACCAAAAATAGAGTCTTGAGCTTTTGCCAATGCTTGTCTTAGCATTTTGAGGGGTCCACTTCTTTAGACATTTCCATACCCATATCATCGAACTTCTCTGAAATGATTCTCAAGTAAATATTAGTTCAATGATATATATGTTGTTATTAATTACCAAAACCACCCGGGGATTAGTTGCACTTTCAATCTCCCCCTTTTTGGTAATTGATGACAACATATAGATCAAAGCTTCGACAAAAGATATAATCAATGAATAATATCGTCGCTTTGAGAAGTATGTGATAAACAAGAGCTCCCCCTAAATTTGTGCATTATTTAAAATTTGCGTTTGAATGCAAATGCATAATCGATTAGGATTATGGGTCACTCTTCCATGTCACATACATCTTGGTGGAGCGCACAAAATGATAAGAATGAATAACATGCACTTAATCACCAAGACAAGAGTAAATAGCCATACAATAATGAATAGCATATGATAAGCATTAAGCACACATTAAAGCATAGTATGACTAAGCACTCATTAAGGTAGCATCAAACGTAGTAGCAAGCACACTTAAAGTTTCGAAAGACCAAAAGAAACCAATGTATCTCAAAGAAAACCGGGAAAAGAACGAAAGACGAAAGAGCACTCTCTCTCTCGAAGCCCTATGATCTATACAATTTCTCCCCCTTTGGCAACAAGTTACCAAAAAGTTCGAAAAGGTATAGAGCTAAGCGTCACTGCGGGCTCTGCTGGCGGCTCCCATCTGGGTAGATGTCGGTGTAGAGATAGCTGCGTCGGCGAAGACTTCTGCTGATGTCTGCGCTGGAGGAGTGGATGCTGAAGCTGGAGTAACTGCTGGAGCTGTAGCTGGTGCTGAAGTGGTAGCCCTGGAGTCAGTCACTGGGATAGCTGCAGATCTGGATCCTCTGGGAACCTGAGCAGTCTGGAGATGAGAGTCCTGGACTAGATCATCCTGCATGAGCTCTGCTCTCTCCTGCCTTGCTTCCTCCATGTCTGCCTCAAGCTTGTTGACAGACACCTGAATCTCAGTCAGCTTCACGTCTAGAGCGTGGATCTTGTCCTCAACAATCCTCTCTAGGCTTTCCTGAGATTGCTCAATGCTGGCCAGGCGTTGTTCAATCCTCTGGGTAGCTTCAAGAATTTGTTCTCCAAAGCTCTTTGGCTTAGCTGCTGCTGCTGCTGCCTCTTTGTCAGCTTTAGCTTTCTTCGCAGCTTCGATTTTGGCCTGTCCTTCAACTGAGGTGGGATCCTCTTCATCCATCACAACTACGTTGTCCTCATGCTCTGGCTGCAGTGGCAAGTGCTTCCTATCCAACATGAATTTGCCCGTGCCAAACTTGGCATTGATGAGCATCTGAATCTGCGGGGCAAACCCACACGACCACTTCTGGTCAGCTGCAGTCCTCTTAATGGTCTCTACCATCAAGTCCATCACCTTGAAAGGTGCCTTCTCATCAAGAATGTGCAGCATGTTGATAGAATAGCCTCGAATCATGCGGTGGTCTCCAGACTTGGGCATCAAAGTATGCCTCAGAATAGTGTTAGTGGTGGTCAGACCTGCCTGGAGATAGTACACTGAGCCAAGCTTCCATCCTTCCAAATCAGCAGCCGGGATCTCCTTGTACATGTTCTTCATGGAATCATGACTCTTCTTAGGAATCCCATAGACATCAATGTCGTCCTCTCTCTGCACTGGAGCGTTCAGAAGTTCTGCCCATTCTTCAACAGACGAAGAAAACCTTTGACCTTCAGTCATCCAGGTGATCTTGCCATCAGGATAGAAGTGGGCTGTGGCGTAGAACTGCATGATCATCTCGTCATTCCAAGCTGTCAGCTCTTGACCCACAAAATCAGCAACTCCACATGCAGTAAAGCTCTCATGCACATGGGGAAAGAAGCCTCGGTGCTCTTCACTGTCAATGTACTTCCAGTCAACATACCTGGTGTCAGCAACAATGGGCTTCTTATCCATCAGCACGGTCTCATAGAAATCCTGCTGCTCTCTGGTGTGGAATCTGGGGTCCACAGCAGTCCTTCTCCTTACGGCATATGGATCAGACTGTCTCCATAGCCTGAGACCTTTATCCTTCCTTGCCTTCATGTCCTCAGCTTTAGGATGAGCATCATTGTGGAGTGGCAACTTGGGATGGAGCTTAAGCAACACATGCTCTTCATCTGATTCAGACGGTGGCATCTCACCTTTGTTCTTCTCAGAAGCTGGAATGCTCCTAGTTGTTCTCTTGGGCTTGGCTGGAGCTGCCTTTGCTTGAGCAGGCTTCTTGGGCTTAGAGGAGGCTTGAGCCCGAATAGCATCACCCATGAACTTAGCTTTCTGAGGAGGAGGCTGGGGTGCATCTTCTTCTTCTTCTTCAGCAACATCAACTTGAGGTTCAGCATATACTACCCTCTTCCTCTTGGAAGTCTTCTTCACCTTACTTGGAGCTGGCTCTTCCAAGTTGAGCTTCTTTGCAACAGCTGACTGCTTTACTTTGCTTGTGCCTTTCCTTGTCTGCTGCCCTTGGTGCTCTTTGGCAACCACATTCCTCTTTGGCTTGGAGGTAACTTCCTCAGCAACGAAGTCAGAGTCCTCATCATCAGAATTTCTCTTCTTCCTGGTCCTGGTGGCTGCAGGAGGCAAACCACTAGGGGTGCTCCTCTCACCATCATCACTGGAACTGCTAGCCTCGGGACTTGTTTCTGCCTCTGGAATCTCAGCAAAAGGAGACTCAGACCTGTTCTGGCTGTCACTGACATCTGACATGGCTGACAACCTGAGAAAAGATAAGGTATAGGCAGAGTAGAAGAGTTATTACAACTGCAGAGGTTTTTGCAAAAAAAAAATGAGTTTAAAACTTAGTTTTGAGTTTTCACAGAATGTATTTCGGTCAAACCGATTTTAAGTTTCGGTGAATCCGAAGTGTATACAGAGGCCTACACACCACTTTCGGTCAGACCGAAATGGGTTTCGGTCCTACCGATAACCTAGGGTTTTACTGAAACTAAGTTTCGGTCACATCGATTTGCATAACTCGGTTAGACCGAATGATGCAGTGCAATGGCCAGAGGCCAAATCGGTCATTCCGAGTTTCAAAATCGGCTTCACCGAGATGCGTTCCGTGGAAACCTAAACCTAAGAATTTCGCTCGAAACTAGAGGATCTGATCTAATGTATAGGGAATATCTCAAACGTGGACAGATTCAAGGCAAGCCATTCGTGCAAGAATTGGATGGGGAGCACGAAAGGGATCGGGACTCACCCTAACTTGGTGGAGTCCCTCTACGGCGGCAACGGCGGAGATGATTACCGTTGACGGCGGCGGAGACCTGCGGCGAGGGCGCACAGGCGACGACGGCGACGATCCGTAGACCAGGGCGACGGCAGCAGGGGACTTGGGGGCGAACGGTTCGAAGAGTTAAATCGCGCGCAGCCCTCAGGTATATATAACCCCATGCTGTCAGTGGGACCGAGTTGAAAAACTCGGTGTCACCGAAATGTATAACTGCTGTGCAGTTACGCATATCGGTCAGACCGAGATTTTGAACTCGGTTTCACCGAGATGAAACCTAGATCAGTCTAAGCGTTTCGGTTGGACCGAGATGGAAAAGCCAGTCAGACCGAAATGGACTTAGAAGGTTTTGGAAGTCAGCCTTAGACGAATCGGTGGCTCCGAGTGCTCCTCACTCGGAGAGTCCGAAAAAGACTTGTTCAAAGTTGTGATATGAGCACGAATAGAATTAGAGACAAGAAAGCATAGATAGCTAGGGAAGGTGCTTAGGCATTCTTGTCCATCCATTTGGCCAGAAAAGAAAATCAAAACAATCAAAACAACAAATGGATGTCCTTGAATGGATAAAATCATGCATTCAACATGCTCACACAATAAGATAGCAACTGAAATATGTGTCAAACATGCACAACCAACATTCTAGCTACTAGCACACAATTTGTCGATGACTAGGTCATCTATATATGAGTATATTGACTTAGGAGCCAAATGAGAACATTTGATCATAGGTCATACTCATCGTTTAAGCACAAGTGGGGTTACCACTTTTACATAAAGCATTTATGTGTTCACATCATTTGGAGATGCTTTAGCTCAATTTTTAGAGCAAAGCTCCCCCTAGATGTGAGAACCCCTTTTAAAGGGTCAAACTAACCTTGGGTTGTCGTAGAAGACTTCATGTAGATGTTGAAGATGTGGATGCTCAATGTTGATGTAGATCATCAAGAGTTGGGAGCTATCCTTTGGATTAGGGCACTTTCAATACCTACATGGGTTAGTCCCACAAGGAACAAACAAGAATATCCATAGACATAGATTGAAGTTCACAAAAGATGATGTCCATGAAAGCAATGATTACCTTGTCCCTTGACTTACCAACAAGAGGGTTTGTGACTCCATGAACTAGTGCATGATGTGAAAGTTGATTGCACAAGTTCTTGCCAAAATGAATATGAGTGAAGTTTGTTGGCGGAGTCACCCTCAAGAACCTTCTAGTTCTTCTTATTTGGGATCCACATCATCTTGATGGGAATCCTTGGGGTTGTAGTTGAGCTTGACGAATTAGAACTTAATGTGTCCTTGGGAACCCACTTGACCATGGCTTGAGGTGCTTCAATGAATGCATCAATCTCCTCTTGAAGCTTGTCCTTGGCCTTTAGCTTGTGGTCTTGTGGTGGAAGGTCATCTTGAGCTTGTTCCACATTGGAAGAAGTAGGATCATACTTCTCCTTTTGTGAAACAAACTGTGGAGTAGGGTATTGACCTTCTTCCCACTCAACACCTTCGGCGTTGAACTTTCCCTCAAAACCAATCCCTTGATTCTTCCGGTGTCTTCCTTGTTTGCGAACAATCTCCTCAAAGTTCTTGCTTCCGGCAAGACTCTTGTAGACACCTTTCTCTATGATTTCCTTCAATAAGCTATTTTCTTGCTCAAGTGTAACTTGGCTTGAAACATTGTTAGTGGAATCAAGAGAACTACTAGAAGCAACAATATTGGATTTAACATTGTTATTGTTACTACTAGAGGAAGAATTTTTCTTATGCTTGTCATGCTTAGTCTTAATAGGTGGCAAGAAATTAGACAAGAGAAGTCGTTTGGCAAGATATGAAGAACTCTTCTTTCGAAGATCGTCATTGATCGCTTTTAGAAACTCATGTTCTTGCTCTAGAGTGAGCTTCTCGAAGCGTAGCTTCTCATGAGATCTTAGGAGCTCTCTATGATCTTCTTGAGTTGTTTCATGAGCTAACTTAAGAGTGTTTAGTTCTTTAGTTAGACGCTCAATCTCCTTCATAGCATTGTCCTTCGACTCTTCTCGACTATAAAGGCTACTAGCATTTTCATCATTACTAAGCTCACTAGATTTATCATGCAAGAGCTCATCTTCACCAAGCAAGTCATCCTCATCACTATCAAAGTCAATGAATTCAGGGTGTGTTACCTTGGGGCCTTTAGCCATGAAGCATCTTCCAATTCCCTCATTTGGTGAATCAAATAAGTCGTAGGAGTTGGAGTTGGAGGATACGAGTGCAAGTCCGGCAACACCTTCATCTTGACTATAGTCGGAGTCGGAGTGATAGCTTCCATCGGATTGATTGTCGGAGTTGGAGCCGGAGACCCATTCACCTACATGAGCTTGATGTCTTCTTCTTGTGTAGCTCCTTGATGACTTGTCTTTCCTCTCCGAATCCTTGCTTCTCCGAGAGGGTCTTCGTTCATAACGATCATCTCTACTCCTTCTCTCTCTCCGAGGTGACTCATCTCTTGCTCTTCTTCTTGGAGATTCTTCTCTTCTCTTGTGGGGAGTCGTACACTCATTTGAGAAGTGTCCGGGTCTTCCACAATTGTAGCAGTTTCGATCACGACTAGAAGATCTCTTTTCATCATATGATCTAGACTTTGACCTTCTTTCTTTGCCTCTATTCTTGTAGAACTTGTTGAAGTTCTTGACCATTAGGCTTATCTCTTCATTGGAAATTAGCTTGTCACTTGAGGTAGCGGGAGCATCACTTGTAGCTTTGTAAGCACCACTTGACTTATTGTGAAGCTCTTCCTTATCCTTAAGTGTCATCTCATGAGCAACAATTCTTCCAATGACTTCAGTTGGCTTGAGAGTCTTGTAGTTTGGCATCATTTGAATCAAAGTGCACACGGTGTCATATTTTCCATCCAAAGCTCTGAGAATCTTCTTAATGATGAATCGGTCGGTCATTTCTTCGCTTCCTAAGCCGGCAATCTCATTTGTGATGAGAGCAAGCCTAGAGTACATTTCAGCGACTCCTTCACCATCCTTCATCTTGAACTTGTCAAGTTGACCTCGAAGAATATCTAGCTTTGATTCCTTCACAGATTCAGTACCTTCGTGCATTTCAACCAAAGTATCCCAAATCTCTTTAGCATTCTCAAGACGGCTGATTTTGTTGAACTCCTCGGGACACAAAGCATTGAAGAGAATGTCACAAGCTTGAGCATTGTTTTGCAACATCCGCAACTCTTCCGGTGTAGCTTCGCGATCCGGAACTTTTCCTTCTTCGAAGAAATCACCTTGCATACCAACACAAATAATGCCCCATGCGGCTGGGTTATGACCAAGAATATGCATTTTCATTTTATGCTTCCAACTAGCAAAATTTGTACCATCAAAGTAAGGACCTCTACGATAATTACCCTCACTAGACGCCATACTCTCCTAGGTTGTGAAACCAAGCTTATGGAGTCCAATGCAATGGAAACCAAAACAATGGAGACCAAAGCTCTGATACCACTTGTAGGATCGAAAGTATGTCTAGAGGGGGGGTGATTAGACTACTTGACAATATAAAAATCTGCCTTTTGATTAAGCAAAGTTTTTGGCAGTTTCACAATTAAGATCAATTCAAGTATCACCCTACACATGCAATTCTAGAGTATAAGCAGCGGAAAGTAAATTGCACATGTAGTAAAGAGAGGTGGAGAAGATCAAACGCAGTTTGGTGACACGGAGATTTTTGTCGTGGTTCCGATAGGTGGTGCTATCGTACATCCACGTTGATGGAGACTTCAACCCACAGAGAGTAACGGCTGCGCGAGTCCACGGAGGGCTCCACCCACGAAGGGTCCACGAAGAAGCAACCTTGTCTATTTCATCATGGCCTACGCCCACGGAGGACTAGCCTTACTCGGGGTAGATCTTCACGAAGTAGGCGATCTCCTTGCCCTTACAAACTTCTTGGTTCAACTCCACATCTCGAAGACGGAGGCTCCCAAGCGACACCTAACCAATCTAGAAGGCACCACCCTCCAAAAGGTAATAGATGTGGTTGATGATGATGAACTCCTTGCTCTTGTGCTTCAAATGATAATCTCCCCAACACTCAACTCTCCTCACTGATATGGCTGTGGTGGAAGAAAGGATTGAGTGGAAAGCAACTTGGGAAGGCTAGAAATCAAGTTTCATATGGTAGGAATGGAATGGCTTGATCTCAACACAAGGGTAGGTGGTTCTCTTCTCAGAAAGTGTGTGGTAGGAGTGGTAGACTTTCTGATAGCTCTCTCCACGAATGAAGAGGGGGTGGAGGGGTATATATAGCCTCCACACAAAATCCAACCGTTACACACATATTTGAGCCATCTCGGTGAGACCGAAGTGAAAACTCGGTCAGACCGAAAGTTCAAATATAGTGAACGTTGGGATTTTCGGTGGGACCGAAAATACCATCTCGGTGTGTCCGAAGTGAGTCAAAGGTAGGAGCTTGCCATCTCGGTGGGACCGAAATTAACAACTCGGATATTCCGAAGTGATGTCAATTGGTTACAGAAGGTTGGCAGTCCATTTCCGGTGAGACCGAAACTCAAAATCGGATGGACCGAGAAATTAGGGTTTGGAAGAATAACTGAGGTGGTTCATCTCGGTGGGACTGAGTTTGCAGAATCGGTTTGTCCGAGATTACTTATGAGTGTGTTAAGTAGTGAAGAGTGCTGATAGTTGAGGGAGCTAGATCACTAAGCACTTGAGCAACCAGATCATTAACACAACCTCATCCCCTTTTAATAGTATTGGCTTTTCCTATGGACTCAATGTGATCTTTGATCACTAAACCAAAAATAGAGTCTTGAGCTTTTGCCAATGCTTGTCTTAGCATTTTGAGGGGTCCACTTCTTCAGACATTTCCATACCCATATCATCGAACTTCTCTGAAATGATTCTCAAGTAAATATTAGTTCAATGATATATATGTTGTTATTAATTACCAAAACCACCCGGGGATTAGTTGCACTTTCAACTACGATGAGACTTTCTCACCTGTAGCGATGCTTAAGTCTGTCCGAATCATGTTAGCAATTGCCGCATTTTATGAATATGAAATCTGGCAAATGGATGTCAAAACTGCATTCCTAAATGGATATCTCAAAGAAGAGTTGTATATGATGCAACCAGAAGGTTTTGTCGATCCAAAAGGTGCTGACAAAGTATGCAAGCTCCAGCGATCCATCTATGGACTGGTGCAAGCATCTCGGAGTTGGAATATACGCTTTGATGAGGTGATCAAAGCATATAGTTTTATACAGACTTTTGGAGAAGCCTGTATTTACAAGAAAGTGAGTGGGAGCTCTGTAGCATTTCTAATATTATATGTAGATGACATATTGTTGATTGGAAATGATATAGAATTTCTGGATAGCATAAAAGGATACTTGAATAAAAGTTTTTCGATGAAAGACCTCGGAGAAACTGCTTACATATTAGGCATCAAAATCTATAGAGATAGATCAAGACGCTTAATTGGACTTTCACAAAGCACATACCTTGATAAGATTTTGAAGAAATTCAAAATGGATCAGTCAAAGAAAGGGTTCTTGACTGTTTTACAAGGTATGAAGTTGAGTAAGACTCAATGCCAGACCACGGCAGAAAAATATAGAGAGAATGAAAGTCATTCCCTATGCCTCAGCCATAGGTTCTATAAAGTATGCCATGCTGTGTACAAAACACGTTGTGTACCATGCCATGAGTTTGACAGGGAGGTACAATAGTGATCTAGGAGTAGATCACTGTACAGCGGTCAAAATTATCCTTAGTAATTGGATGACTAAGGAAATGTTTATCGATTATGGAGGTGATAAAGAGTTCGTCGTAAAGGGTTACGCCGATGCAAGCTTTGACACTAAATCCAGATGACTCTAAGTATCAATCTGGATGCGTATTGAAAGTGGGAGCAATTAGCTAGAGTAGCTCCATGCAGAGCATTGTAGACATAGAAATTTGCGAAATACATACGGATCTGAATGTGACAGACCCGTTGACTAAACTTCTCCCACAAGCAAAACATGATCACACCTTATTACTCTTGGGTATTAATCACATAGCGATGTGAACTAGATTATTGACTCTAGTAAACCCTTTGGGTGTTGGTCACATGGTGATGTGAACTATGGGTGTTATTCACATAACGATGTGAACTATCGGTATTAAATCACATAGCGATGTGAGCTAGATTATTGACTCTAGTGCAAGTGGGAGACTGAAGGAAATATGCCCTAGAGGCAATAATAAAGTTGTTATTTATATATTTCCTTATATCATGATAAATGTCTTTTATTCATGCTAGAATTGTATTAACCGGAAACTTAGTACATGTGTGAATACATAGACAAAACAGAGTGTCCCTAGTATGCCTCTACTAGACTAGCTCATTGATCAAAGATGGTTATGTTTCCTAACCATAGACATGAGTTGTCATTTGATCAACGGGATCACATCATTAGGAGAATGATGTGATGGACAAGACCCATCCGTTAGCATAGCACTATGATCGTTTAGTTTTACTGCTATTGCTTTCTTCATGACTTATACATGTTCCTATGACTATGAGATTATGCAACTCCCGAATTCCGTAGGAACACCTTGTGTGCTATCAAATGTCACAACGTAACTGGGTGATCATAAAGATGCTCTACAGGTGTCTCCGAAAGTATTCGTGGTGTTGGCATAGATCAAGATTAGGATTTGTCACTCCGAGTGTCGGAGAGGTATCTCTGGGCCCTCTCGGTAACACACATCACAATAAGCCTTGCAAGCAAAAGACTAATGAGTTAGTCACGAGATGATGTGTTACGGAACGAGTAAAGAGACTTGCCGGTAACGAGATTGAACTAGGTATAGAGATACCGACGATCGAATATCGGGCAAGTAACATACCGTTTGACAAAAGGAACAACGTATGTTGTTATGCGGTTCTGACCGATAAAAGATCTTCGTAGAATATGTAGGAGCCAATATGAACATCCAGGTTCCGCTATTGGTTATTGACCGGAGATGAGTCTCGGTCATGTCTACATAGTTCTCGAACCCGTAGGGTCCGCACGCTTAACGTTTGATGACGATCGGTATTATGAGTTTATGAGTATTGATGTACCGAAGGTAGTTCGGAGTCCCGGATGAGATCACGGACATGACGAGGAGTCTCGGAATGTCCGAGACATAAAGATTGATATATTGGACGACTATATTCGGACACCGGAAGTGTTCCGGAAAAGTTTCGGATTTATCGGGATTGCCGGAGGGGGTTACCGGAACCCCCTACGAGAGGGGATGGTCCATAGTGGGCCTAAAGGGAAAGAGAGAGGCAGCCCATAGGGCTGGCCGGCGCCCCACCTAGGGTTCCTAGTTGGACTAGGATTGGGGGGGGGGCCTCCTCTCCTATTCCTTTCCCTCTTCTTCCTTTTGGTGAATCCTACTAGGAATAGGATTGCAATCCTATTCCTAGTAGGACTCCTTCCCTAGCCGCACCAGGAAGGGCCGGCCGGCCTCCCTCCCTTTCTCCTTTATATACGGGGGCAGGGGGGCACCCAAAGACACACAAGTTGAATTGTTTTAGCCGTGTGCGGTGCCCCCCTCCACAGAATCACACCTCGGTCATACCGTCGCGGAGCTTAGGCGAAGCCCTGCGCCGGTGAACACATCATATCCGTCACCACGCCGTCATGCTGACGAAACTCTTCCGTGAAGCTCAACTGGATCAAGAGCTCGTGGGACGTCATCAAGCTGAACGTGTGCTGAACGCGGAGGTGCCGTACGTTCGGTGCTTGATCGGTTGGATCGCGAAGAAGTTCGACAACATCAACCGCGTCACTTGACGCTTCCGCTCCCGATCTACGAGGGTACGTAGACACACTCTTCCCTCTCGTTGCTATGCATCTGGTAGATAGATCTTGCGTGATCGTAGGAAAATTTTAAAATACTACGTTACCCAACAGAACCCATCTCTGTTGCCCTGCCAGCCCTCCTCCAACCCTGAACGTCGTCTAGTTGTGCATGAGCCTGCTACCACAGAGGCTCATCAAACTGAAGAGATTCCAGCTGCTAACTCTCCCACAACTAAAGACATTGGTCATCATGACAATGTTGGTGATGATGAAGTCCTTCCTCAACTTGAACCCCAACCTGTTCAATCACCTGCTCTCACAAGCAGTGAACTCATAAGCATTGGCGGTCCCACGACGCCAATTGCTCAAGATGAATTTTTGGAAGAGCAACACCCGAACACTCCCCTACATGAAGTCATTCCTCGCACTCCACCGTCTCTTGTTACCACTCCAATACTTGAGACTCCAAAAGAAACACCTGAAGAAGACATGAAGTAGACCAATGCTTCACCAATAGTGTCGCTCAAGTTTCGAAGGCTTCGCAAAGGTCTCAGGCCTCAAGCCACCATGTCTAGCATTCCTGAAGACGATGTGCAAAACTCAAGCTCAATAGCACGTCAAGTGTTCCCTGATGCCATCCCTCCAATGTTTGCTCATGAATCTGAAGCCAAGGCGGCTGGAGATATTCCGGTTGCATCAGCCGATGAAGAAATTGAAGAAACCCGTGAAGTCACTCCTCCTCCCCAAGAAATTGTTGTGCACAGAGAAGAAGTGCCCCTCATGCAAGAACCCACTCCCCAGGAACTTGTTGTGCATGAGTATCCTCTCCCCGTAGCCACAGAAGCCAATGACACTGTCATGGCTGAAGACAATGTGTTGCGTGAAGTCATTGCTACCCCTGAAGTGATTGCTCCTTCCCCTGTGCCTCACACCATGGCCCAAGCCTACAATCATGACGGAGAGCTTGTCACTGTCAGGTGGCCAACACTAATGCCTCCTGCTCTCGGACCACAATATGAATATCATGTGGAGCGGAGGCCTCGGACGCAGAAGCCAAAGCCCAGACTGCCTAGGCTTCCAAGCACTACGACGACACAAGGCTCCTTCAGTATGCACAGCTTCAGAGAAAACAACACTTTCTTTGACTCCGACAAGAACCCATACAAGAAGCCAAGGATCTCTTCTGATAGGTTATGGAGTTTTTAGCAACGAAGCTATTACTCGTGCATTTTGTACAATCAAGACCGGATCTTTCCACATCAATGCCTTGATTATGATGCCATTGCTGGGCTGCCATGCCTTGAAGAAGCCCTTGACTGCTTTCGAGATGTTGGACTGCTTCCATTTGTCACTGCCAAATAGCATTGGAACGAACAACTTCTTCTGCAATTCTACGCTACTCTTCACATCAGAGGCTACAACATGGATCCAAAGACATGGGTCCTTGAGTGGATGACAGGTGATATTCATCATGAAGCCAAAGCTGAGACTCTTCTTGAGCTTACTTCCCTGCCCACTCTTGGTGAGTTATACGAACCAGGTTGTTCTCTTTATCAAAAGGAGCTGGAAAGCATCTTCAAAAAGGCTGAGCCCAACATGAGTGAAATGCTCAGTATGATGAAGCCATTGCCCCTGAAAGCTGATTATCCAAAGGAATTCTTCGTCAAGGACCTCGAGTATCGGCCTCGCACCATCTATCATATTTTGAGGCGTACTCTCTGGCCAATTAAGGGACACTCTTCTGAAGCCAAACTGGAAGGTGCCATGAAGACTTTGGTATTTTACATTCTTAATGGCATCAGATTCAATACACCTGACTTCTTCATTCGCCAACTAGCTGCGTCTGGTATTGATCTGTTTGGCCTCAAGTTTTATGCTCCATGGATAATGCGACTCATTAAGCTTCACTCCACTATCAACTATCAAGCCTCTGCACGCAATTATGTTGTCTTTTTACCTGAGGTTGACATGTCTTATGAAGCCATCTATCCTGAGCCCGCCAAGCAACCACTTCAACTGCTCAATGCTGATCATCAAAGCTTCACACAACATGTTGAAGGTGTTTATGTGCCTAATGCAAATGTCACTGCTTATCCTCTGGATGGAAATCTGTGCCTACCGCATCGTGGCAACACTGATGCCACTGGTAGCATCATTGCTCAAAGGCCTAAGAAGCGTCCCCGTGTCCTCAATGACCGAGAGCTTCTAGTTTCACTTCACCAGAAGCAGGATAAGCACCATGATTGGTTGAAGAGGCAGATGCAAAGTCTTCTCACTGACGGCGGCGGCTCCGTCTCGTAAAACTTGAAGTGCTCGGTGAAGCCATCAGCCCTCCCGAGAGAGATTAGGGCTTGGCGGCGGCTCCGTCTCGTAAAACGCGATAATTCTTTCTCCTTGATTTTTTTCTCCACGAAACAAAATATATAGGACCTGGGGATACGTCGGTGGGGCATCGGGGTGCCCTCGAGGCAGGGGGGCGCGCCCTGGGAAGGGGGGCGCGCCCCCCACCCTCGAGGACAGCCCGTGGGCCCCCAGGTGTGGATCTTCTTGCAGGTATTTTTTATATTTTCTGAAATAATTCTCTGTTGATTTTCAGGCGATTCCGAGAACTTTTTATTTTTGCACAAAAACAACACCATGGCAGTTCTGCTGAAAACAACGTCAGTCCGGGTTAGTTCCATTCAAATCATGCAAGTTAGAGTCCAAAACAAGGGCAAAAGTGTTTTGAAAAGTAGATACGTTGGAGACGTATCAATCGCCTATTCACCCCCTCTAGTCGATAACTTGCACTTTCAGAACCCTCCCATGGAACATCACATACCACATGTCCTAGCATTGCAGAAGAGCAACAGTTCAAGCAGCAAGTAATGGAGCACACTAGATATGAAACATAAGTAAGGATGCATGATCATACGACATAGTAGGTTCATCCTACCACTTCCACGGTGTAATCTGACAACCACATACAAAATAGGGTGTTGTCCTACCACGGGAAGTTTGCCATCAGTGTGAGGGGTTACTATACCACCTCATCAGAATATACATGCCAACATCAAGAGTTTATCAAGCCCTAGCTACCACAGAATATATGTCGTCATCATCATCATCACCATGGTCGTCGAGGATCACGCATGCTGTCACCACCACTAGAAGCAACACCAGTAGTAGTGATTGCCTAGGCAAGTCCTCAGCCAGAGCACCATGTGGGTGTCTCCCATGGCAACAAACCCAACACCCTGGGTTTGTTGTCCAGCAGGTGGTTCAGAGTCACCATGAGAGCCTCTGGGCTGAAGCCACCTTGGTCCATGACAGCGATGTAGAGGTCATGGTGGACATCGACCGGCGTGCTCTCCCTCATGGCGCTGGCGACCTCCTTGACAACTTGAGTCATGCTAGTGAAGACTATCAACTCCTCCTTCATCAAGGCTCCCCTCTTCCTCTTCCTATCAAGCACATGAACGTGATCACCATCCTTCTCAGGAGGACCATCAAGGTTGATGGTATCTAACTCTTGGGTGTCTGGATACTCGTGCATAGGTGATCCTAGCGGTTAACCGAAGCCCCAAGCATGCTTGTTGGTTGCTAGCCCAAAGGAGAAGATCTGCTACATCTGGCGATAGTTCTGGATGGGTGCGTTGAGGAACTTTGTGTGCTTGGGGTGAGCCTAAGAAACATAATATAGTGCTTAGTTAGAATGCCATGCTATATAGGCTTAAACAGGTTGTTAGTTAGAATGACATGGTTCATGAGCTAACTGTGGTGTGGCCATTATAGTGCTCTGCCTCTAAAAGGATCGAGCAAGTATCCTGATCTCAGGAAGCTGCACTCAGGTCTCTGAGCTTTGACACCGTGATCCACCTCAACCTCCACTTCCTCAGGTGGCTGTAGACCTGGGTGGAGGTGAACTCATGTCCACAAAACTTGAATACCTGCTTTGCAATAGCGCTCAAGTGCATCTCCTTGAAGCCCTTGCGAGTCCTCACCCCACTAGCTATGATCGCACACATCTTGTTAAGCACGAACATCGACCAAAACGACTGCCATTTCATGGAGTCCACCTGCAATCCTTCTTCTCCTTTGCGATTGCCTTTAGAGAAACAACATGAGCTGCATCATTGGGATGAGCAAGCACAAATGTTGAAGCTATAAATGGTGGAACCATACCTCGCACCTCGAAAACTTCTGAATTAGGAGGCATCTGGTCGATGGGAGGTTGCGAGCCCTCGACGTAAGACGCCGAGACCTAGCTCTAGAACAGGACAAGGGCCTGACTACACTCTTGCGTTCTCATGTCCTACAAGCGTAAGCATCAACAAGAGCACATCACATTACACATGGTGATATGGAACTACTGGCTAACAGAGAAATGGTGGAGATTTAAAGAAGTCAAAAAGTAATAAGAAAATGCAGTGGACCGTTAGGCAATGGAGATGCCTTTCAATCGATATTACTGTGAGGAGTAGTGATTGCCATGCAACAGATGCACTAGAGCTATGAATGTATGAAAGCTCTTCAGATAAACTAAAATGAGGTGTGCATCCAGCTTGCTTGCTCGTGAAGACCTCAAGCATTTGAGGAAGCTCATCATCAGAATATACAAACAAAGTTCTATAATGTAAATATCTCCACCAGTATGAAAATGATAAATATCTAAACTCTATATATGAAGAACATGGTACTACATTGAAGCACATGTGTATACAAAATGATAGTATATATTGTGCCCCCCCCCTTTCTTTGAGCTTTTTTTGTTAGGCGCCTTGGCCTCCCAGTTTTTTATAATCCTCACAGGGTAGGGCACACTCTAAATACATTACATTTTATTTGTTCATAACCAAAATGTGAATGACCATATAGGAATGCCTATGGAGTGTACCATGATGTGCAATGATTTACTTGTTGGGAAACGTTGCATGGAAAACAAAAAAAATTCTATGATTTGAGGAAGATATACAATTTCGTATGTGTAGGAGAGTGTAGGAGAACAAGTTCCCCTATGGGATTTGGATGCACCGGTGAAGTTTTGCACCAAGTCTTATAGTGAGAGTGGGCAATGCACGGTATCAAACGGCCTACCAAAATATGGTTAGGCGAAAGTCCATAAAAAGCTAATAGCTTACATTAGTCATGATAACTCAAGCACTTATTGTCTAGAATTAACAACGGACCCGAAGGAAACGCAACCCCACACCCCAAGGAAAAGAGATTGGGAGGAGTTAAGCACCACGCGCTCTTCGATCGTCACACAACACGAGTGTTACTTTAAGATTCCCTTACACTTAAGCCTCATTGCTAATAACAGCGGCTTCCAATTTTATGTTAATTAATGAATGTACGGCTCCACAAACTTTCAATACTAAACGGTTACCATTCACGGAATCAACAATAAAGGAAAGGGACACCTACAAATATATTCCCCATACTAGAGACTTTAAAGAGTGCAATAGTCACTCGCCCCTTGAGACGAGTTCTAGAAGTCGCCGAAGAAGCATCATGTTGGAGCATCATCCCCCCTCCCCTACACAAGTTTGCAATCCATCGCCATCAATGTAGAGGGTTGGAGAAACCGAACCATGACGTGAAACAATGTAGAAGATGTCAAAATTGTTGCACCAATTGCCAACCGATTGCTCTCCTTGAAGGACACATCAACTTCCAAGATCTTAAGAGAGGCAACATACCCATGGACACAAACTCCCGCAGGCCCTTCGCCGACAAGACTTAGGCCCTGTTCGGGTCCTCTCCGCTCCCCCACTGCAGCTTCCGGAGCGAGGGGAGCACCAGCACAAAAGTAGGGAGCGACTTGAACCCAGCTCCTCGAGCGGAGCGGAGTTAAGGAACGGGAGAGCTTCCGAACAGGCAGTTAGTTAAACCTCATGATGAGAGCTGGCCTTTTTTTGAGCGAACATGATGAGAGCTAGCCACATCTTTTTTTTAGCAGCACCCACACCCTAAAGAAAATGTTTTTTTAGGGGTCCCTAAAGAAAATGTTTTTTTAGCATCAAAGAAAATGGGTGGGTGATCTCCTCTCGCCTCCCAATTTTCTAGTAAGAGCCCATAATAGCCTGCTAAGAGCATCTCCAGCCGCGCCCCCAGCAGGCCCCCCAAGGCCGTTTTTAGCGCCGGCGTCGAAAAATCGGCCCAGTCGCGCCCTCACGATCCTGTTTTTCGCCGGATTGGGCCGAAATTGGCGCCTGATGGGCCTCGAACCCCTCGTTGGTTACCCCAAGTGGAAGGTGTAAGATGTAGTAAGTAGAAGTGTTTTCCCCTAGCAAAGATGCCAAGGATCGAATCCCCAGAGACTCCTAGGTTCAACAGGTAGGTGTCAACTGCTAACGGCGCAATTAGCAATCAACGTGGACCTGCACACAGATACAAATAACTTTGCTCCCAACGAGTACAGAGAGGTTGTCAATCTCTCCGGCCTTGTAGTTCACAAAGGGTTAAAAGCAATATGATAGTAGTGATAGATAGTGTTTTGCAATAGTAGGTAAAATAGCGAAAAGTAAATAGTGTATGTGATCAATGATAGTAATATGGACCGGAGTCTCATGATGTTCACTAGTGATGTCTCTCTCCCAAAAGATGATAAAACAGCTATGTGAGGTAAACAAATTACAGCTGGGCAATTGACAGGACGACGAACGCAAACCAATGCTGACTACATTGCAAGAAAGGTTGAGGTTCAAAGCATGGACGGTACGCCAAAGTAAGTAGACCGAAATCCATCAATATCTACTACTAATCATCCACCTTGAGATATCTATCGAGAACATCTCGCTGGTATTAAGTTGCGAGTCCCACCCATAGTGTAAACTCAATGCAACAGACAACTACATTAAAAGAACTTTGCGTAAAGTAAACAATCCTTGCACCCGCGGGCACAAGCACCGTTGTTTTCCCCCTTGTGGCAACATCACATCCCCTAGACTCATGTTTATGTCACTCAAGCTAGTCATCGAGGGGCATGAACCCACAATCGAGCATAACGTTCCCTCTTGGAGTCACTACTTACTACTTGGCCAAAGCAATAAATAACAACGAAGAACATGCAAGAATTACTTATGAACTAAAATATAAAAGAGGTGAATCAAATATATTACTCAAGATCAATCTGAACATAATCTCATAATCCATCGGATCCCAGCAAACTCAACATAGCAACAACACAAGGATTACATAGGTGCCTCGATCATGTAGGGCAGCTCACGAGGACTAATTAGTGAAGCACAAGAACGGGAGGAGAACATCACATAGCTACTGGTCATGGACTCATGGTCCAAGGGAGACTACTCACGAGTCATCCGGGAGGCGTCCATGGTGGTGGAGAAGCTCCCGGTGGTGATCCTCCCCTCCGGCAGGGTGCCGGGAAGAGTTCTCCTCGTGCTCCCGATCTTGGAAGCGGCGGCGGCGGCGGAACAGAGATGGGATCGCGAAAAGAAGTCTTGTTTCAAGGGTTTCGGGGAACCCTTTAAATATATGCCAAAGTAGGGCACCGGGGGGCTCTCGGGGGGCCGAGGC
>LR738710.1:707946835-708379229 GCA_902687465.1 Secale cereale | reverse complement strand
TTTTTTTAATATTTTTTCTGGATTTTTCTGGGCAGTTCTCGAAACGTGAAAACCTGAAATACAAAAACAGCCGAAAACAGAAACTGGCACTGGGGTGCACTGGATTAGTAAGTTAGTCCAAATATGATCAAAAGTGTATGGAAGTGTATGAATATCATAGCAATATCACCCAAAAGTGGCATGGAGCAAGCAGAAATTATAGATACGTTTTGGACGTATCAACATCCCCAAGCTTAATTCATGCTCGTTCTCGAGTAGGTAAATGATAAAAAGAATAATTTCTGTAGTGACATGCTATTAACCATATTGGACTTTCTCATAGTCATATGACAAAAGCTTACTGAGACAATGATTCTAAAGTAATTAAGTTGTCTCAAGAGAAAATCACAAATGACTGAAAGTTTTACAACATGAAACTGAAACATCAAAAAGATTTGCAATGAACATGATGTGCAAATATGATCAAGTGATATCTAGCTTGCCCCCTTTAGTGATGAAAAACATAAATGTAAGGGCACCTTCAAGGTTTAAGTGATGACTAGATACAATCATTTCAGAATAAACGATATCACAATCATGCAAAAGACAATGCTACTTTGGGACAATGCACATTACACTCAGAATGACAATCATGCTCTCAGTAGTTGGTGCTTAAAGTGCTAGAGCTTTTTATTTTGAAACATGGAAGCAATTGTGTCAACGGTAGTAGTACTTCATATGTGGCATGTATAAAACATCTTATAAGTTGCAAGCCTCATGCATCGAATACCAATAGTGCTCGCTCCTTGTCCTAATTAGCTCGGATCCCCATGGGTTATCATTGCATTGCATATGTTTTAACCAAGTGTCACAAAGGGGTACCTCTATGCCACCTGTACAAAGGTCCAAGGAGATAGATCGCATTTGATTTCTCGTTTTTGATAGATCTCAACTTGAGGACATCCATACCGGGACAACATAGAAAATAGATGATGGACTCCTCTTTAATGCATAAGCATATTCTCATGAGAGATTGAGGATTAAGGTCCAAGCTAAAACTTCCACCATGAGGCATGGCTTTGGTTGGCGGCCCAATGTTCTTCTCTAACAATATGCATATTAATTCAACCCACGGTAAATCACCCTTACTTCAGACAAGACGAACATGCATAGCAACTCACACGATATTCAACAAAGTGTGACAGTTGATGGCGTCCCCAAAAACATGGTTACCGCTCAGCAAGCAACTCATAAGAAATAAGATACATAAGCAACATATTCTTTACCACAATAGTTTTTAGGCTACTTTCCCATGAGCTATGTATTGCATGATTAATTTGCTTAGTGCAGGTGGAGGTTAGCAAAAGACTGGGAGCGACCAACTAAGAGAGCAATGACGGTCATAATCATGCAGAGCGACAAAGCAATATTGAATCAGGCATGGTAGTTATATCGCTACTCAGAAACAAAAGATCATCAAGGCTTGACAGACTTTCTTTACAGTCTTGAATATGCGTGAGCATACGCCAAGTCAATCAAAATAAATTCTCGAAGGAAGATATTACTAAACCATACCACATCATAGGCAAACAAACCAAGTTGGTTCTCCAATAACATATTGGGAATCTCCCGGCTATTTGAAATTAATCATAAGAAAACCTAAACTACTAAGCACCATCATGAAAGTAGCATCTTTATCATAGACACATTAACCCATGCAACGGAAGCAAACTCTCTTAATAAGGTGAGAATGGTAATTAAAAAGAGTTCAAGCAACCAACTAAATATAAGCTCTTGAAAAGATAAGCATGAATACTAAGAGCAGAGCACGATAGTAGCTATTAAAAGATAAAGAACACACACATCATAGATAGACATGAAAATTCTATGTAATGTTCTAGGTAGAGGTGGAGCGTGTTTCTCTCCCACATAAAGGAATGCTGAGTTCCGACTCGTTATGAAAAACTAAAAAGAAAACTAAAAGCAAGACGCTCCAAGCATAGCACATAACATATGAAGTGATAAAAATATAGCGGAACGAAAGACGAACTGATAATGTTGATGGAGAAGGGGATGCACGGGGGGCATCCCCAAGCTTAGACGCTTGAGTCTCCTTGAATATTTCTTGGTGTTGCACGGGGGCATCCCCAAGCTTGAGCGCTTGACACTCCTGAATCTTTTTATCATCTTCCCTCGCACACTTGAAAACTCCCTTCATACACAACTCATCATAATCTGATTAACGAGGTTAGTACCCTTAATAAAATAATTATACCTTGCTGAAACTAAGGATATTCTTAAAGTTCTACTGTTTCTAAAGATTGCCAAAAGATTTTTGCAAAGAAAAAACAAGTTCTCAATTTGCAAAGTGAAGGTAAGGCAAAACAGGACAGAATCTGTGAAAAACAGAACAGCAGGCAGTAATTGACCTGTTCGGGATACTTCTGCAACTCAAATCAAAAAACTCAGAACTGACGCACGAAAGACAATTATATAGAGAACGCTGTAGAAAAAATTCAGACCAAAAAGATGATCTGGTGATTTTATACGAATTTTTCTATCCAAGGACAGAATCTGTTTCCTGGACAGCACCTCACAACTTTTGAACTTTCTAGTAATCAGAGGCTATACTTGGCACAAATATGAAAGGTAAAGATACAATGATGATGCTACAGCAGTAAACATCATCAAGACACAACAAAAGCAAAAATTTTATTCATGTGGGCTGCCTCCCAAAAGCGCTTTCTTTTATGCCTTTAAGCTAGGCATAATGCAAAGAGGAATCAATATTCATCATAATAATCGGAGTTATAAATTGGTTCAAATGATTCCTCAACAAGTTCATTCTTGTTCCTTCTAGGAAAGGGGTACACACCTTTTGCCTTCCCGCGAAAGCGGATTTGTCCCTTACCTATATCAATGAAGCCTTTAACTGCTCGGAGGAAGTCCCTTCCAAGCACTATATTCCCTTGATTTGGCTCCACGATGAAGAAATCAATCATTGCAATCCCTTTAAGAAATTTTACCGGCACGTCTTTATTTTTTCCCTGGATTTCAGAAATATCTCCATTAGTATGTTCATGATAAGATGGTAGTATATCCATATTAAATTTTAAAGAATCATGAACAATTTTTGGCATAGTAGAAACCATAGATCCAATATCACAATAAGCAAGGAAGTCTTGATTAGAGATGCTAATCCTAACAAGAGGTTCCCAGTCATTATCTATTTCCAAAATATCTCTCTTATTGGGTTTGGGTTTATCTACCTTCGTTAAGTCTAGAGCATCCATTCTTTTCTCAATAGTAGCAAGTCTATCTATGACAGTATCAAAATTATGATCATAAACAAAGTAACTAGATAGACCATGTATAATTTCAAGAGCTCTAGCTTCATCACATTCTAGAAAATCTCCCTCAGCTATAATGTCAAGGGAGTGTTTACACCATTTAAAAAGACCATGGTAAAAATTTCTAAGCACAATTTTTATAGGTATCCAAGGCATAATTCTTCTATGTGCATCAGAAATTCTGTCCCATGCCTTCTTCATATTTTCTCCATCCCTTTGATGGAAATCTAAAACTTCTAATTCCCTCAAAGCACCAAATCCTAACATGGTTAACTAAACAGATAGGACTACTAACAGGAAGGTAAATAATTTTTTGTGATTTTTGATAAAAGGAACTAAAGCAAATATGAAAGGTAAACTAACAAGACTAAAAAGCAAAGGTAAAAGATAGCATGCAACTCCCCTATCCTGAAGAGTGGAGTCCCCGGCAACGGTGCCAGAAAATACTCCTTGATGGGCCTCGAACCCCTCGTTGGTTACCCCAAGTGGAAGGTGTAAGATGTAGTAAGTAGAAGTGTTTTCCCCTAGCAAAGATGCCAAGGATCGAATCCCCAGAGACTCCTAGGTTCAACAGGTAGGTGTCAACTGCTAACGAGGCAATTAGCAATCAACGTGGACCTGCACACAGATACAAATAACTTTGCTCCCAACGAGTACAGAGAGGTTGTCAATCTCTCCGGCCTTGTAGTTCACAAAGGGTTAAAGGCAATATGATAGTAGTGATAGATAGTGTTTTGCAATAGTAAGTAAAATAGCGAAAAGTAAATAGTGTATGTGATCAATGATAGTAATATGGACCGGAGTCTCATGATGTTCACTAGTGATGTCTCTCTCCCAAAAGACGATAAAACAGCTATGTGAGGTAAACAAATTACAGTTGGGCAATTGACAGGACCACGAACGCAAACCAATGCTGACTACATTGCAAGAAAGGTTGAGGTTCAAAGCATGGGCGGTACGCCAAAGTAAGTAGACCGAAATCCATCAATATCTACTACTAATCATCCACCTTGAGATATCTATCCAGAACATCTCGCTGGTATTAAGTTGCGAGTCCCACCCATAGTGTAAACTCAATGCAACAGACAACTGCATTAAAAGAACTTTGCGTAAAGTAAACAATCCTTGCACCCGCGGGCACAAGCACCGTTGTTTTCCCCCTTGTGGCAACAGCACACCCCCTAGACTCATGTTTCTGTCACTCAAGCTAGTCATCGAGGGGCATGAACCCACAATCGAGCATAACGTTCCCTCTTGGAGTCACTACTTACTACTTGGCCAAAGCAATAAATAACAACGGAAAACATGCAAGAATTACTTATGAACTAAAATATAAAAGAGGTGAATCAAATATATTACTCAAGATCAATCTGAACATAATCTCATAATCCATCGGATCCCAGCAAACTCAACATAGCAACAGCATAAGGATTACATAGGTGCCTCGATCATGTAGGGCAGCTCACGAGGACTAATTAGTGAAGCACAAGAACGGGAGGAGAACATCACATAGCTACTAGTCATGGACTCATGGTCCAAGGGAGACTACTCACGAGTCATCCGGGAGGCGTCCATGATGGTGGAGAAGCTCCCGGTGGTGATCCTTCCCTCCGGCAGGGTGCCGGGAAGAGTTCTCCTCGTGCTCCCTATCTTGGAAGCGGCGGCGGCGGAACAGAGATGGGATCGCGAAAAGAAGTCCTGTTTCAAGGGTTTCGGGGAACCCTTTAAATATATGCCAAAGTAGGGCACCGGGGGGCTCTCGGGGGGCCGAGGCGCCCCCCCGGCGCGGCCCAGGGGGGGCACGCCCACAGGGCGCCTGGAGCCCCTATGCCCCCCCCCCTAGGCTGCCCTTCGGACGCAGTGTTGTTTCCGATACGCTGATTTTTTATATATTTTTTCTGGATTTTTCTGGGCAGTTCTCGAAACGTGAAAACTAGAAATACAAAAACAGCCGAAAACAGAAACTGGCACTGGGGGTGCACTGGATTAGTAAGTTAGTCCAAATATGATCAAAAGTGTATGGAAGTGTATGAATATCATAGCAATATCACCCAAAAGTGGCATGGAGCAAGCAGAAATTATAGATACGTTTTGGACGTATCAGCGCCGGCGCACCCAACCCGAACCCAACGCGCTGGGGGCACCCGGGGGCGCCGACGCGAATGTTTTGGCGCGAAAGAGTGGCGGGACCGATGCGTCAGCGAGACGAAGGCTGGTCCTCCTCGTCGTCTCGGTTTTCCCGTGGGGAATCAATGCCAAGACTATCGCCGGTCAGCCTGCCATTGATTCACGGGCGGCACATTGCAGCGACGCCGCCTAACAGTCCTCCCCCTCCTCGCCGCCGCACTTTCCACCAGGCAACCATGAGCGCGAGGTACCCCGGCGACGCGGCGGCGGCCAACGGTTTCGGCCGCTGCTCGCTGCATGAGTGTGAGGCGTACCTCCTCCACGAGGCCAACTACCCCGCGCCGCCCGACGTACGCGCTCCGTCGCGGTGGAGGCTCAGCGTCGGCGGGGTCCCTGTCCCCCCTCTGCCCGTCCCGAGACGCCCGCCTATTTCCACGCCGAGATCGAGCGTGCGCGGGCGCTCTCGGAGTACGCCGTCGGCAACCACGCGGCGTGGGCGGCGTTCTTCAAACGTCGGCAGTGTTGGGGAACGTAGTATTTTAAAATTTTCCTACGATCACGCAAGATCTATCTACCAGATGCATAGCAACGAGAGGGGAGAGTGTATCTACGTACCCTCGTAGACCGGGAGCGGAAGCGTCAAGTGACGCGGTTGATGTTGTCGAACTTCTTCGCGATCCAACCGATCAAGCACCGAACGTACGGCACCTCCGCGTTCAGCACACGTTCAGCTTGATGACGTCCCACGAGCTCTTGATCCAGTTGAGCTTCACAGGAGAGTTTCGTCAGCACGACGGCGTGGTGACGGATATGATGTGTTCACCGGCGCAGGGCTTCGCCTAAGCTCCGCGACGGTACGACCGAGGTGTGATTCTGTGGAGGGGGGCACCGCACACGGCTAAAATAATTCAACTTGTGTGTCTTTGGGTGCCCCCCTGCCCCCGTATATAAAGGAGCAAGGGAGGAGGGCCGGCCAACTCACTATGGTGCGGCTAGGAAGGGACTCCTACTAGGAATAGGATTGCAATCCTATTCCTAGTAGGATTCACCGAAAGGAAGAAGGAGGAAAGGAATAGGAGAGGTGGCGCCCCCCCAATCCTAGTCCAACTAGGATTCCTAGGTGGGGGCGCCGGCCAGCCCTATGGGCTGCCTCTCTCTCACCCTTTAGGCCCACTATGGACCATCCCCTCTCGTAGGGGGTTCCGGTAACCCCCTCCGGCATTCCCGATAAATCCGAAACTTTTCCGGTATACTTCCGGTGTCCGAATATAGCCGTCCAATATATCAATCTTTATGTCTTGGACATTCCGAGACTCCTCGTCATGTCCGTGATCTCATCCGGGACTCCGAACTACCTTCGGTACATCAATACTCAAAAACTCATAATACCGATCGTCATCAAACGTTAAGCGTGCGGACCCTACGGGTTCGAGAACTATGTAGACATGACCGAGACTCATCTCCGGTCAATAACCAATAGCGGAACCTGGATGTTCATATTGGCTCCTACATATTCTACGAAGATCTTTTATCGGTCAGAACCGCATAACAACATACGTTGTTCCTTTTGTCAAACGGTATGTTACTTGCCCGAGATTCGATCGTCGGTATCTTTATACCTAGTTCAATCTCGTTTACCGGCAAGTCTCTTTACTCGTTCCGTAACACATCATCTCGTGACTAACTCATTAGTCTTTTGCTTGCAAGGCTTATTGTGATGTGTGTTATCGAGAGGGCCCAGAGATACCTCTCCGACACTCGGAGTGACAAATCCTAATCTTGATCTATGCCAACACCACGAATACTTTCGGAGACACCTGTAGAGCATCTTTATGATCACCCAGTTACGTTGTGACGTTTGATAGCACACAAGGTGTTCCTACGGTATTCGGGAGTTGCATAATCTCATAGTCATAGGAACATGTATAAGTCATGAAGAAAGCAATATCAGTTATACTAAACGATCATAGTGCTATGCTAACGGATGGGTCTTGTCCATCACATCATTCTCCTAATGATGTGATCCCGTTGATCAAATGACAACTCATGTCTATGGCTAGGAAACATAACCATCTTTGATCAATGAGCTAGTCTAGTAGAGGCATACTAGGGACATACTGTTTTGTCTATGTATCCACACATGTACTAAGTTTCCGGTTAATACAATTCTAGCATGAATAAAAGACATTTATCATGATATAAGGAAATACAAATAACATCTTTATTATTGCCTCTAGGGCATATTTCCTTCAGTCTCCCACTTGAACTAGAGTCAATAATCTAGATTACAAAGTGATGATCCTCACACCCATGGAGTCTTGGTGCTGATCATGTTTTACCCGTGGAAGAGGCTTAGTCAACGGGTCTGCCACATTCAGATCCGTATGTATTTTGCAAATCTCTATGTCTCCCTCCTTTACTAGATCGCGGATGGAATTGAAGCGTCTTTTGATGTGCTTTGTTCTCTTGTGAAACCTGGATTCCTTCGCCAAGGCTATGGCTCCAGTGTTGTCACAAAAGATTTTCATTGGACCCGATGCACTAGGTACTACACCTAGATCGGATATGAACTCCTTCATCCAGACTCCTTCATTTGTTGCTTCCGAAGCAGCTATGTATTCCGCTTCACACGTAGATCCCGCCACGACGCTCTGCTTGGAACTGCACCAGCTGACAGCTCCACCATTCAATAAAAATACATATCCGGTTTGTGACTTTGAGTCATCCGGATCAGTGTCAAAGCTAGAATCGACGTAACCGTTTACGACGAGCTCTTTGTCACCTCCATATACGAGAAACATATCCTTTGTTCTTTTCAGATACTTTAGGATGTTTTTGACCGCTGTCCAGTGATCCACTCCTGGATTACTTTGGTACCTCCCTGCTAGACTTATAGCAAGGCACACATCAGGTCTGGTACACAGCATTGCATACATGATAGATCCTATGGCTGAGGCATAGGGAATGACTTTCATTTTCTCTCTATCTTCTGCAGTGGTCGGGCATTGAGTCTTACTCAACTTCATACCTTGTAAAACAGGCAAGAATCCTTTCTTTGACTGATCCATTTTGAACCTTTTCAAAATCTTATCAAGGTATGTGCTTTGTGAAAGTCCAATTAAGCGTCTTGATCTATCTCTATAGATCTTGATGCCTAATATGTAAGCAGCTTCTCCGAGGTCTTTCATTGAAAAACTTTTATTCAAGTATCCTTTTATGCTATTCAGAAATTATATATCATTTCCAATTAACAATATGTCATCTACATATAATATTAGAAATGCTACAGAGCTCCCACTCACTTTCTTGTAAATACAGGCTTCTCCAAAAGTCTGTATAAAACCATATGCTTTGATCACCTCATCAAAGCGTATATTCCAACTCCGAGATGCTTGCACCAGTCCATAGATGGATCGCTGGAGTTTGCATACTTTGTTAGCACCTTTTGGATCGACAAAACCTTCTGGTTGCATCATATACAACTCTTCTTTGAGATATCCATTTAGGAATGCAGTTTTGACATCCATTTGCCAGATTTCATAATCATAAAATGCGGCAATTGCTAACATGATTCGGACAGACTTAAGCATCGCTATAGGTGAGAAAGTCTCATCGTAGTCAACTCCTTGAACTTGTCGAAAACCTTTCGCAACAAGTCGAGCTTTGTAAACAGTAATATTACCGTCTGCGTCGGTCTTCCTCTTGAAGATCCATTTATTTTCGATGGCCTGCCGATCATCGGGCAAGTCAACCAAAGTCCACACTTTGTTCTCATACATGGATCCCATCTCAGATTTCATGGCTTCAAGCCATTTTGCGGAATCTGGGCTCATCATCGCTTCCTCATAGTTCGTAGGTTCATCATGGTCTAGTAACATGATTTCCAGAACTGGGTTGCCGTACCACTCTGGTGCGGAACGTACTCTGGTTGATCTACGACGTTCAGCAGAAACTTGATCCAAAGTTTCATGATCATTATCATCAACTTCCTCACTAATTGGTGTAGGAATCACTGGAACAATTTCCTGTGATGTACTACTTTCCAATATGGGAGAAGGTACAATTACCTCATCAAGTTCTACTTTCCTCCCACTCACTTCTTTCGAGAGAAACTCTTTTTCTAGAAAGGATCCGTTCTTAGCAACGAATATTTTGTCTTCGGATCTGTGATAGAAGGTGTACCCAACAGTCTCTTTTGGGTATCCTATGAAGACACATTTTTCCGACTTGGGATCGAGCTTATCGGGTTGAAGTGTTTTCACATAAGCATCGCAGCCCCAAATATTAAGAAACGACAACTTTGGTTTCTTGCCAAACCATAGTTCATAAGGCGTCGTATCAACGGATTTAGATGGTGCCCTATTTAACGTGAATGCAGCTGCCTCTAAAGCATAACCCCAAAACGATAGTGGTAAATCGGTAAGAGACATCATAGATCGCACCATATCCAATAAAGTACGGTTACGACGTTCGGACACACCATTACGTTGAGTTGTGAAACTATTCCACAATGTTTCAAATGAAGACCAAACTCGTAACTCAAATATTCTCCTCCACGATCAGATCGTAGGAACTTTATTTTCTTGTTACGATGATTCTCTACTTCACTCTGAAATTCTTTGAACTTTTCAAATGTTTCAGACTTGTGTTTCATTAAGTAGATATACCCATATCTGCTCAAATCATCAGTGAAGGTCAGAAAATAACGATACCCACCGCGAGCATCAACACTCATTGGTCCACATACATCAGTATGTATGATTTCCAACAAATCTGTTGCTCGCTCCATAGTTCCGGAGAACGGAGTTTTAGTCATCTTGCCCATGAGGCATGGTTCGCAAGCACCAAGTGATTCATAATCAAGTGATTCCAAAAGTCCATCTTTATGGAGTTTCTTCATGCGTTTTACACCAATATGACATAAACGGCAGTGCCACAAATAAGTTGCACTATCATTATTAACCTTGCATCTTTTGGTTTCAATATTATGAATATGTGTATCACTACAATCGAGATCCAGTAAGAATAGACCACTCTTTAAGGGTGCATGACCATAAAAGATATTATTCATCAAAATGGAACAACCATTATTCTTTGATTTAAATGAATAACCGTCTCGCAATAAACAAGATCCAGATATAATGTTCATGCTCAACGCTGGCACCAAATAACAATTATTTAGGTCTAAAACTAATCCCGAAGGTAGATGTAGAGGTAGCGTGCCGACGGCGATCACATCGACTTTGGAACCGTTTCCCACGCGCATCGTCACCTCGTCCTTAGCTAATCTTCGTTTAATCCGTAGTCCCTGTTTCGAGTTACAAATATTAGCAACCGAACCGGTATCAAATACCCAGGTACTACTACGAGCATTAGTAAGGTACACATCAATAACATGTATATCACATATACCTTTGTTCATCTTGCCATCCTTCTTATCCGCCAAATACTTGGGGCAGTTCCGCTTCCAGTGTCCAGTCCCTTTGCAGTAGAAGCACTCAGTTTCAGGCTTGGCTCCAGATTTGGGTTTCTTCGTTGAAGTAGCAACTGACTTGCTATTCCTTTTGAAGTTCCCTTTCTTTCTCTTGCCCTTTTTCTTGAAACTAGTGGTCTTGTTAACCATCAAGACTTGATGCTCCTTTTGATTTCTACCTCCGCAGCTTTGAGCATAGCGAAGAGCTCGGGAATTGTCTTTTGCATCCCTTGCATGTTATAGTTCATCACGAAGCCTTTATAGCTTGGTGGCAGTGATTGAAGAACTCTATCAATAACACTATCCTCGTCAACTTTGCAACCAAGTTGAGTCATATGATTGTAGTACCCAGACATTCTGAGCAAGTGTTCACTGATAGAACTATTCTCCTCCATTTTGCAGCTGTAGAACTTATTGGAAATCTCATATTTCTCAATTCGGGCATTTGCTTGAAATATTAACTTCAACTCCTGGAACATTTCATATGCTCCATGACGTTCAAAACGTCGTTGAAGTCCCGGTTCTAAGCCGTAAAGCATGGCACACTGAACTATCGTGTAGTCATCAGATCGCGACTGCCAGACGTTCAAAGCGTCTGCATCAGCGGAAGGGGGCTTGTCACCTAGCGGTGCTTCAAGGACATAATTCTTCTGTGCAGCAATGAGGATAATCCTCAGGTTACGGACCCAGTCCGTGTAATTGAAGGAAATATGCCCTAGAGGCAATAATAAAGTTATTATTTATTTCCTTATATCATGATAAATGTTTATTATTCATGCTAGAATTGTATTAACCGGAAACTTAATACATGTGTGAATACATAGACAAAACAGTATGTCCCTAGTATGCCTCTACTAGACTAGCTCATTGATCAAAGATGGTTATGTTTCCTAGCCATAGACATGAGTTGTCATTTGATCAACGGGGTCACATCATTAGGAGAATGATGTGATGGACAAGACCCATCCGTTAGCATAGCACTATGATCGTTTAGTTTTACTGCTATTGCTTTCTTCATGACTTATACATGTTCCTATGACTATGAGATTATGCAACTCCCGAATACCGTAGGAACACCTTGTGTGCTATCAAACGTCACAACGTAACTGGGTGATCATAAAGATGCTCTACAGGTGTCTCCGAAAGCATTCGTGGTGTTGGCATAGATCAAGATTAGGATTTGTCACTCCGAGTGTCGGAGAGGTATCTCTGGGCCCTCTCGGTAACACACATCACAATAAGCCTTGCAAGCAAAAGACTAATGAGTTAGTCACGAGATGATGTGTTACGGAACGAGTAAAGAGACTTGCCGGTAACGATCGGTATTATGAGTTTATGAGTATTGATGTACCGAAGGTAGTTCGGAGTCCCGAATGAGATCACGGACATGACGAGGAGTCTCGGAATGTCCGAGACATAAAGATTGATATATTGGACGGCTATATTCGGACACCGGAAGTATACCGGAAAAGTTTCGGATTTATCGGGATTGCCGAAGGGGGTTACCGGAACCTCCTACGAAGGGGGATGGTCCATAGTGGGCCTTGTGGAAAGGAGAGAGGCAGCCCATAGGGCTGGCCGGCGCCCCACCTAGTTCCTAGTTGGACTAGGATTGGTGGGAGGCGCCACCTCTTCCTTTTCCTACTCCATCTCTTCCTTCTTTGGTGATTCCTACTAGGAATAGGATTGCAATCCTATTCCTAGTAGGATTCCTTCCCTAGCCGCACCATAGGAGGTTGGCCGGCCCTCCTCCCTTGCTCCTTTATATACGGGGGCAGGGGGGCACCCAAAGACACACAAGTTGAATTGTTTTAGCCGTGTGCGGTGCCCCCCTCCACAGAATCACACATCGGTCATACCGTCGCGGAGCTTAGGCGAAGCCCTGCGCCGGTGAACACATCATATCCGTCACCACGCCGTCGTGCTGACGAAACTCTCCCGTGAAGCTCAACTGGATCAAGAGCTCGTGGGACGTCATCAAGCTGAACGTGTGCTGAACGCGGAGGTGCCGTACGTTCGGTGCTTGATCGGTTGGATCGCGAAGAAGTTCGACAACATCAACCGCGTCACTTGACGCTTCCGCTCCCGGTCTACGAGGGTATGTAGACACACTCTCCCCTCTCGTTGCTATGCATCTGGTAGATAGATCTTGCGTGATCGTAGGAAAATTTTAAAATACTACGTTCCCCAACAGTGGCATCAGAGCCAGGTCTATGCGTAGATGATATGCACGAGTAGAACACAATGAGTTGTGGGCGATACTAGTCATACTGCTTACCAGCATGTCATACTTTGCTTCGGTGGTATTGTGAGATGAAGCGGCCCGGACCGACATTACGCGTACGCTTACGCGAGACTGGTTTCACCGTTACGAGCACTCGTTGCTTAAAGGTGACTGGCGGGTGTCTGTCTCTCTCACTTTAGCTGAATCAAGTGTGGCTACGCCCGGTCCTTGTGAAGGTTAAAACAGCACATACTTGACAAAACATCGTTGTGGTTTTGTATGCGTAGGTAAGAACGGTTCTTGCTAAGCCCGTAGCAGCCACGTAAAACTTGCAACAAACAAAGTAGAGGACGTCTAACTTGTTTTTGCAGGGCATGTTGTGATGTGATATGGTCAAGACATGATGAGTTATACGGTTTTGTATGAGATGATCATGTTTTGTAAAGTTATCGGCAACTGGCAGGAGCCATATGGTTGTCGCTTTATTGTATGAAATGCAATCGCCATGTAATTGCTTTACTTTATCACTAAGCGGTAGCGATAGTCGAGGAAGCAATAGTTGGCGAGACGACAACGATGCTACGATGAAGATCAAGGTGTCAAGCCGGTGACGAAGCTGATCATGACGGTGCTTTGGAGATAGAGATCAAAAGCACAAGATGATGATGGCCATATCATGTCACATATTTTGATTGCATGTGATGTTTATCTTATTATGCTTCTTATTTTGCTTAGGACGACGGTAGCATTATAAGATGATCCCTTACTAAATTTCAAGGTATAAGTGTTCTCCCTGAGTATGCACCGTTGCGAAAGTTCGTCGTGCCGAGACACCACGTGATGATCGGGTGTGATAAGCTCTACGTTCAAATACAACGGGTGTAAGCCAGTTTTGCACACACAGAATACTCAGGTTAAACTTGACGAGCCTAGCATATACAGATATGGCCTCGGAACACTGGAGACCGAAAGGTCGAGCGTGAATCATATAGTAGATATGATCAACATAAGATGTTCACCATTGAAACTACTCCATCTCACGTGATGATCGGACATGGTTTAGTTGATTTGGATCACGTGATCATTTAGATAACCAGAGGGATGTCTATCTAAGTGGGAGTTCTTAAGTAATATGATTAATTGAACTTTAAATTATCATGAACTTAGTCCTGGTAGTATTAGCATATCTATGTTGTAGGTCAATAGCTCGCGATGTTGCTCCCCGTTTTTTTTCATATGTTCCTAGAGAAAACCAAGTTGAAAGATGTTAGTAGCAATGATGTGGAATTGTTCCGTGATCTAAGGATTATCCTCATTGATGCACAGAAAAATTATGTCCTTGATGCACCGCTATGTGACAGACCTATTGCAGGAGCAGATGCAAACGTTATGAACGTTTTGACAAAAGCTCGGTATGATGACTACTTGATAGTTTAAGTGCACCATGCTTTACGGCTTAGAACCGGGACTTCAAAAATGTTTTGAACGCCACGGAGCATATAAGATGTTCCAAGAGTTGAAATTAGTATTTCATACTCATGCCCGTGTCAAGAGTGTTGGGGATCGTAGCAGAAAATCAAAAATTTTCCTACGCGTCACCAAGATCTATCTATGGAGTAATCTAGCAACGAGCATAAAGGAGAGTGAGTGCATCTACATACCCTTGTAGATTGCGAGCGGAAGCGTTCAAGAGAACGGGGATGATGGAGTCGTACTCGTCGTGATCCAAATCACCGATGATCCTAGCGCCGAACGGACGGCACCTCCGTGTTCAACACACGTACGGAGCGGGGACGTCTCCTCCTTCTTGATCCAGCAAGGGGGGAGGAGAGGTTGATGGAGATCCAGCAGCACGACGGCGTGGTGGTGGAAGTAGCGGGATTCCAGCAGGGCTTCGCCAAGCGCTGCGGGAGGAGGGAGATGTGTCACGGGAGGGAGAGGGAGGCGCCAGGGCTTGGGGGTGCTGCTCCCATGCGCCTCCCCACTATATATAGGGGTGGAGGGGGCTGGTTTCTTGCCCTCCAAGTCCATTGGGGCGTTGGCAAAGGTGGGGGAAAGAAATCCCATCATTTCCTTTCCCCACCGATTGTTATCCCCCCTTTTTAGGGATCTTGATCTTATCCCTTCGGGATATGATCTTATTCCTTCTAAGGGGGGATCTTGGTGCGCCTTGACCAGGGGTGTGGGGCCTTGCCCCCACTACCCACGTTCATGTGGGTCCCCCCATGCAGGTGGGCCCCACTTCGGAACCTTCTAGAACCTTCCCGGTACAATACCGAAAAATCCCGAACATTTTCCGGTGGCCAAAATAGGACTTCCTATATATAAATCTTTACCTCCGGACCATTCCGGAACTCCTCGTGACGTCCGGGATCTCATCCAGGACTCCGAACAACTTTCGGGTTTCCGCATACTTATATCTCTACAACCCTAGCGTCACCGAACCTTAAGTGTGTAGACCCTACGGGTTCGGGAGACACGCAGACATGACCGAGACGACTCTCCGGTCAATAACCAACAGCGGGATCTGGATACCCATGTTGGCTCCCACATGTTCCACGATGATCTCATCGGATGAACCACGATGTCAAGGATTCAATCAATCCCGTATACGATTCCCTTTGTCTATCGGTATAGCACTTGCCCGAGATTCGATCGTCGGTATACCGATACCTTGCTCAATCTCGTTACCGGCAAGTCTCTTTACTCGTTCCGTAACACATCATCCCGTGATCAACTCCTTGATCACGTATTGTGCACATTATGATGATGTCCTACCGAGTGGGCCCAGAGATACCTCTCCGTCATACGGAGTGACAAATCCCAGTCTCGATTCGTGCCAACCCAAAAGACACTTTCGGAGATACCTGTAGTGCACCTTTATAGCCACCCAGTTACGTTGTGACGTTTGGTACACCCAAAGCATTCCTACGGTATCCGGGAGTTGCACAATCTCATGGTCTAAGGAAAAAATACTTGACATATAGAAAAGCTTTAGCATACGAACTACACGATCTGTGCTAGGCTTAGGATTGGGTCTTGTCCATCACATCATTCTCCTAATGATGTGATCCCGTTATCAACGACATCCAATGTCCATGGTCAGGAAACCGTAACCATCTATTGATCAACGAGCTAGTCATCTAGAGGCTTACTAGGGACATGGTGTTTGTCTATGTATCCACACATGTATTTGAGTTTCCTATCAATACAATTCTAGCATGGATAATAAACGATTATCGTGAACAAGGAAATATAATAATAACCAATTTATTATTGCCTCTAGGGCATATTTCCAACAGTCTCCCACTTGCACTAGAGTCAATAATCTAGTTCACATCGCCATGTGATTAACACTCACAGGTCACATCGCCATGTGACTAACACCCAAGAGTTCACTAGAGTCAGTAATCTAGTTCACATCAATATGTGATTAATACTCAATGAGTTCTGGGTTTGATCATGTTATGCTTGTGAGAGAGGTTGTAGTCAACGGGTCTGCAACATTCAGATCCCTATGTTCTTCGCAAAACCTTATGTCATATCGTAGATGCTGCTATCACGTTCCACTTGGAGCTATTCCAAACTGTTGCTCCATTATACGTATCTGGTATCTCCACTTAGAGTTATCCGGATAGGTGTTAAGCTTGCATCGACGTAACTCTTTACGTCGAACTCTTTATCACCTCCATAACCGAGAAACATTTCCTTACTCCTCTAAGGATAATTTTGACCACTATCTAGTAATCCACTCCTGGATCACCTTTGTACCCTCTTGCCAGACATGTGGCAAGGCACACATCAGGTGCGGTACTTAGCATGGCATACCGTACAGAGCCTATGACAAAAGCATAGGGGACGACCTTCGTCCTTCCTCTTCCTTCTGCCGTGGTCAAGTTTTGAGTCTTACTCAACTTCACACCTTATAACTCAGGTAAGAATTCCTTCTTTAACTGACCTATTTTGAACTCCTTCAAAATCATGTCAAAGGTGTGTGTTCCTTTTGAAAGTATCATCAGACGTCTTGATCTATCTCTATAGATCTTGATGCCCAATATGTAAGCAACTTTATCCAGGTCTTCCTTTGAAAAACTCCTTTCAAACAACCCTTTACGCTTTCCAGAAATTCAACATCATTTCGGATCAACCATATGTCATTCACATATACTTATCAGAAATGTTGTAGTGCTCCCACTCACTTTATTGCAAATACAAGTTTCTAACAAACTTTGTATACCCAAAAACTTTGATCACTCCATCAAAGTGTATATTCCGACTCCGAGATGCTTGCTCTAGTCCATGGAAGGATCGCTGGAGCTAGCATACCTTTTAGCATCCTTAGGATCGACAAAACCTTTCTGATTGTATCACATACAACCTTTCTTTAAGAAAACTGGTAAGGAAACTTGTTTTGTCATCCATCTGCCAGATTTCATAAATGCAGCTAATGCTAACATGATTCCGACGGACTTAAGCACCGCTACGGGTGAGAAAATCTCATCGTAGTCAACTCCTTGAACTTGTGGAAAACTCTTCGCCACAAGTCGAGCTTCATAGACGGTGACAGTACCGTCCACGTCCGTCTTAGTCTTTAAAGATCCATTTGTCTCAATGGCTTGCCGATCATAGGGCAAGTCCACCAAAGTCCATACTTTGTTTTGATACATGGATCCTATCTCGGATTTATCGGTTTCTAACCATTTGTCAGAATATGGACCCACCATCGCTTCTCCATAGTTCGTAGGTTCATTGTTGTCCAACAACATGACATTTAAGACAGGATCACCGTACCACTCAGGAGTAGTACTTATCCTTGTCGACCTACGAGGTTTGATAGCAACTTGATCCGAAACTTCATGATCACTATCATTAGTTTCCTCTTCAACAGTCGTAGGTTCCACAGAAACATCTTTCTGTGTTGCACTACTCTCCGGTTGAAGTGAGGGTTCGAAAACCTTATCAAGTTCTATCTTCCTCCCACTCAATTCTTTCGAGAGAAACTCTTTCTCGAGAAAGGACCCGTTCTTAGTGACAAACATTTTTGTCCTTGGATCTGAGATAGAAGGTATACCCAACCGTTACCAGTGGGTATCCCATGAAGATGTATTTGTCCGCTTTGGGTTCGAGCTTTTCCCGGCTGAAGCCATAAGCCTTGCAGCCCCAAACATTGAGAAACGACAACTACGGTTTCTTGCCAAACCATACGACGTCGTCTCAACGGACTTAGATGGTGCCCTATCTAAAGTGAATGCAGATGTCTCTAATGCATAACCTCAAAATAATAGCGGTAGATCGGTAAGAGACATCATAGATCGTACCATATCTCATAAGGTTCGATTATGACGTCCAGACACACCATTACGCTGTGGTGTTCCAGGTGGCTTCAACAGCAAAACAATTCCACAATGTCTTAAGTGATTGCCAAACTCACAACTCAGAAAATCTTCCCTTGATCAGATCGTAGGAACATGATCTTCTTGTTATGATGATTCTTAACTTCACTCTGAAATTGCTTGAACTTTTCAAACGTTTCAGACTTTTGCTTCATTAAGTAAATATACCCATATCTACTCAAATCGTCAGTGAAGATGAGAAAATAATGATATCCACCACACGCCTTAATTCTCATTGGATCACACACATCAGCATGTATGATTTCCAACAAGTCACTTGCCCGTTTCATTGTACCTGAAAACGGGGTCTTAGTCATCCTGCCCATGATGCATGGCTCACATGTGTCAAGCGATTCAAAATCAAGTGACTCCAAACGTCCATCAGCATGGAGTTTCTTCATGCATTTTATGCCAAAATGACCTAAGCGGCAGTGCCACAAGAAAGTGGTACTATCATTATTAACTCTACATCTTTTGGCATTAATATTATCATCATGTGTATTGCTATAATCGAGATTCAATAAACCATTGGGTGCATGACCATAAAGGTATTATTCATGTAAACAGAATAACCATTATTCTCTAACTTAAATGAATAACCGTATTGCAATGAACATGATCTAATCATATTCATGCTCAACGTAGACACCTGATAACATTTATCTAGGTTCAACACTAATCCCGAAAATAGAGGGAGCGTGCGATGGTGATCTTATCATCCTTGGAAACACTTCCAACACATCGTCACCTCGCCCTTAGCTAGTCTCCGTTCAGTCCGTAGCTTTTGCTTCAAGTCACTAATAATAGCAACTAAACCGGTATCCAATACCCAGGTGCTACAAGGAGTACTAGTGAGGTACACATCAATAATACGTATATCAAATATACTTTGTTGAAGTTTCCAGCTATTCTTATCTACCATGTATTTGGGGTAGTTCCGCTACCATGTGACCGTTCCCCTTACAATAGAAGCACTTAGTCTCGAGGTTTGGGTTCAACCGTTGGGTTCCTTCATTAGAGCGACAACTGGTTTGCCATTCATGAAGTTTCCCTTCTAGCCCTTGCCCCCTTTTGAAACCAGTGATCTTGTTAAACCATCAACACTTGATGCTCCTTCTTGATTTCTACTTTCGCGGTCTTAAGAACCGCTAATAGCTCCAGGATCATCTCCATCCTTTGCATGTCATAGTTCATCACGAAGTTCTAGTAGCTTGGTGATAGTGTCCAGAGAATTATGTCAACCACTATCTCACCTGGAAGATTAACTCTCACTTGGTTCAAGTGATTTTAGCACCCAGACATTCTGAGCACATGCTCACTAGTTGAGCCATTCTCCTCCATCTTTTTGGCAAAAGAACTTGTCAGAGGTCTCATACCTCTCAACACGGGCATGAGCCTGAAATCCCAATTTCAGCTCTTAGAACATCTCATATGTTCTATGGCGTTCAAAACGTCATTGGAATCCCGATTCTAAGCCGTAAAGTATGGTGCACTAAACTATCAAGTAGTCATCAGGACGTGTCTCTCAGGTGTTCACAACATCCACAGACAACGTTGTAGGGGTTTGCACATCGAGCGGTGCATCAAAGACATAAGCTTTCTATGCAGCTGTGAGGACACTCCTCGGACTACGGACCCAGTCCGCATCATTGCTTACAATATCTTTCAACTTAGTCTTTCTCTAGGATCGTATTAAACAGGGAGCTACAACGCAGTTATTGGTCTACAACATAATTTGCGAAGACAACTTAGACTATTGTTCATGACAATGAAGTTCATCTAATGAACTCCCACTCAGATAGACATCTCTCTAGTCATCTAAGTGATACATGATCCGAATCGACTAGGCCGTGTCCGATCATCACGTGAGACGGACTAGTCATCAACGGTGAACATCTTCATGTTGATCGTATCTTCTATACGACTCATGTTCGACCTTTCGGTCTTCCGTGTTCCGAGGCCATGTCTGTACATGCTAGGCTCGTCAAGTCAACCCTAAGTGTATTGCGTGTGTAAATCTGGCTTACACCCGTTGTATGCGAACGTTAGAACCTATCACACCCGATCATCACGTGGTGCTTCGGAACAACGAACCTTAGCAACGGTGCACAGTTAGGGGAAACACAATTCTTGAAATTTTAGTGAGAGATCATCTTATTCACTACCGTCGTTCTAAGCAAATAAGATGAAAAACATGATAAACATCACATGCAATCAAATAGTGACATGATATGGCCAATATCATTTTGCTCCTTTTGATCTTCATCTTCGGGGCTCCATGATCATCATTGTCCCGGCATGACACCATGATCTTCATCATCATGATCTCCATCATCGTGTCTTCATGAAGTCGTCTCGCCAAACATTACTTCTACTACTATGGCTAACGTTTAGCAATAAAGTAAAGTAATTACATGGCGTTATTCAGTGACACGCAGGTCATACAATAAATAAGACAACTCCTATGGCTCCTGCCGGTTGTCATTCTCATCGACATGCAAGTCGTGATTCCTATTACAAGAACATGATCAATCTCATACATCACACATATATCATTCATCACATCCTTTTGGCCATATCACATCACACGGCACATGCTGCAAGAACAAGTTAGACGTCCTCTAATTGTTGTTGCAAGTTTTTACGTGGCTGCTATAGGTTTCTAGCAAGAACGTTTCTTACCTACGCCAAAACCACAACGTGATATGCCAATTTCTATTTACCCTTCATAAGGACCCTTTTCATCGAATCCGATCCGACTAAAGTGGGAGAGACAGTCACCCGCTAGCCACCTTATGCAACTAGTGCATGTCAGTCGGTGGAACCTGTCTCACGTAAGAGTACGTGTAAGGTCGGTCCGGGCCGCTTCATCCCACGATGCCGCCGAATCAAGATAAGACTAGTAACGACAAGAGAATTGACATGATCTACGCCCACAACTACTTTGTGTTCTACTCGTGCAAGATACTAAGCATAGACCTAGCTCTGATACCACTGTTGGGGATCGTAGCAGAAAATCAAAAATTTTCCTACGCGTCACCAAGATCTATCTATGGAGTAATCTAGCAACGAGCATAAAGGAGAGTGAGTGCATCTACATACCCTTGTAGATTGCGAGCGGAAGCGTTCAAGAGAACGGGGATGATGGAGTCGTACTCGTCGTGATCCAAATCACCGATGATCCTAGCGCCGAACGGACGGCACCTCCGTGTTCAACACACGTACGGAGCGGGGACGTCTCCTCCTTCTTGATCCAGCAAGGGGGGAGGAGAGGTTGATGGAGATCCAGCAGCACGACGGCGTGGTGGTGGAAGTAGCGGGATTCCAGCAGGGCTTCGCCAAGCGCTGCGGGAGGAGGGAGATGTGTCACGGGAGGGAGAGGGAGGCGCCAGGGCTTGGGGGTGCTGCTCCCATGCGCCTCCCCACTATATATAGGGGTGGAGGGGGCTGGTTTCTTGCCCTCCAAGTCCATTGGGGCGTTGGCAAAGGTGGGGGAAAGAAATCCCATCATTTCCTTTCCCCACCGATTGTTATCCCCCCTTTTTAGGGATCTTGATCTTATCCCTTCGGGATATGATCTTATTCCTTCTAAGGGGGATCTTGGTGCGCCTTGACCAGGGGTGTGGGGCCTTGCCCCCACTACCCACGTTCATGTGGGTCCCCCCATGCAGGTGGGCCCCACTTCGGAACCTTCTAGAACCTTCCCGGTACAATACCGAAAAATCCCGAACATTTTCCGGTGGCCAAAATAGGACTTCCTATATATAAATCTTTACCTCCGGACCATACCGGAACTCCTCGTGACGTCCGGGATCTCATCCGGGACTCCGAACAACTTTCGGGTTTCCGCATACTTATATCTCTACAACCCTAGCGTCACCGAACCTTAAGTGTGTAGACCCTACGGGTTCGGGAGACACGCAGACATGACCGAGACGACTCTCCGGTCAATAACCAACAGCGGGATCTGGATACCCATGTTGGCTCCCACATGTTCCACGATGATTTCATCGGATGAACCACGATGTCAAGGATTCAATCAATCCCGTATACGATTCCCTTTGTCTATCGGTATAGCACTTGCCCGAGATTCGATCGTCGGTATACCGATACCTTGCTCAATCTCGTTACCGGCAAGTCTCTTTACTCGTTCCGTAACACATCATCCCGTGATCAACTCCTTGATCACATATTGTGCACATTATGATGATGTCCTACCGAGTGGGCCCAGAGATACCTCTCCGTCATACGGAGTGACAAATCCCAGTCTCGATTCGTGCCAACCCAAAAGACACTTTCGGAGATACCTGTAGTGCACCTTTATAGCCACCCAGTTACGTTGTGACGTTTGGTACACCCAAAGCATTCCTACGGTATCCGGGAGTTGCACAATCTCATGGTCTAAGGAAAAAATACTTGACATATAGAAAAGCTTTAGCATACGAACTACACGATCTGTGCTAGGCTTAGGATTGGGTCTTGTCCATCACATCATTCTCCTAATGATGTGATCCCGTTATCAACGACATCCAATGTCCATGGTCAGGAAACCGTAACCATCTATTGATCAACGAGCTAGTCATCTAGAGGCTTACTAGGGACATGGTGTTTGTCTATGTATCCACACATGTATCTGAGTTTCCTATCAATACAATTCTAGCATGGATAATAAACAATTATCATGAACAAGGAAATATAATAATAACCAATTTATTATTGCCTCTAGGGCATATTTCCAACAAAGAGGTATAAGACTTCTGACAGTACTTTGCCTACAAGATGGAGGAGAATAGCTCAACCAATGAGCATGTGCTCAGATTGTCTGGGTAGTACAATTACTTGAATCAAGTGGGAGTTAATCTTCCAGATGAGATAGTAATTGACAAAGTTCTCTAGTCACTATCACCAAGTTAGTAGAACTTCGTGATGAACTATAATATGCAAGGGATGACGAAAGGAATTCCCAGCTCTTCGCGATACTGAAGTAGGCGAAGGTAGAAATCATGAAAAAGCATCAAGTGTTAATGGTTAACAAGACCACTTGTTTCAAGTAAAGGACAAAGGGATAGAAGGGGAACTTCAAGAAGAATGACAAGCAAGTTGTCACTCCCGTGAAGAAACCCAAAGCTAAACTCAAGCCTGAAACAAGTGCTTATACTGCAAAGGAAATGGTCACTAAAAGTGGAACTGCCCTAGATACTTGGCGGATAAGAAGGATGGCAAAGTGAACAAAGGTATATTTGATATACAGATTATTGATGTGTATTTTACTAGTGCTCATAGCAACCCCTTGGTATTTGATATTGGTTCAGTTGCTAAAGAGTAGTAACTCGAAATGGGAGTTGCATAATGAACAGAAACTAGTTAAAGGATGAAGTGACGATGTATATTGGAAGCAGTTCCAAGATTGATATGATCATCATCGCACACTCCCTATACTTTCGGGATTAGTGTTGAACCTAAATAACTGTTATTTGGTGTTTGTGTTGAGCATGAATGTGATTTGATCATGTTTATTGCAATACGGTTATTCATGTAAGTTAGAGAATAATTGTTGTTCTGTTTACATGAATAAAACCTTCTATGGTCATACACCCAATGAAAATAGTTTATTGGATCTCGATCGTGTGATACACATATTCATAATATTGAAGCCAAAAGATGCAAGGTTAATAATGATAGTGCAACTTATTTGTGGCACTGCCGTTTAAGTCATATTGGTGTAAAACGCATGAAGAAACTCCATAATGATGGACTTTTGGAATCACTTTATTATGAATCACTTGGTGCTTGCGAACCATACCTCATGGGCAAGATGACTAAAACTCCGTTCTCCGGAACTATGGAGCGAGCAACATATTTGTTGGAAATCATACACACTGATGTATGCGGACCAATGATTGTTGAAGCTCGCGGCGGGTATCGTTATTTTCTGACCTTCACTGATGATTTGAGCAGATATAGGTATATCTACTTAATGAAGCACAAGTCTGAAACATTTGAAAAGTTAAAAGAATTTCAGAGTGAAGTAGAGAATCATCGTAACAAGAAAATAAAGTTTCTACGATCTGATCGTGGAGGAAAATATTTGAGTTACGAGTTTGGTCTTCATTTGAAACAATGTGGAATAGTTTCACAACTCACGCCACCTGGAACACCATAGCGTAATGGTGTATCCGAACGTCGTAACCGTACTTTATTGGATATGGTGCGATCTATGATGTCTCTTACCGATTTACCACTATCGTTTTGGGTCATGCATTAGAGACAGCTGCATTCACGTTAAAAAGGGCACCATCTAAATCCGTTGATACGACACCTTATGAACTATGGTTTGGCAAGAAACCAAAGTTGTCGTTTCTTAAAGTTTGGGGCTGCAATGCTTATGTGAAAACACTTCAACCTGATAAGCTCGAACCCAAGTCGGAAAAATGTGTCTTCATAGGATACCCAAAAGAGACTGTTGGGTACACCTTCTATCACAGATCCGAAGGCAAAATATTCGTTGCTAAGAACGGATCCTTTCTAGAAAAAGAGTTTCTCTCGAAAGAAGTGAGTGGGAGGAAAGTAGAACTTGATGAGGTAATTGTACCTTCTCCCGGATTGGAAAATAGTACATCACAGGAAATTGTTCCAGTGATTCCTACACCAATTAGTGAGGAAGTTAATGATAATGATCATGAAACTTCGGATCAAGTTTCTACTGAACGTCGTAGATCAACCAGAGTACGTTCTGCACCAGAGTGGTACGGCAACCCAGTTCTGGAAATCATGTTACTAGACCATGATGAACCTACGAACTATGAGGAAGCGACGATGAGCCCAGATTCCACAAAATGGCTTGAAGCCATGAAATCTGAGATGGGATCCATGTATGAGAACAAAGTATGGACTTTGGTTGACTTGCCCGATGATCGGCAGGCCATCGAAAATAAATGGATCTTCAAGAGGAAGACCGACGCTGACGGTAATGTTACTGTTTACTAAGCTCGACTTGTTGCGAAAGTTTTTCGACAAGTTCAAGGAGTTGACTACGATGAGACTTTCTCATCCGTAGCGATGCTTAAGTCTGTCCGAATCATGTTAGCAATTGCCATATTTTATGAAATCTGGCAAATGAATAACAAAACTGCATTCTTTAATGAATTTATTAAAGAAAAATTGCATATGACGCAACCCGAAGGTTTTGTCAATCCTAAAGGTGCTAACAAAATGTGCAAAGCTCCAGCGATCCATCTATGGACTGGTGCAAGCATCTCTGAGTTGGAATATACGCTTTGATAAGTTGATCAAAGCATATAGATTTATACAGACTTACGGTGAAGCCTGTATTTACAAGAAGTGAGTGGGAGCACTACAACCTTTCTGATAAGTATATGTGAATGACATATTGTCGATGGTAAATGATGTAGAATTTTCTGGAAAGCATAAAGGAGTGTTTGAAAGGATTTTTTCAAAGAAAGACGTCGGTGAAGCTGCTTACATATTGAGCATCAAGATCTATATAGATAAATCAAGACGCTTGATAAGACTTTCGATGAGTACATACCTTGATAAGATTTTGAAGTAGTTCAAAATAGATCAGTCAAAGAAGAAGTTCTTGCCTGACTTGTAAGGTGTGAAGTTGAGTAAGACTCAAAGCCAGACCACGGCAGAAAAATATAGAGAGAATGAAAGTCATTCCCTATGCCTCAGCCATAGGTTCTATAAAGTATGCCATGCTGTGTACAAAACACGTTGTGTACCTTGCCAAGAGTTTGACAGGGAGGTACAATAGTGATCCAGGAGTAGATCACTGTACAGCGGTCAAAATTATCCTTAGTAATTGGATGACTAAGGAAATATTTCTCGATTATGGAGGTGATAAAGAGTTCGTCGTAAAGGGTTACGCCGATGCAAGCTTTGACACTAAATCCAGATGACTCTAAGTATCAATCTGGATGCATATTGATAGTGGGAGCAATTAGCTAGAGTAGCTCCATGCAGAGCATTGTATACATAGAAATTTGCGAAATACATAGGGATCTGTATATGACAGACCCGTTGACTAAACTTCTCTCACAAGCAAAACATGATCACACCTTATTACTCTTGGGTATTAATCACATAGCAATGTGAACTAGATTATTGACTCTAGTAAACCCTTTGGGTGTTGGTCACATGGCGATGTGAACTATGGGTGTTAATCACATAACGATGTGAACTATCGGTATTAAATCACATGGCGATGTGAGCTAGATTATTGACTCTAGTGCAAGTGGGAGACTGAAGGAAATATGCCCTAGAGGCAATAATAAAGTTATTATTTATTTCCTTATATCATGATAAATGTTTATTATTCATGCTAGAATTGTATTAACCGGAAACTTAATACATGTGTGAATACATAGACAAAACAGTATGTCCCTAGTATGCCTCTACTAGACTAGCTCATTGATCAAAGATGGTTATGTTTCCTAGCCATAGACATGAGTTGTCATTTGATCAACAGGATCACATCATTAGGAGAATGATGTGATGGACAAGACCCATCCGTTAGCATAGCACTATGATCGTTTAGTTTAACTGCTATTGCTTTCTTCATGACTTATACATGTTCCTATGACTATGAGATTATGCAACTCCCGAATACCGTAGGAACACCTTGTGTGCTATCAAACGTCACAACGTAACTGGGTGATCATAAAGATGCTCTACAGGTGTCTCCGAAAGCATTCGTGGTGTTGGCATAGATCAAGATTAGGATTTGTCACTCCGAGTGTCGGAGAGGTATCTCTGGGCCCTCTCGGTAACACACATCACAATAAGCCTTGCAAGCAAAAGACTAATGAGTTAGTCACGAGATGATGTGTTACGGAACGAGTAAAGAGACTTGCCGGTAACGAGATTGAACTAGGTATAGAGATACCGACGATCGAATCTCGGGCAAGTAACATACCGTTTGACAAAAGGAACAACGTATGTTGTTATGCGGTTCTGACCGATAAAAGATCTTCGTAGAATATGTAGGAGCCAATATGAACATGCAGGTTCCGCTATTGGTTATTGACCGGAGATGAGTCTCGGTCATGTCTACATAGTTCTCGAACCCGTAGGGTCCGCACGCTTAACGTTTGATGACGATCGGTATTATGAGTTTATGAGTATTGATGTACCGAAGGTAGTTCGGAGTCCCGGATGAGATCACGGACATGACGAGGAGTCTCGGAATGTCCGAGACATAAAGATTGATATATTGGACGGCTATATTCGGACACCGGAAGTATACCGGAAAGTTTCGGATTTATCGGGATTGCCGAAGGGGGTTACCGAAACCTCCTACGAAGGGGGATGGTCCATAGTGGGCCTTGTGGAAAGGAGAGAGGCAGCCCATAGGGCTGGCCGGCGCCCCACCTAGTTCCTAGTTGGACTAGGATTGGTGGGAGGCGCCACCTCTTCCTTTTCCTACTCCATCTCTTCCTTCTTTGGTGATTCCTACTAGGAATAGGATTGCAATCCTATTCCTAGTAGGATTCATTCCCTAGCCGCACCATAGGAGGTTGGCCGGCCCTCCTCCCTTGCTCCTTTATATACGGGGGCAGGGGGCACCCAAAGACACACAAGTTGAATTGTTTTAGCCGTGTGCGGTGCCCCCCTCCACAGAATCACACATCGGTCGTACCGTCGCGGAGCTTAGGCGAAGCCCTGCGCCGGTGAACACATCATATCCGTCACCACGCCGTCGTGCTGACGAAACTCTCCCGTGAAGCTCAACTGGATCAAGAGCTCGTGGGACGTCATCAAGCTGAACGTGTGCTGAACGCGGAGGTGCCGTACGTTCGGTGCTTGATCGGTTGGATCGCGAAGAAGTTCGACAACATCAACCGCGTCACTTGACGCTTCCGCTCCCGGTCTACGAGGGTACGTAGACACACTCTTCCCTCTCGTTGCTATGCATCTGGTAGATAGATCTTGCGTGATCGTAGGAAAATTTTAAAATACTACGTTCCCCAACAGTAATTGCTACCATCATCTTTCAACTTAGCTTTCTCTAGGAATGCATTAAAATTCAAAGGAACGGTAGCACGGGCCATTGATCTACAACGACATAGATATGCAAAACTATCAGGACTAAGTTCACGATAAATTAAAGTTCAATTTAATCATATTAATTTAAAGAACTCCCACTTAGATAGACATCCCTCTGGTCATCTAAATGATCACGTGATCCAAATCAACTAAACCATGTCCGATCATCACGTGAGATGGAGTAGTTTTCAATGGTGAACATCTTATGTTGATCATATCTACTATATGATTCACGCTCGACCTTTCGGTCTCCAGTGTTCCGAGGCCATATCTGTATATGCTAGGCTCATCAAGTTTAACCCGAGTATTCTGCGTGTGCAAAACTGGCTTACATCCGTTGTATTTGAACGTAGAGCTTATCACACTCGATCATCACGTGGTGTCTCGGCACGACGAACTTTCGCAATGGTGCATACTCAGGGAGAACACTTATACCTTGAAATTCAGTAAGGGATCATCTTATAATGCTACCGTCGTTCTAAGCAAAATAAGAAGCATAATAAGATAAACATCACATGCAATCAAAATATGTGACATGATATGGCCATCATCATCTTGTGCTTTTGATCTCCATCTTCAAAGCACTGTCATGATCACCTTCGTCACCGGCTTGACACCTTGATCTTCATCGTAGCATCGTTGTCGTCTCGCCAACTATTGCTTCTACGACTATCGCTACCGCTTAGTGATAAAGTAAAGCAATTACAAGGCGATTGCATTTCATACAATAAAGCGACAACCATATGGCTCCTGTCAGTTGCCGGTAACATTACAAAACATGATCATCTCATACAAAAACGTATAACTCATCATGTCTTGACCATATCACATCACAACATGCCCTGCAAAAACAAGTTAGACGTCCTCTACTTTGTTTGTTGCAAGTTTTACGTGGCTGCTACGGGCTTAGCAAGAACCGTTCTTACCTACGCATACAAAACCACAACGATGTTTCGTCAAGTATGTGCTGTTTTAACCTTCACAAGGACCGGGCGTAGCCGCACTTGATTCAGCTAAAGTGAGAGAGACAGACACCCGCCAGTCACCTTTAAGCAACGAGTGCTCGTAACGGTGAAACCAGTCTCGCGTAAGCGTACGCGTAATGTCGGTCCGGGCCGCTTCATCTCACAATACCGCCGAAGCAAAGTATGACATGCTGGTAAGCAGTATGACTAGTATCGTCCACAATCTCATTGTGTTCTACTCGTGCATATCATCTACGCATAGACCTGGCTCATGATGCCACTGTTGGGGAACGTAGTATTTTAAAATTTTCCTTCGATCACGCAAGATCTATCTACCAGATGCATAGCAACGAGAGGGGAGAGTGTATCTACGTACCCTCGTAGACCGGGAGCGGAAGCGTCAAGTGACGCGGTTGATGTTGTCGAACTTCTTCGCGATCCAACCGATCAAGCACCGAACGTACGGCACCTCCGCGTTCAGCACACGTTCAGCTTGATGACGTCCCACGAGCTCTTGATCCAGTTGAGCTTCACGGGAGAGTTTCGTCAGCACGACGGCGTGGTGACGGATATGATGTGTTCACCGGCGCAGGGCTTCGCCTAAGCTCCGCGACGGTACGACCGAGGTGTGATTCTGTGGAGGGGGGCACCGCACACGGCTAAAACAATTCAAATTGTGTGTCTTTGGGTGCCCCCCTGCCCCCGTATATAAAGGAGCAAGGGAGGAGGGCCGGCCAACTCTCTATGGTGCGGCTAGGAAGGGACTCCTACTAGGAATAGGATTGCAATCCTATTTCAGTAGGATTCACCGAAAGGAAGAAGGGGGAAAGGAATAGGAGAGGTGGCGCCCCCCCAATCCTAGTCCAACTAGGATTCCTAGGTGGGGGCGCCGGCCAGCCCTATGGGCTGCCTCTCTCTCACCCTTTAGGTCCACTATGGACCATCCCCTCTCGTAGGGGGTTCCGGTAACCCCCTCCGGCATTCCCGATAAATCTGAAACTTTTCCGGTATACTTCCGGTGTCCGAATATAGCCGTCCAATATATCAATCTTTATGTCTCGGACATTCCGAGACTCCTCGTCATGTCCGTGATCTCATCCGGGACTCCGAACTACCTTCGGTACATCAATACTCAAAAACTCATAATACCGATCGTCATCAAACGTTAAGCGTGCGGACCCTACGGGTTCGAGAACTATGTAGACATGACCGAGATTCATCTCCGGTCAATAACCAATAGCGGAACCTGGATGTTCATATTGGCTCCTACATATTCTACGAAGATCTTTTATCGGTCAGAACCGCATAACAACATACGTTGTTCCTTTTGTCAAACGGTATGTTACTTGCCCGGGATTCGATCGTCGGTATCTTTATACCTAGTTCAATCTCGTTTACCGGCAAGTCTCTTTACTCGTTCCGTAACACATCATCTCGTGACTAACTCATTAGTCTTTTGCTTGCAAGGCTTATTGTGATGTGTGTTACCGAGAGGGCCCAGAGATACCTCTCCGACACTCGGAGTGACAAATCCTAATCTTGATCTATGCCAACACCACGAATACTTTCGGAGACACCTGTAGAGCATCTTTATGATCACCCAGTTACGTTGTGACGTTTGATAACACACAAGGTGTTCCTACGGTATTCGGGAGTTGCATAATCTCACAGTCATAGGAACATGTATAAGTCATGAAGAAAGCAATAGCAGTTAAACTAAACGATCATAGTGCTATGCTAACGGATGGGTCTTGTCCATCACATCATTCTCCTAATGATGTGATCCCGTTGATCAAATGACAACTCATGTCTATGGCTAGGAAACATAACCATCTTTGATCAATGAGCTAGTCTAGTAGAGGCATACTAGGGACATACTGTTTTGTCTATGTATCCACACATGTACTAAGTTTCCGGTTAATACAATTCTAGCATGAATAAAAGACATTTATCATGATATAAGGAAACACAAATAACATCTTTATTATTGCCTCTAGGGCATATTTCCTTCAGGCAGGAGGAGCGGCTCGCCTCCACCAACAACGCGCCGGCGCCGCGGGGCCGCAACAACAGCGAGGGCCGCCGCCTGTGGTGGGGCGTCCCGGGCCGCACGCTCAGCGGCGTGCTCGCGCACCTCGAGGGTGGCAACGACCCGCCGTTCGAGTACCCGAGCACTCGGAGCGACGGCGCGTGGCTGCCGAGGAGGATGATGGGTTGGTCATCCTCCTCCTCCTCCCGATCCTCCTCTCACTTCTCCGGCGCGCCGGCCTTGGTCAGCGTCAAGCCAGAGCCGGCCGAGACGCCGCTCGGTAGACGCACCCGCGGCGCCGGCCTCGTCATCAACGACGGCGGCCGTGGCTCCTCCTCCTCGGCCCCTCCTCGCCTCGTCATGCCGAAGAGGGAGCCGGGGTTCGCCGCCGTGAAGCCGGAGCCGGGGCTCGCCGCCGTGAAGCCGGAGCCTGCTCTCGCCAAGGAGGTCGACGAAGAAGAGGCCGCCTTGAAGTAGGCGCGCGAGGACTACGCGCGCATTGAGCTGGACCGCCAGCGTCGCGCCCTGGAGGAGATCGCCGAACGCCGCCGCCGTGAAGCAGCTCGCCGGGGTGAGGGGTCGAGCAGCGGCGCCGGCCGTGTCAAGGAGGAGAAGCAGGAGGACGACGCCGGCGACGACTACGCCCTGCTCAGCGCCTACTTCGACCCGTAGTTTAGGGTTTTTTTTCGCCCCTTTTTCGTGTAAAAACGCCTAAATTTATCAGAAATATGCCGTGTTTGTTCAAATTTGGTCGTGTTTGTTGAATTTTGGCCGTGTTTGTTGAATTCTGGCCGTGTTTGCTGTATTATGACCGAACTGTGGGGGCGACCTAGGAACGACGGCTGGGAACCACACCTAAAATAACGCCGGCTCACCCCCAAACGACGGTTTTCGGCGGGTCTTGGGGACGCAACGGCTGGAGATGCTCTAAGAGCTCAGCCCGGCCCAAGTTGAACCGATAAGAAGGAACAAGCTCACCCTTCCCCCACATATCGCAACCACCTCCATCCTCGCAGCCTTTGTAGCCTCACTCAAGCCACCCCCACCAATGGCGTCCCCACGAAGCCACCCCCTCCCGACCCTACCATGCTTCCCCACGCCCCCACTCGTCTGAATCTAACCCCAACCTCACCTCTCCCCACCCTGCCGTCTCGGTCTCACCTCGCCGCGCCGGGACCCAAGCCCAGACCCAATCCCCTAAACCCGGCCCCAAACCCTAGCGCCGCCACCATGCTGCGCCGCCTCGCCTCCGCCGCCGCTCCGCGGGCCTTCTTCTCGCCCTCCCCGGCGGCGAGCCACGCCCCGCGCCGCGAGTACGGGCTGGTCCCCATGGTCATCGAGCACACCTCCCGCGGGGAGCGCGCCTACGACATCTTCTCGCGCCTCCTCAAGGAGCGCATCGTTTGCATCCACGGGCCCATCGCCGACGACACGGCCTCGCTCGTCGTCGCGCAGCTGCTCTTCCTCGAGTCCGAGAACCCCGCCAAGCCGATCCACCTCTACATCAACTCCCCCGGCGGGGTCGTCACCGCGGGCCTCGCGATCTACGACACGATGCAGTACATCAGGTCCCCGGTCACCACGCTCTGCATCGGCCAGGCCGCCTCCATGGGCTCGCTGCTGCTCGCCGCGGGCGCGCCCGGCGAGCGGCGCGCGCTGCCCAACGCCCGGGTTATGATCCACCAGCCGTCGGGCGGTGCCTCCGGGCAGGCCTCCGACATTGCTATCCAGGCCAAGGAGATCCTCAAGGTGCGCGACCGCCTTAACAAGATCTACGCCAAGCATACGGGCCAGGCCATCGACCGCATCGAGCAGTGTATGGAGAGGGACATGTTTATGGACCCAGTGGAGGCGCACGCCTGGGGGCTCATCGATGAGGTCATTGAGCACCGCCCAATTTCACTCGTTTCTGATGCGGTGGGCAGCGATCCGCCGAAGAACGGCGGAGGAGGTGAAAACAAGGGAACGGAGGAGCCGTCTCCAGCTTGATGGGTGGTTGCAAGGTGCAATCCTTTTTGCGTTCCTGTAGCTGTCTCGTTGGATTTCAACATTCAATGCTTAATTCTTACATAAGGTTACAACTTGTTATTCTGTGGCAGACGGTTTATCACTAGCTAAGCTGATGTTTTGCTACTTGAATTAATCTGCTGCTGATAATGGATGCAATCCTTGCTTGCTTATTTAGCCATATCATAGCTGATGTTACGTTTGTCTGAAATCAAGGTAGCCCAACAACAGTAGTCACATTTTTCGTTGGCCTATTGTAGCAAATTAGGAATGGTATAAAACAAATTTCTAATTGCTGATACTTGTATCTTGTGTTCGATAATTTTAGTTGTGCCTTGTTGATGTATGTGATTTCATTTAATGAGTTGATACCATGATTTTAATTGTGCCTCCTTGATTATTCGATTTCATTCGAAGAGTGATCCATCATTTGGAATTTCGTACAATCAATGCTGTCCAGTTTGTCTTTCATAAAGAAACAACACTTTATTGTTTAATTCAATACTAATATATGTCACTGATGACCACTAACTATCTTTCAAGGGAATTATTCTGAATAGTACCTTACCTTTATAATAGAAGAACACTTAGGCTATCACTGAAAACAAACCCATTGTGACAAATTGCTTTTACATTGGTAGGTCAAACCATATATGAATTAAACCATATGTTAACTTATACTCAGTTAGTCAGTCAGCCATATTTTTGCACCACATCTTTTATATACAGAGATTTCTAGCATTCTCCTGGTGCTAACCTTATGCAGCATATATGTATGTTACTGACAATAAAGTTTGAGAATCCATTAATTCCTTAATATTTGTCCAGTATGGACCACATTACTTGAATTTGTCCGGTATTGGAATAATTTGAAAGCAGTTAAGCCTTGTTTGTTTGAGCTTTGGGTATAGCTTATTTTTATTCAAGCCTATAAGCATGGACCATCTGGTGTGAGAATTTTAGGCTCATCAGAATTCAGAACCTAGTGCTAATTTTGAATGGTTCATTAGAGTTTAATATAGGTCAACGGGGACTGTAGATGGTTTACTGTACATCTGTTCATACAATCATAATAGGACCTCTTAGCAGTTCTTAAGTAGCACTTCCTACAAGACATAAATCATCTAATGAGAGGCTTCCTGACCTGGCTAGCAGTAGTCTTTGGCTCATTTATGCATGATATGCACATGACATAAATATGCTTAGAGACCCTTCATATGTATCATAGCTTGGACTTTGACTTAAATTTCAAACAACAAAATATTTGATTACCTCATAGGTTTACAGGAATCATGCCCTGTAGCTGGATGACACATTTAAAGCAGTCCTGTTTAAGCCTGTGAAGAGTTTATCATCCAGACTAAAGCCAGCCCAAACCAGGTGACTACACGGGCAGCATCCAAACCAACTCGATCCAACAAATTTTTGCTAGAATCCAAACCAAACCAATCTGTACTTGTTTTTCACCCAACCCAAGTCCAAAACCGGTTCCATTTTTGGACTGAATCCACAGATTGAAACCATGGAGGCATGGACAAGTCCATATGTGCAGGTGCGGAGTGCCTGAATTTGCATCTAGGAATCTTTCTACAGCAAGCGGTGAGGGCAACACCGGGCAGGTAGAACCTGTAGGCGGAGCTCTGGACGTCGACGAGGAGACGGAAACCCGCAGCGATGGAGACGACTCGAATGTCAAAACCAACGGCGGCGGCGGAGACTGACTCGAGCTAGATGGCGGCGGCGAGCCTTGGGACGTTGGAGGCAACTTAAATCGGTCAGCTTCAATGGCCGGAAAGCTGGAGGAGAGACAAGCTGGCAGTCTGAGCTCCAGCTGGTGGCGGCGACGGCCGACGGCCCGGCGGCCCTTGACCGCATTGCAATGACCGTCGAGGCTGGAGGCGTTGGTCTCGTACAGTTTTGGTCGAGCGACCGGTTTCCATCTACGAGTTGAAACTGTTTGAGACCGATCTGTACGTGTCCAAATTGAACCATACTAATCCATAATACCTAAAGCCCAAACAACACCAGATGATATTAGGGGCTCAGCCCATTTAAACCCATCCAAAGACGGTCCGGTAGAGAAACCAAATTGAAACTGTGGTTCCAATCCAAACCATTCCCAGGGTTGGTCCTGTTAGATCTTAAAATTTGGGTAGTGTTTGGTCAAGTTTGGTTTGTTTGAGTGTCTGGTGGTTAGGTCGGTTTCTCTTGAGCTTCTGATTGTCTTGGGCCTTGGCACACCTGTGTCTGGATCAGGTGATGTCCTTGATGTCGTTTGTGTTCCTCTAGTCCCTATCCCAAGCTCGTTTATCTTTTTTTTTTGGCCTTTTTGTTCTTTTGTTTTCTCTCGGTTTTCTACCGCGCTTGGAGGTTTTTGGCGTAGTTTCCCTTGTAAACCGGGTCATTTTGTAATTTTTTTCTATCTTAATTAAATCGGCACAGCTCCTGCCTTGCATTGTCAAAAGAAAAATGTCACCTCACAACTCACATCATGAACTTACTACCTTCATGTTACTTTCAGTTGGGAAGAATAGACTACATGATCTTTGGCAGATTAAATATAAAATCGTGTAAGCCACCACCAGCTGTGGATAGACTACATAATCTTCGGCAGGTAAAATAGTAAAATCGTGTAGGCAACCAGCATGATTTCAGTTCAACCAACTTTTCATGTCTGGAGTTCCATATGTTTTCTGCTTGATTGTCTGTGGTGAACTGTAGAGATGTTACAAATTGTGTTCTCATGTCGATATAAAGGTGAGCGTTGATGGGTCAGTGGAATACCAAGGTTATCCACTTCCCCTGCCTGATTGTTCCTATAACAACTAGGAGGGTGCTATACAATCAACTATTCTTATGCGACAGACTCCTATGCCTGAGTTTTTGAACATGCATATTTGTTAGACTTGTGATTTTGTGCAAGGGCTTGCACATTCTTTGTACTATGTGAAATTAGTGTTCTGCATCGTGATGTTATTTGTACCAATTGTATTCTTCTGATGTATCACCGCTTCACTATTATTTTCTCACCAAACCTGACTTGTTTCTCTTGAGGCCTAGACGTGTTGCTTTTGTGATAGCTTACCACTTCGTTAAGTTTTTTTTTTAGTTGGTTGTTGAGGGTGTTGTTGATTTCTCTGGTTGTTATAATCGGATTGTGGTTATGTCTAGCAAACTGTGCCTAACCAGTTTAAAACCAGTCCATGTTTTTATGCTAGTTCGTCATTACTAATTGTTATGCTTCTGCTGCTATGCTGTGAGCTTGTCACTTTTATTTCTCACTGGTTTTCTTAGGGAAGAAAACATTCAGTTGAGAATCTCTGCAGTTAAACTGGTATAGTCGATTTCACCACCAATTTCAGTCCTCAGCGGGCTAGACACTATTTAGTTGACCAGATGAAGCAACATGAACAATTGCTTTATCCGTTGATAAGGGCTTTTGTAGTAGTGATAGCAACTAACACGATGGCTGAAGTTGTATTGTCATGTTATCATGTTGAGGAATTTCCCCAGCCTTATTGTGGTCGTTGCACGCAAATGAGGAAATCATACAAAGAGTTCCTCGGAACGAACCTGAGCATTATTGGACCTTTCGTAGATTAAAATCCTGAACAAATGTGTACCCCAAAACCAGTACGGTGCTGCGGCGGCCGCGTGTATGTGTGAGCTAGGGGAGTAATCTCTATTACTAGCAGTAGTTCCTCACAGAATAGGATTCAGTGGTGAATACAGTGAAGATTACACGAATGAAGTAGCTAGGGTTCTTGCGAGGGAGGAAAGGGGAATAGCCGAGCTGCCGGAGCTGTGATCCACTGTGTTGCAATCAAATGAAGCAAATGATTGTCGTTCTTGATTGATAGTTACAGCGACTATTTATATCGTCGCAACGGACGTGACGTTTGCCAGAGATGCGTCGCTTAGAGGAGAGAGAGATGTGTCGGTTGCATAGTGCAACTGCACACCGGTTGTCAAGGGGAGATTATTCCTAATTACATTTTTAATTAATCTCAACACTCCTCCTAATCTACACTTGATCATGTAGAACCATCTTGAAAAGCTCCTCCAAAAACCCTGTGGGAAAAATGTGAGGAGATATGTGTGTTTGATATGTTGCCAAATTTCCTTCAGACCCAATGGGAAAATAAAGAGAAAATGATGCAACACATAATGGTTATTGTCTCTTTTAACTCGATACGAGAAAACTCATAGAGTTTAGAGGACAATAAATATGTCGTATATACTTTTTCAAAAGCCCCGGTGGGGAAAACAGAAAGTATGACATATGATCTCATGTTGATATTACCTCATTAAAAACTTTTATGAGAACCAGTAAAGTAAACTCATGAAGGAAAAAAGAGTATAATATGATGCATTGAACATGAACAATTCAGGAAGATACTCCCCCTGATTCTTGCAAAATTCAAAGCCGTCATCTACCAATTCCATTAACACATTTCTGGAACATAGAAGTTGGTAGAGACCCGATGAACAAATCAGTTGCATGATTTGACTTGCAAGATATGCAATATAGTGATATTGCTTATTATGTAAACTGTTTGCATCCGGGCAACACAAGAAACATTATCGTTGAGATAATGGTTGGTGGATGTAGCCATGAGGTCTGTTTCGAAGACTCTCAATGAGAGGGCTACCACACCTAGTAGGAACACTAAGATTGTCAACGATCTGACATAGTGGGGATCTGATCGATGTATCCAACGATATCGGTGTTCAGATTTCTGTGAGACTGAAAAACCAGGACAAAATGTTTGATGCCTTGGAGATATCGAAAGATATTCTTGAGTACCAACCAATTTTTGGTGGATCCAATGGCATTATGGAACGTTGAGTCCCAATATCTCATTTCCATCATATCTTGGTCTAATAGATCTTTCTCTACGTTTAGAGAATGAACTACCATGAGAGTTATGGATAGACAAGATTTGTCCACAATGAATTTCTCCAATATATTTTGGATATAGACAACATAGTATACCATACTGTATAAAATGAAGGTGCTCAAGTTGTAGTAACGAGCGGTATTTTGGTTTACCAAATCCTTCATTTTAAAGTCCGTCACTTAGATGATTACATGTGTCGTCATTGCAGAGACACAAACATGGATAATCATCACTGTAGGAGTAATCCTTGTGTTTAAGAAACTCACTACGTCGGTTGTACCATATATACCGACAACAATAAGTCGTACGGTAACTTACTGATTTTTACACAATGTATGTTGCGTTTTGCATTTCGATTCAGAAGTGAGATTCCATCGGGAATCAATCATATATGTCTGAATCTAGTGATCTACATGGATATGTGATCACTACATCTATCAACTGCAGAGATAGATGATTTTGAACTGCCAATGATATAAGTTATCGGAATGAGATTCCACCTCTGGAGAATTGTTGGGTATCTGCGTGAACCCTTGTGCTACAATACTTGCTCTTTGTTTCACCACCTCATTATTCTCAATTCTGTTTCCAGAAGAAAACTGGTGTAGGTATTGCTTATGAATACCTTCCCATTATTGAGCAAGATCATTTCTACCTAGATTATACCCTTTGCTTGGGTTCAGTCCAGGCGTTGATCACACTTTGCCATGGCCATGGTCTTTGGATTTGAATCACTTGAAAGGATTTTTCAATCTAGTTGAGAAATGTATGTTGACAATTGTAGACTTCCAGTTATATGTTTCTCCAGAATCTATATATCAATATATAGTTGATGGAAATATCGTTACCCATGGCGATTGCTCGCGATTTCCCAATGCGATTGAGTCGGGTATTCTGATGTCCCGGTCATTGTGTGCACTATGACCTGGGTTGGTGGAGGTTTCCCTTCCACTGGGTGTATACTATCCATTAGGTGTCTGTCAACGTAAAGTTGACATGCATTTACTGATATAGAGGCCTTGATATCCTTACTTGCAAGAAGCTGAATCCTGATGTACTATTGTCGTACTTATCCCCCTGTTGCTTTGAACGGGGAGTTGAGTGGTTTTAGTTGGTACCTCCACTCTTTCCGACATATTTTTGCAGGATTGTAGGATTGCGTGACACCTTTATAGTCGGTAAATGAATTTGGCAGGTTATTTGTGATGTGTTGCAAATCTTCTGAATGCATGGTTCAGATCTTTGAGTACGTGGATTTGAGGCAGAAATGTGTTGAACATCCCACTTATTTCCTGGCATTCTTTATGGTACTTGAAATCTCCCCCTAATGCCTGGAAATGTTCCTCATTGAATCAGCATACTGGCCTTGAATAACTCCCCATGTGAGGGGCGTGAGGTATTGACGGTAATACAGTTATCCCTCACATAGATCCCAACTATATGTTGAGGGGCCAATGATATATGCCGGGTGGTGATATCGGTGTGCAACCGAATTACCGCAGATAGGAAATACTGGGTAGATATCCACATATCAAAGATAGAGGGGGATAATATTATGCAGTTCGGTCATGAGTGTGTAAGACTACATGACTCCAACGTAAAGTTGGTAAGTTGCAATTCAAAGTAAAGATCATGCAATGAGCTCAATTCTTTGGATGGGATTTAACCAAACCATTTTGAGTCTAGACATTAAGACAAATTGCTAAACTTCAATCCGAGAGCCATAGAGGAGGCACTCAAGGAGAATTCTGCAATGTTGTCCATCCGATTTGCATGAAATCAATGTCAGGATAAAGTCAATGGTTTCGTGTGAATAAAGCACACACTTAAGACTATCATGTAGATATGTCTTTTTGAACCATGGAATACCTGAATAGTCTAGTCAATGGATGGGAAGAGCCACTTACCTCAACTTGATGCATTCAAGGAGTCTGAGTGGTTCAGCGTAGACTTTAAGGTGTGCGGACCTTAAAATTAGCTTCCCTGTGTCACTTGTAGTGCACATTCAATCCAAATCTTGTTAGAATTTAGCATCATAATAATCATAAACTATTGGAATTGCTGATAGTTTCAGTTTCAACCCAATGTCTCGATGACCAAGGCGAGAGTGCCAAGTTTGTCATGTACAAGACACTCTGGAAAACTATCTCATACGCAACATGTGCTACGGATTGCGTCGTATGTGTAGTACAATCCATATGATACACAAAGAATGTGCTTGCCATATCCGTTGCATATGGTAAAGAGAAGTTATTTGCATAAGGTAAAGAGAAGTTATTTCTCTTTGTTGTCATCATAATTTTCGATATGGAAACTATTTTGACGGATACCTCCATAGTTTAGTAGGGTACGCGTTAAACTTGGGAAGCAATGAAGCATCCCGACGTTACCCGAGTACCCACAGGGACAGTAAATATGACTTGAGTTGAGCCAACAAATACCTCATCGCGTCTAGCGATTTTAAAATATCTCATTTCTCTCAACGAGAGTGGAAACATTTCACTTCCCTGAGTATAGAGTTCGTGGTGCATATGTCCACATGGCACAATCATCTTTCGTCAGATTGACCCCGTAGAAATCTATATAGACATGAAGATTTTCAATATGAAAAACACTGTCAGATATATAGAATACATACAAATGTATTTGTACCAAAGTGCTGATACAGTATATTGTGATATACAATATATGATAACAACAATAATCATGTTCTTATTAGAACATCATAAATGGACATAAATAAATAGATCATTGAGGAGACTAAGGGACTAAATGTATAGTCTCCAAACACGTCGGTTGATGCATATTCAACCATCATGCTCTCCATGCTCATAGGGTTTCGTGACAACTTGATGGTGTCAGGTTGAGGGTTTGAAGTGAGTTTCAAACCATTACCCTTGAGGTCCTTTGCGTTGCGGTGGCGTGGCTTGGATTGCACGCGCTATCCCATGGGATGCAAGACTGATCTTGATGTCCATGACCCTCTTAAGTAAGTTGTGGCCACTAAGGGCAAGAGCCTCAAATTACTTAGCCATCGATTACTTATAGGGGCAAACCAGAGATAATAAATTTACCATCATGGTTAAGTTATAATCAGATTGCAAAAATTTGACTCAAGTGTATAATTTGATAATGCTCAACCTCAATTGCGGGAACATAACACATTGAAGATCATACAGATCTCACAGTAATAGAGATTTTCTGCACATGGGCAGTAGATCCAACTCATTATCTTGTGTTTTCCTAATATAATGAGGGAGATGTTATTGTCAAAAATTTACAAGTATGTTGTGAGGGAGAAATCAATCTCGACCACTGTGACATGTTCTTGAAGAATTTCAATGTGGTAAACACATAGAACATATCATCTCCGGTGAAAAACCGGTAATTTATTTATATTACAGATTGCGTAATATAAATACATCTTAATGTTGCAAAATTAATGGATTTCAAGAAGGTGGCTTGAAATCATTAGTGTGAATCTCAAATTGCTAAGGATTACACCTTGAATTTTGCATATGTATTTGCAAGAAATTGAAAATCTCAACTGCAAATAGACGTATCAATCTCGACATGTGGTTAACATGGAGATAAATACATCATAGAAATACTCCGGAATACCTCGTGTTCAACGGAGAAACAGTGCTGCAAAGGTACTGAATTTATCTTTGCAAGAGATTGAAAATCTCAATTGCAAATAATAGATATAAATAATCTCAACATATGTGAGCATGGAAATTATTTATATCATAATTTTACTCTGGAGAACAATACTCAACAGGAAAAAAATTATAAACAACATGGTCAAAAACAGGTAAATACTAGTAAATAGTACTAAATTAATAAAAACAGAGAGAGAACGAGAAACAAAATCAAAATCCTGGCCAGCCCACAGCCGAGCGGAGGAGGCAGTCGGGCGCCTGAGCCTGGGCCGCCATGGCCTGAGGCCAGCCCATCCCACCCCCAACCGCATAAGAGAGAGAGAGAGAGAGAGAGAGAGGGAGAGAGCGGTTACAGGATAAGGTCCGAGACCCGACCCGGACCACATCGCTCGATCCCCACCTCTAGGCTCTACACATCGTTGCGACGGAGGAGAGGCCGGCGTTGGCGAGGCCACTGCCGCATCCCCATCTCGCTTAACCGTCACACCATTGAGGAGCTCGCCTCGTCCGATGAAGTCGCGAGGATCTCCCTGCAGCGAGGTGGCGGCAAATCTTACGTGCGTCGGAGCCCACGAGACGGAGCGGCGGTCGAGGGCGGCCACAGCGCGTCCGAAGAGGTGGCTGGAGTGCCTCTCCGCGTGGCCGCACGAGCTCGCGGCAATGTTCTACAGCGGCATGGCGAGGACGTCGGCGCCCTCCATCCCGGCTCCGAGGTGGATGATGCCGGAGGCGCCGGTGGGTGCTGAGATCAAGTCGAGCGCGGCCTCCTCGTCCACAATGACGCGCATCAGGACGGGTGTGTAGCCCGGAGGGCCACGGCTGCGGGCGTCGGCGTCGTTGGACGCGTCCCGTCCATAAGAAGAGGGCTGGACCCGTGGCTTATGGCCGGCCTAAGTGCTCCAATGATGCACGGTGCCGCCACTGCGACGCTGCGGCCTCGTCGTCGTCTATGATTATGACGACCTCGTCCGGCTGGCCGGTGCTAAGTACCGGCTTGGTGGTCGATGGCGGCCATGGGGTGGCCATAAAGCCTCTCCGCGATGCTGCTCCAGCCCGCGTTGGCGTCGGAGTGTTCTGCAAGCGCAACGGGCACGAAGCCAGGGAGCCGCGGCACCGGTGCTGGACAGGCGCGCGCGAGGGCGCGGCTGAGCGCGGTGCGGCCGGGCGGCCGGGGCGCGTCGCAGCGCGGACGCTGTGGTCTGGGGCGCAGCACGGCAAGGCGGCGGCCGAGCGGAAGAGCGCGGCCAGACGGCGATGGCGGAGCCGGCCACGGCGTGGCTCGAGCGGGTGCGGCCATGGCCTGGCGCGGGCGGCACGCGGGGCGCGGAGGCTGGGGAGCGTTGCCGAGGCGGCCAGGAATGGCACGGCGCTGGCGGGCGTGGCCACGGCCGGCGACGAAGGCGAGAGGCGTGGCCGTGTGGCTAGTTTCGAGGTCTGATGCTCTCGGTTACGAGCGTGCTGATAACGTGTTGCAATCAAATGAATCAAATGATTGTCGTTCTTGATTGATAGTTACAGCGACTATTTATATCGTCGCAACGGACGCGACGTTTGCCAGAGATGCGTCGCTTAGTGGAGAGAGGGATGTGTCGGTTGCATAGTGCAACTGCACACCGGTTGTCAAGGGGGGATTATTCCTAATTACATTTCTAATTAATCTCAACACACAGGATGCTTGTGGCCGCATAGCGCCTCCCTTCAAGTAGCCATCGCCTGGGCTTCATTGAGTCCACTTCGGCCCGTGGACTCGCGTGTTGGGCCGCTGGGCAACATTGTTGTTGCTGGAGTGGCTGCCCAGTGGGTCCTGTGCGTCTGGGTCGCTAACATCCCCCTCTCCTTGAGACGAGGCTTGCCTCAAGCCTCAGAATGTGGGAACCTCGCCTTGATGTTGTCTTTGTCCTCCCAAGTGGTGCCGAGGGAGGCGGAGTTGGACCACCGGACCTTCACTTGTTCGCGCATGGAGTTGTTCTTCCGGCGCCAGCCAGTTTGCAAGATCTCCACCGGCACAGCAAGATCGTCAGTGCAGTGTGGTAGCTGAGTTTCGATAACCATACCTGGAAGGAGGGCACGTCGCAGGAGTGACACGTGAAACATCGGGTGGATAGTGGCTTGTGGTGGCAGTTGAAGTTTATATGCCACCTCGTTGATTTTGTCGATGATGGTGAACGGCCCGTAGTACTTGTAGCTCAGCTTGTGGTTTGCTCTCGGGGCGACTAAGGATTGAATGTATGGTTGCAGCCTGAGAAAACACTCTCACCCACTGTGAATGTTCGGAAAGATTGTTTCTTGTCAGCTTGCTGCTTCATGATCTGTTGTGCTCTGTTCAGGTGCTGCTGCAGCAAGGCTTGCACTGTTTCCTTCTCGTCCAGCCACGATTGCAGCGCTGGAACAGAACACGTGCTGTTGGTTGAAATCCCCCAGTGGCCAGGTTCATAGCCAAACATGGCTTTGAAAGGAGTCATGCCAATGGCTGAGTGATGGGCATTGTTGTTGTTAGGATTTAATTAATCCTATTAATCCCTACTTTTCCTAAAGCAGGCAGTTGCCTCGTGTCCCTTCGGAGACACCCTTTCGGGGGCTATATATATGTGTAACCCATCATCAATGAGGAGGACGGATTCATTTTACATCTCTTTGTTGTTTTCTCTCTCGCTGAGTACAAACACGTTATCAGCACGCTCTATCGAGAGAGATTCGGACAATCAAACGACGACGGCCACGACCATGGCTGCGATGCTCTTTGGCGTGTTTGACGCCCCTTGCATCAACGCGCACCGCCCTGGCCGTCGCGCCTTCTTGCGTCCAGGGCGTGGCAACCGCTCCCGCCTCCCGGCATCATGCATCCGCATCGAGCGCTCATCCGATGCATGCTCCTGTACAGGAACTGGGAACTATGGCCGCCCTGATCTGAGTGCTGGCCTTCGTCAGCACGTCGCCCACGTTGCGCGCGCTGGCGCAACCCTTGTACACGCTCGCCTCGGCCCGCCGGCTGCGCACGGACCAGGCGCGCACACGGATGCAGCCTCTGGTGCCAGCGATTTCTGACTTGTTGTACACCAGTCTGGCTGCGCCAATGCTTGAGGCTGGCGAGAACATCGACCCGACGCTTGTGGCTTCGACGCCGCTGGACATGGCGGGCACCGTGCTGCTAGGAGAGGCGCGCAGGGAAATTACCACGCCCCTGGAGGCGGCCGCTGGGCCGTCGGACGCGCCCCCCATAGTGCTCACTGCGCCTCTAGCAACGGCCTTGGCACCGCTGGATCCGCCACTGCCAGTGCACATGGCGTTCGTGAAGGAAATATGCCCTAGAGGCAATAATAAAGTTGTTATTTATATTTCCTTGTATCATGATAAATGTCTTTTATTCATGCTAGAATTGTATTAACCGGAAACTTAGTACATGTGTGGATACATAGACAAAAACAGTATGTCCCTAGTATGCCTCTACTAGACTAGCTCATTGATCAAAGATGGTTATGTTTCCTAGCCATAGACATGAGTTGTCATTTGATCAACGGGATCACATCATTAGGAGAATGATGTGATGGACAAGACCCATCCGTTAGCATAGCACTATGATCGTTTAGTTTAACTGCTATTGCTTTCTTCATGACTTATACATGTTCCTATGACTATGAGATTATGCAACTCCCGAATACCGTAGGAACACCTTGTGTGCTATCAAACGTCACAACGTAACTGGGTGATCATAAAGATGCTCTACAGGTGTCTCCGAAAGTATTCGTGGTGTTGGCATAGATCAAGATTAGGATTTGTCACTCCGAGTGTCGGAGAGGTATCTCTGGGCCCTCTCGGTAACACACATCACAATAAGCCTTGCAAGCAAAAGACTAATGAGTTAGTCACGAGATGATGTGTTACGAAACGAGTAAAGAGACTTGCCGGTAACGAGATTAAACTAGGTATGGAGATACCGACGATCGAATCTCGGGCAAGTAACATACCGATGACAAAAGGAACAACGTATGTTGTTATGCGGTTCTGACCGATAATAGATCTTCGTAGAATATGTAGGAGCCAATATGAACATCCAGGTTCCGCTATTGGTTATTGACCGGAGATGAGTCTCGGTCATGTCTACATAGTTCTCGAACCCGTAGGGTCCGCACGCTTAACGTTTGATGATGATCGGTATTATGAGTTTATGAGTATTGATGTACCGAAGGTAGTTCGGAGTCCCGGATGAGATCACGGACATGACGAGGAGTCTCGGAATGTCCGAGACATAAAGATTGATATATTGGACGACTATATTCGGACACCGGAAGTGTTCCGGGAAAGTTTCGGATTTATCGGGATTGCCGGAGGGGGTTACCGGAACCCCCTACGAGAGGGGATGGTCCATAGTGGGCCTAAAGGGAAAGAGAGAGCCAGCCCATAGGGCTGGCCGGCGCCCCCACCTAGGGTTCCTAGTTGGACTAGGATTGGGGGGGGGGGGCGCCACCTCTCCTATTCCTTTCCCTCTTCTTTCTTTTGGTGAATCCTACTAGGAATAGGATTGCAATCCTATTCCTAGTAGGACTCCTTCCCTAGCCGCACCAGGAGAAGTTGGCTGGCCTCCCTCCCTTGCTCCTTTATATACGGGGGCAGGGGGGCACCCAAAGACACACAAGTTGAATTGTTTTAGCCGTGTGCGGTGCCCCCCTCCACAGAAACACACCTCGGTCATACCGTCGCGGAGCTTAGGCGAAGCCCTGCGCCGGTGAATACATCATATCCGTCACCACGCCATCGTGCTGACGAAACTCTCCCGTGAAGCTCAACTGGATCAAGAGCTCGTGGGACGTCATCAAGCTGAACGTGTGCTGAACGCGGAGGTGCCGTACGTTCGGTGCTTGATCGGTTGGATCGCGAAGAAGTTCGACAACATCAACCGCGTCGCTTGACGCTTCCGCTCCCGGTCTACGAGGGTACGTAGACACGCTCTTCCCTCTCGTTGCTATACATCTGGTAGATAGATCTTGCGTGATCGTAGGAAAATTTTAAAATACTACGTTCCCCAACAGTGGTATCAGAGCCAGGTCTATGCGTAGATGATATGCACGAGTAGAACACAATGAGTTGTGGGCGATACTAGTCATACTGCTTACCAGCATGTCATACTTTGCTTCGGCGGTATTGTGAGATGAAGCGGCCCGGACCGACATTACGCGTACGCTTACGCGAGACTGGTTTCACAGCTACGAGCACTCGTTGCTTAAAGGTGACTGGCGGGTGTCTGTCTCTCTCACTTTAGCTGAATCAAGTGTGGCTACGCCCGGTCCTTGTGAAGGTTAAAATAGCACATACTTGACAAAACATCGTTGTGGTTTTGTATGCGTAGGTAAGAACGATTCTTGCTAAAGCCCGTAGCAGCCACGTAAAACTTGCAACAACAAAGTAGAGGACGTCTAACTTGTTTTTGCAGGGCATGTTGTGATGTGATATGGTCAAGACATGATGAGTTATACGTTTTTGTATGAGATGATCATGTTTTGTAAAGTTATCGGCAACTGGTAGGAGCCATATGGTTGTCGCTTTATTGTATGAAATTCAATCGCCATGTAATTGCTTTACTTTATCACTAAGCGGTAGCGATAGTTGAGGAAGCAATAGTTGGCGAGACGACAACGATGCTACGATGGAGATCAAGGTGTCGCGTCGGTGACGAAGGTGATCATGACAGTGATTTGGAGATAGAGATCAAAAGCACAAGATGATGATGGCCATATCATGTCACATATTTTGATTGCATGTGATGTTTATCTTATTATGCTTCTTATTTTGCTTAGAACGACAGTAGCATTATAAGATGACCCCTTACTAAATTTCAAGGTATAAGTGTTCTCCCTGAGTATGCACCGTTGCGAAAGTTCGTCGTGCCGAGACACCATGTGATGATCGGGTGTGATAAGCTCTACGTTCAAATACAACGGGTGTAAGCCAGTTTTGCACACGCAGAATACTCGGGTTAAACTTGACGAGCCTAGCATATGCAGATATGGCCTCGAAACACTGGAGACCGAAAGGTCGAGCGTGAATCATATAGTAGATATGATCAACATAAGATGTTCACCATTGAAACTACTCCATCTCACGTGATGATCGGACATGGTTTAGTTGATTTGGATCACGTGATCATTTAGATGACCGGAGGGATGTCTATCTAAGTGGGAGTTCTTAAGTAATATGATTAAATTGAACTTTAATTTATCATGAAGTTAGTCCTGGTAGTATTAGCATATCTATGTTGTAGATCAATAGCTCGCGATGTTGCTCCCCGTTTATTTTATTTTTTTATATGTTCCTTGAGAAAACTAAGTTGAAAGATGTTAGTAGCAATGATGCGGAATTGTTCCGTGATCTGAGGATTGTCCTCATTGCTGCACAGAGAAATATGTCCTTGATGCACCGCTAGGTGACAGACCTATTGCAGGAGCAGATGTAGACGTTATGAACGTTTTGACAAAAGCTCGATATGATGACTACTTGATAGTTTAGTGCACCATGCTTTACGGCTTATAACCGGGACTTCAAAAACGTTTTGAACGCCACGGAGCATATGAGATGTTCCAAGAGTTGAAATTAGTATTTCATACTCATGCCCGTGTCGAGAGGTATAAGACTTCTGACAGTACTTTGCCTACAAGATGGAGGAGAATAGCTCAACCAGTGAGCATGTGCTCAGATTGTCTGGGTACTACAATTACTTGAATCAAGTGGGAGTTAATCTTCCAGATAAGATAGTAATTGACAAAGTTCTCTAGTCACTATCACCAAGTTAGTAGAACTTCGTGATGAACTATAATATGCAAGGGATGACAAAGGTAATTCCTGAGCTCTTCGCAATGCTGAAATCGGCAAAGGTAGAAATCAAGAAAGAACATCAAGTGTTGATGGTTAATAAGACCACTTGTTTTAAGTAAAGGGCAAAGGGATAGAAGGGGAACTTCAAGAAGAATGACAAGCAAGTTGTCACTCCCATGAAGAAACCCAAAGCTAAACTCAAGCCTGAAACTAAGTGCTTCTACTGCAAAGGAAATGGTCACCGGAAGTGGAACTGCCCTAGATACTTGGCGGATAAGAAGGATGTCAAAGTGAACAAAGGTATATTTGATATACAGATTATTGATGTGTATTTTACTAGTGTTCATAGCAACCCCTCGGTATTTGATACTGGTTCAGTTGCTAAAGAGTAGTAACTCGAAATGGGAGTTGAATAATGAACATAAACTAGTTAAAGGATGAAGTGACGATGTGTATTGGAATCAGTTCCAAGATTGATATGATCATCATCGCACACTCCCTATACTTTCGGGATTAGTGTTGAACCTAAATAAGTGTTATTTGGTGTTTGTGTTGAGCATGAATATGATTTGATCATGTTTATTGCAATATGGTTATTCGTGTAAGTTTGAGAATAATTGTTGTTCTGTTTACATGAATAAAACCTTCAATGGTCATACACCCAATGAAAATAGTTTGTTGGACCTCGATCGTGTGATACACATATTCATAATATTGAAGCCAAAAGATGCAAGGTTAATAATGATAGTGCAACTTATTTGTGGCACTGCCGTTTAGGTCATATTGGTGTAAAGCGCATGAAGAAACTCCATAGTGATGGACTTTTTGGAATCACTTGATTATGAATCACTTGGTGCTTGCGAACCATGCCTCATTGGCAAGATGACTAAAACTCCGTTCTCCGGAACTGTGGAGCGAGCAACAGAGTTGTTGGAAATCATACATACTGATGTATGCAGACCAATGAGTGTTGAAGCTCACGGCGGGAATCGTTATTTTCTGACCTTCACTGATGATTTGAGCAGATATGGGTATATCTACTTAATGAAGCACAAGTCTGAAACATTTGAAAAGTTCAAAGAATTTCAGAGTGAAGTGGAGAATCATCATAACAAGAAAATAAGAGTTTCTACGATATGATCGTAGAGGTAAAATATTTGAGTTAGCGAGTTTGGCCTTCAGTAAAAACAATGTGAAATAGTTTCACTACGCACGCCACCTGGAACACCACAGTGTAATGGTGTGTCCGAACGTCATAACCGTACTTTATTAGATATGGTGCGATCGATGATGTCTCTTACCGATCTACCACTATTGCTTTTGGGGTTATGCATTAGAGACAGCTACATTCACGTTAAATAGGGCACCATCTAAATCCGTGGAGATGACACCGTATGAACTGTGGTTTGACGAGAAACCTAAGCTGTCATTTTTTTAAGTTTGGGACTGCGATGCTTATGTGAAAAAGTTTCAATATGATAAGCTCAAACCCAAATCGGAGAAGTAAATCTTCATAGGATACCCAAAAGAAACTGTTGGGTACACCTTCTATCACAGATCCGAAGGCAAGGTCTTTGTTGCTAAGAATGGATCCTTTCTAGAGAAGGAGTTTCTCTCGAAAGAAGTGAGTGGGAGGAAAGTAGAACTTGATGAGGTAATTGTACCTTCTCCCGAATTGGAAAGTGGAACATCACAGAAACTAGTTCCAGTGATTCCTACACCAATTAGTGAAGAAGTTAATGATGATGATCATGAAACTTCAGATCAAGTTTCTGCTGAACGTCGTAGATCAACCAGAGTACGTTCCGCACCAGAGTGGTACGGCAACCCAGTTCTGGAAATCATGTTACTAGAGCATGATGAACCTACAAACTATGAAGAAGCGATGATGAGCCCAGATTCCGCAAAATGGCTTGAGGCCATGAAATCTGAGATGGGATCCATGTATGAGAACAAAGTATGGACTTTGGTTGACTTGCCCGATGATCGGCAGGCCATCGAAAATAAATGGATCTTCAAGAGGAAGACTGACGCAAACGGTAATGTTACTGTTTACAAAGCTCGACTTGTTGCGAAAGGGTTTCGACAAGTTCAAGGAGTTGACTACGATGAGACTTTCTCACCCGTAGCGATGCTTAAGTCTGTCTGAATCATGTTAGTAATTGCCGCATTTTATGAAATCTGGCAAATGGATAACAAAACTGCATTCTTTAATGGATTTATTAAAGAAGACTTGTATATGATGCAACCCGAAGGTTTTGTCAATCCTAAAGGTGCTAACAAAATGTGCAAGCTCCAGCGATCCATCTATGGACTGGTGCAAGCATCTCGGAGTTGGAATATACGCTTTGATAAGTTGATCAAAGCATATAGATTTATACAGACTTACGGTGAAGCCTGTATTTACAAGAAGTGAGTGGGAGCACTACAACCTTTCTGATAAGTATATGTGAATGACATATTGTCGATCAGAAATGATGTAGAATTTTCTGGAAAGCATAAAGGAGTGTTTGAAAGGAGTTTTTTCAAAGAAAAACCTTGGTGAAGCTGCTTACATATTGGGCATCAAGATCTATAGAGATGGATCAAGACGCTTGATAAGACTTTCGATAAGTACATACCTTGATAAGATTTTGAAGTAGTTCAAAATGGATCAGTCAAAGAAGGAGTTCTTGCTTGACTTGTAAGGTGTGAAGTTGAGTAAGACTCAAAGCCAGACCACGGCAGAAAAATATAGAGAGAATGAAAGTCATTCCCTATGCCTCAGCCATAGGTTCTATAAAGTATGCCATGCTGTGTACCAAACATGTTGTGTACCTTGCCATGAGTTTGTCAAGGGGGTACAACAGTGATCCAGGAGTAGATCACTGTACAGCGGTCAAAATTATCCTTAGTAACTGGATGACTAAGGAAATGTTTCTCGATTATGGAGGTGATAAAGAGTTCGTCGTAAAGGGTTACGCCGATGCAAGCTTTGACACTAAATGCAGATGACTCTAAGTATCAATCTGGATGCGTATTGAAAGTGGGAGCAATTAGCTAGAGTAGCTCTATGCAGAGCATTGTAGACATAGAAATTTGCAAAATACATACGGATCTAAATGTGACAGACCCGTTGACTAAAACTTCTCTCACAAGCAAAACATGATCACACCTTATTACTCTTGGGTATTAATCACATAGCGATGTGAACTAGATTATTGACTCTAGTAAACCCTTTGGGTATTGGTCACATAGCGATGTGAACTATGGGTGTTATTCACATAATGATGTGAACTATCGGTATTAAATCACATGGCGATGTGAGCTAGATTATTGACTCTAGTGCAAGTGGGAGACTGAAGGAAATATGCCCTAGAGGCAATAATAAAGTTGTTATTTATATTTCCTTGTATCATGATAAATGTCTTTTATTCATGCTAGAATTGTATTAACCGGAAACTTAGTACATGTGTGGATACATAGACAAAAACAGTATGTCCCTAGTATGCCTCTACTAGACTAGCTCATTGATCAAAGATGGTTATGTTTCCTAGCCATAGACATGAATTGTCATTTGATCAACGGGATCACATCATTAGGAGAATGATGTGATGGACAAGACCCATCCGTTAGCATAGCACTATGACCGTTTAGTTTTACTGCTATTGCTTTCTTCATGACTTATACATGTTCCTATGACTATGAGATTATGCAACTCCCGAATACCGTAGGAACACCTTGTGTGCTATCAAACGTCACAACATAACTGGGTGATCATAAAGATGCTCTACAGGTGTCTCCGAAAGTATTCGTGGTGTTGGCATAGATCAAGATTAGGATTTGTCACTCCGAGTGTCGGAGAGGTATCTCTGGGCCCTCTCGGTAACACACATCACAATAAGCCTTGCAAGCAAAAGACTAATGAGTTAGTCACGAGATGATGTGTTACGGAACGAGTAAAGAGACTTGCCGGTAACGAGATTAAACTAGGTATGGAGATACCGACGATCGAATCTCGGGCAAGTAACATACCGATGACAAAAGGAACAACGTATGTTGTTATGCGGTTCTGACCGATAATAGATCTTCGTAGAATATGTAGGAGCCAATATGAACATCCAGGTTCCGCTATTGGTTATTGACCGGAGATGAGTCTCGGTCATGTCTACATAGTTCTCGAACCCGTAGGGTCCGCACGCTTTACGTTTGATGACGATCGGTATTATGAGTTTATGAGTATTGATGTACCGAAGGTAGTTCGGAGTCCCGGATGAGATCACGGACATGACGAGGAGTCTCGGAATGTCCGAGACATAAAGATTGATATATTGGACGACTATATTCGGACACCGGAAGTGTTCCGGGAAAGTTTCGGATTTATCGGGATTGCCGGAGGGGGTTACCGGAACCCCCTACGAGAGGGGATGGTCCATAGTGGGCCTAAAGGGAAAGAGAGAGCCAGCCCATAGGGCTGGCCGGCGCCCCCACCTGGGGTTCCTAGTTGGACTAGGATTGGGGGGGGGGGGGCGCCACCTCTCCTATTCCTTTCCCTCTTCTTTCTTTTGGTGAATCCTACTAGGAATAGGATTGCAATCCTATTCCTAGTAGGACTCCTTCCCTAGCCACACCAGGAGAAGTTGGCCGGCCTCCCTCCCTTGCTCCTTTATATACGGGGGCAGGGGGGCACCCAAAGACACACAAGTTGAATTGTTTTAGCCGTGTGCGGTGCCCCCCTCCACCGAAACACACCTCGGTCATACCGTCGCGGAGCTTAGGCGAAGCCCTGCGCCGGTGAATACATCATATCCGTCACCACGCCGTCGTGCTAACGAAACTCTCCCGTGAAGCTCAACTGGATCAAGAGCTCGTGGGACGTTATCAAGCTGAACGTGTGCTGAACGCGGAGGTGCCGTACGTTCGGTGCTTGATCGGTTGGATCGCGAAGAAGTTCGACAACATCAACCGCGTCGCTTGACGCTTCCGCTCCCGGTCTACGAGGGTACGTAGACACGCTCTTCCCTCTCGTTGCTATACATCTGGTAGATAGATCTTGCGTGATCGTAGGAAAATTTTAAAATACTACGTTCCCCAACAGTTCGACCACTGGCTTCTGGTGCACGACGCCGCCGCCGCACCTACGCTGGCCCCAGGTCTCCGCCTCCACCCCGTCCTTCGCCTGCAGAATACCTTGCACCGTCGATGCCGTCACCTGAAGTCGTAGCCGCCGGCCCGAGCCACGGCCCGCCTGGCTCCGCCCCGAGCCGCGCGGTCCGCCTTGGACTTGGGATGGAGTGCGCCCAAGCCACAGCCAGAGATGGCCACGGGATCGAGTAGCCGCGCGGGTCTGCGCTTCGACCGGAGATGGGCTCCGGCGAGCCTCGGCCTCGCTTGTGTTCCGCCGCAGGGACCCCATGGAGGCTCTTTCGTCGTCGTCTCCTCTTCGTATGAGGAGGGCTCGTCCCAGCTGCGCCGGTGATCGCCGGAGACGCGAAGGGATGCGGTGGCCACTCCCTCCGCCGGTAACGCCGTGTTGGAGGAGGGGATCGAGCGGCGGTGCGGGCGTCGGATTATCCGACCCGTATCCGTAACAACCCTCTCCCCCCTGTCGCGGCGGGTGGGTCGGCCAAAGGCCGTGGAGGCCCAGGCACCTGGTGCAACCTCCGGCTGACCCTTCCCGCCCTGCTCGGCTATGGGCCGAATGGCCGCCTAGGCCGGGATTCGTTTTTCTTTCTTTCTTTTTCTTTCCTCTGTTTTTACTATTTATCAGTATTCATTTTTTAGCCCATGTTATTTCCGGTATTTGTCTTAAATACCGCGTTTCTGTAGAGTACCTTGTATTCCAGAACATATGTGTGATGTGATATATTTCCATGTCCTACATGTTGAAATCATACATCCACAATTTGCAATTGAGAGTTTTTTTATCTCTTGCAAAGATAAATTCAGTACCTCAGTACTGTTTCTCCGTTGAGTACGAGGTATTCCGGAATATTTCTATGATGTATTTATTTCCATGTTAACCACATGTCGAGATTAATACGTCTATTTGCAATTGAGATTTTCAATCTCTTGCAAATACATATGCAAAATTCAAGGTGTCATCCTTAGCAATTTGAGATTCACACTAATGATTTCATGCCACCTTTCTTGAAATCTATTAATTTTGCAACATTAAGATGTATTTATATTACGCAATCTGTAATATAAATAAATTACCGGTTTTTCACCGGACATGATATGTTATATGTGTTTACCACATTGTCATTCTTCATAAACATGTCACAACGGTCGAGATTGATTTCTCCCGCACAACAAACTTGTAAATTTTTGACAATAACATCTCCCTCATTATATTTGGAAAACACATGGTAATGAGTTGGATCTACTGCCCATGTGCAGACAATCTCTATTACTGTGAAGTCGGTATGATCTTCAATGTGTTATGTTCCCACAATTGAGGTTGAGCATTTTCAAGTTATACACTTGGGTCAAATTTTTGCATTCTTATTACAAAACAATGATGGTTTTTAATTTACTTCTTGTAAATTAATTATCTCTGGCTTGCCTCTATAAGTAATCGTTGGCTAACAATTTGAGGCTCTTGCCCTCAATGGCCACAACTTACTTAAGCGGGCTATGGACATTAAGATCAGTCTTGCATCCCATGAGATAGAGCGTGCAATCAAAGCCACGTCACCGAGACGCAATAGAACTCAAGGGTAATGGTTTGAAACTCATTTCAAACCCTCAACCTGACACCATCAAGCTGTCACGAGACTCTATGAGCATGGAGAGCATGATGGTTGAATATGCATCAACCGACATGTTTGGAGATTATATATTTAGTCCCCTAGTCTTCTTAGTGATCTATTTATTTATGTTCGTCTATGATGTTCTAATAAGAACATGATTATTATTGTCATCATATATTGTATATCACAATATATTGTATTAACATTTTGATACAAATACATTTATATGTATTCTATATATCTGACAGTGATTTTCATATTGAGAATCTTCATGTCTATATATAGATTTCTACGGGAGTCAATCCGATGAAAAATGACATGTGCCTTGTGGACATATGCACCACAAACTCTATACTTAGGGAAGTCCAATGTTTCCACTCTTTTTGAGAGAAAGGAGATATTTTAAAATCGCTAGACGCGATGAGGTATTTGTTGGCTCAACTCGAGTCATATTTACTATCCCTGTGGGTACTCGAGTAACATCAGGATGCTTTATTGCTTCCCAGGTTTAACTCGTATCCTAGTGAACTATGGAGGTATCCGTCAAAATAGTTTCCATAGCGAAACTTATGATGACAACAAAGAGGAATATTTTCTCTTTACCATATGTAACCGATATGACAAGCACATTCTCTATGTATCATCCGGATTGTACTACACATACTACAAAACCCGTAGCACATGTTGCGTACAACATAGTTTTTCATAATGTCTTTTGCCTGACAAACTTGGCATTCTTGCGTTGGTCATCGTGACATTGGGTTAAAACAGAAACTATCAGCAATTCCATTGGTTTATGATTATTATGATGCTAAATTCTAACAACATTTGGATTTTATGTGCACTACAAGTGACACAGGGAAGCTAATTTTAAGGCCCGCAAACCTTAAAGTCTACGCTGAACCACTCAGACTCCTTGAATGCATCAAGTTGAGGTAAGTGGCTCTTCCTATCCATTGACTAGACTATTCAGGTATTCCATGGTTCTAAAAGACATATCTACACGATGATCTTAACTGTGTGCTTTATTCACACGAAACCATTGGCTCATTATCCTGACACTGATTTCAAGCAAATCGGATGGATATCATTGTAGAATTCTCCTTGAGTGCCTTGTCTATGGCTCTCGGATTGAAGTTTAACAATTTGTCCTAATGTCTAGACTAAAAATGGTTTGGTAGAATCCCATCCAAAAAATTAAGCTCATTGCATGATCTTTACTTTGAATTGCAACTTATCAACTTTACGTTGGAGTCATGTAGTTTTACACGCTCATGACCAAACTGCATAATATTATTCCCCTTTGTCTTTGATACGTGGAAATCTACCAAGTATTTCCTATCTACGGTAATTCGGTTGCATACCGATATCACCACCCGGCATACATCATTGGCTCCTCAACATATAGTTGGGATCTATGTGAGGAATAACTGTATTTCCGTCAATACCTCAAGCCCCTCGCATGGGGAGTTATTGAAGGCCAGTATGCTGATTCATGAGGAATATTTCCAGGCATTAGGGGGAGAATTCAAGTACCATAAAGAATGCCAGGAAATTAGTGGAATGTTCAACACATTTCTACCTCAAATCCACGTACTCAAAGATCTGAACCATGCGTTCAGAAGATTTGCAACACATTGCAAATAACTTGCTAGATTCATTTATTGACTATAAAGGTGTCACGCGTTCCTACAATCCTGCAAAAATATGTCGGAAAAAGTGGAGGTACCAACTAAAACCACTCAACTCCCACGTACTCAAAGATTTGAACCATGCGTTCAGAAGATTTGCAACACATTGCAAATAACTTGTCAGATTCATTTATTGACTATAAAGGTGTCACGCAATCCTACAATCCTGCAAAAATATGTCCGAAAGAGTGGAGGTACCAACTAAAACCACTCAACTCCCCGTTGAAAGCAACATGGGGAGAAGTACAACAATAGTACATCAGGATTCAGCTTCTTGCAAGCAAGGATATCAAGGCCTCTGACTTAGTAAATGCATGTCAACTTTACGTTGACAGACACCTAATGGGTAGTATACACCAAGTGGACGGGAAACCTCCACCAACCCAGGTCATAGTGCACACAATGACCAGGACACCGGAATACCTGACTCAATCGCATTGGGAAATCGCGAGCAGTCACTATGGGTAACGATATTTCCATCAACTATATACTGATATATAGATTCTGGAGAAACATACAACCGGAAGTCTACAATTGTCGACATACATTTCTCAACTAGATTGAAAAAACCTTTCAAGTGATTTAGATCCAAAGACCATGGCCATGGCAAAGTGTGAACAACACTCAGACTGAACTCAAGCAAAGGGTATAATCTAGGTAGAAATAATCTTGCTCACGAATGAGAAGGTATTTATAAGCAATACCTACACCAGTTTTCTTCTGAAAACATAATTGAGAACAATGAGGTGGTGAAATACAGAGCAAGTATTGTAGCACAAGGGTTCACACAGATACCCAACTATTCTCCAGAGGTGGAATCTCTTTCCGATAACTTATATCATTGGCAGTACAAAATCATCTATCTCTGTAGTTGATAGATGTAGTGATTACATATCCATGTGGATCAATAGATTCAGACATATACGATTGATTCCCGATGGGATCTCACTTCTGAATCGAAATGCAAATGCAACATACATTGTGTAAAATCGGTAAGCCACCATATGGCTTATTGGTGTCGATACATATGGTACAACCGACGTAGTGAGATCCTTATACACAAGGATTACTCCTACGATGATGATTATACATGTGTTGTGTGTCTGCAATGACGACACATGTAATCATCTAAGTGACGGACTTTAAAATGAAGGATCTGGGTAAACCAAAACACCGCTCGTTACTACAACTTGAGCACCTTCATTCATACATTATGGTATACTATGTTGTCTATATCCAAAATATACTGGAGAAAATCATTGTGGACAAATCTTATCTATCCATAACTCTCATGATAGTTCATTCTCTAGACGTAGAGAAAGATCTATTAGACCAAGAGATGATGGAAATGAGATATTGGGACTCAACGTTCCATGATGCCATTGGATCCACCAAACACAATTGGTTGGTACTCAAGAATATCTTTTGATATCTCCAAGGCATGAAACATCTTGTCCTGGTTTTTCAGTTTCGGCGAAGTCTGAACACCAATATCATTGGATACATCGATCAGATCCCCACTATGAGATCGTAGACAACTTTAGTGTTCCTACTAGGTGTGGTAGCCCTCTCATAAAGAGTCTTCAAATCAAACCTCACGGCTACATTCATCAACCATTATCTCAACAATAATGTTTCTTGTGTTGCCCGGATGCAAACAGGTTACATAGTAAGCAATATCACTATATTGCATATCTTGCAAGTCAAATCATGCGACTGATTTGTTCAACGGGTCTCTACCAACTTCTATGTTTTGGTATGTGACGGCTTCGAATTTTTGCAAGAATCAGGGGGAGTATCTTCCTGAATTGTTCCTGTTCTATGCATCATATTATACTCTTTTTCCCTTCATGAGTTTACTTTACAGGTTATCATAAATGTTTTTAACGAGGTAATATCAACATGAGATCATATGTCATACTTTCTGTTTTCCCCACCGAGGTTTTTAGGAAAGTATATACGACATATTTATTGTCCTCTAAACTCTATGGGTTTTCTCATATTGAGTTAAAAGAGACAATAACCATTATATGTTGCATCATTTTCTCCTTATTTTTCCCACTGGGTTTGAAGGAGTTTTTAGCAACATATGGAACACCTATCTCCTCATATTTTTCCCACAGGGTTTTGGGAGGAGGTTCTCAAGATGATGATACTTACACTAACAAGTATGGATTAGGGGGAGTGTTAGGATTTAATTAATCCTATTAATCCCTACTTTTCCTAAAGGAGGCAGTTGCCTCGTGTCCCTTCGGAAACACCCCTTCGGGGGCTATATATATATGTAACCCATCATCAATGAGGAGGACGGATTCACTTTACATCTCTCTGCTGTTTTCTCTCTCGCTGGGCACAAACAGTTGTACCAAAATTGCGCCAAGGGTATCCAAAAACTCCACCGTCTGGGGCAAGCTTGAGTGAAACAACGAAGAAATGTCTCAACGCACTGATTGACGCGCTCGGTTTGTCCATCTGTCTGCGGATGGTTGGCTGTGCTGAGCCGGAGTTGAGTGCCCGCTGTACGAAACAGCTCTTGCCAGAATTGACTTGTGAACACCGGATCTCTGTCAGAGACGATCGCTCCGGGTAACCCATGAATCTTGTAAATCTCGCTCATGTAAAGCTTGGCCATTGACGCTGCTGTGTATGGGTGAGCCAAGGGCAGAAAATAGGCAAATTTTGTGCGCTTATCGACTATCACCAGTAAGTAATTGAACCTGCTGGACTGGGGCAATCCATCCACGAAATCCATGGAGATGAAATCCCAGGGTTGTGCTGGAATAGGTAGAGGGAGCAGCAAACCTGGAGATGCTGCGCGATCCGACTTAGCCTGTTGCCAAACCTGACAGCAACAGACATATTGTAGCACTTGTGCTTTCATCTTGGGCCACGCGAACAGCCGCCTGATGCGACGGTAGGTTAGAGGGAACCCTGAGTGCTCTCCCAGGGGGCTGTCGTGGAAGGCTGATATGATCTTATGTTGGACTTGCGTACTCCCTCCTAGCCAAATTCTGCCTCGGAATCGGATAACCCCTTGCTGAAAGAGAGAAACGACCTTTTGGGGTCGTCGCGTATTGACAGTTGTTCCAACAGTCGTGAAGCATGGTTGTTGCTGTTATAACTGTTGAGTCAAGCTGGATGGCAAGAGGATACTGCGAAGAGAGTATCTTGGGTGTTGGATCTGGACAGTGCATCTGCGCCTGTGTTTTCAGCTCCCTTCTTGTAACGGATGCGGTATCTCAGTCCCAAGAGCTTGGTGAAGGCCTTCTGCTGCCACGGAGTGGTCAATCGCTGCTCTTCCAAATGGATTAAGCTTTTCTAATCCGTGAGGATGTCAAATTCCGCATGTTGCAGGTAGGGGCGCCACTGATCCACCGCGACAACGATTGCCAAATATTCCTTCTCGTACGTGGACAAGCCCTGGTAGCGAGGACTGAGCGCTTTGCTCATGAAGGCGATCGGGTGTCCTTGCTGTTGCAAGATGGCCCCAATGCCACGATTGCTCGCGTCTGTCTCGATGACAGAACGCTGTTGGAAATCGGGCAGCGCTAGGACAGAAGCTGAGACTAACTGCTGCTTGAGAACTTCAAAAGCTGTCTTGGTTGTGTCTGTCCAGATGAAAGGAGTCCCTTTCTTGAGAAGGTTGAACAGCGGTCAGGCAATGACTCCAAAATTCCTCACAAACCGCCAATAATAGCCGGCAAGACCCAGGAAACTACGCACCTCTTTGGTGCTGGTAGGTGTTGTCCAGTTTGCTGCTGTTGTGATCTTGGTTGGATCAGTTGAAACTCGTTGTGAACTGATGATGTGGCCGAGGTACGAGATTTGCTGCTGACCAAAAACACATTTGCTCATCTTAGCCTTCCAACCGTCCTTGCGCAGAAGCCCCAAAACCTAACGTAGGTGGATCACATGATCTTCGAGAGAAGCACTGAAAACTAGAATGTCATCGAAAAAAGATACGACGCAGACACGGTTAACTGGTTTGAGAGTTGTGGTGACTGCTCCGATGAAAGTTGATGGGCCCCCAACGAGGCCAAATGAAACCACCTTGAATTCAAAATGCCCTTGATGTGTTTGGAAGGCTGTTTTGTATTGTTCTCCCAGAGCTAAATGAATTTGATGGTAGCGTGCTCGAAGATCTAGCTTGGAGAACCAAGTGGCACCGTGGAGTTCATCCTAAAGCTCTTCAATAACAGGAACTGGAAACTTGGCCACGACTGTGAGGGCGTTGAGGTGACGGTAGTCAATGCATAGACGCCAGGTTCCATCTTTTTTCTTGACCAATATGACTGGCGATGCAAAAGGGCTTGTGTTTCTCTGAATGACACCTGATTTGAGCAACTCCTCTACCTGAGCTTCTATCTCCGTCTTATGCTCGGGCTTGTGATGGTACGGCCTGATATTCACTGGTTGTGCTCCTGGCACCAGTGGAATTCTGTGGTCACAAGACCGGCGCGGTGGAAGGCCGGTTGGTTCCTCAAAGACATCTGGGAATTCATCCACCACTGCCTGTATGCACTCTGGAGTTGGGGTGGGATTGCTGGTTTCCTGTGCCACCACACACAAGTGAATAATGTGCGAGACCGCCCCTTTGCTGCAGAGCCCTTGCAATTGTATGTTGTTGATGGACTCGCAAGTGGTGGACGCGGCATCATGCCCGACCAGACGGAGGGGACCCGCTGGCGATGGAATCTCCAGGAAGCGCGCACGCCAGTCGACGATCATGGGGCTATGCTCCTCGAGCCAGTCCATGCCCAGTATTGCATCATAAGTACCCAACGACAGCACATTCAGATCAGTGAAGAATTCGTGCCCTTGCGAATACCACCCATGGTGTGGAATGACATTGGAGCAGAGCATCTCGCCCCCATCCGCAACTCTGACTCGCCCGGGTTTGGGAAGGGGTTGCACTCCAGTGAGGGAGGAGGCGAGCTGTGCATCGACGAACGAATTGGAACTGCCGGAATCGACCAGAAGGAGCACCTCGCGTCCTTGGATCCATGCGTGGAGTTGAAAAGCTTTGGCAAAGACCCCCCGTGTAACAGCAGATAGGGAGATCGCCATGACCGTGTCACCCGAGACCTCGCCTTGTGGAACTTGGGAGTCGAGGAAGTTCTCGAGGCCGATCATGTCGAGCAGCTCCTCGACGACGTGCAGTTGTGTGACACCCCGAGACCGGTGCGCCAGGTGTCAGCCATTTATTCGTTGCCATTGCCATGTCATCTGCTTGCATGTTGCATCTTGCCATGTCATTGTGTGCTTGCATCAGCATGTTTCCAAAACTTGCATCCGCCCGAGTCCCCTCGTCCTTTCCGTTGTCCGTTCTGAGCCCAGACACACTCACACGCGCCCGCGGTGCCTCCGAATATTTATTTTATGAGTGGCCGAAAAATGTTCTCGGAATGGGATGAAACTTGTCATGTGGTCTTATTATAGTGTAGACAGGCCGCCTGCCAAATTTCATCGCATTCGGAGCTCGTTTGATAGCCCATCGGATATTTATAGCGGCACTAGTCGCCGGTTTAATCGTTGGACGTTTTCGGTCTCTGAAAACCCCGCGGGCCTCTTTTCCCTTCTCCCCTCTCAGCCCGAAGCCCCTCTAACACAGCCCACTAATCCCACCTAGGCCCAACCTACCTCTTCATTCGACCAGAGCCGTCCGATCGGCATCCGATGGCTCCGTTTTGCCCCAAAACCCCCTCTCCTAGCCCTTCTTGCCTATATATGGACGCCCTAGCTTTCCTATTCTGGAAACCCTAGTCCCTGCCTCGTTTTCTGCGCCACACCTCTCTCCAGCCTCCTTCCACCTCTCCACCACTGCCCAGTTGCCTTCCCAGCCGCGCGGGCCCGCGGAAGCCCAGATCCGGCCCGCTCGGGCCCGGATCCCGCCGCCGCCGTCCGTACGCCGCGCCTGGTCTAGGGCATCCCGCAGCCCGCAAGCGCCGAGGGGAGGAGCCCCGACCCCTGACCCCCGACGACCGCTCCTTCCTCGTCGTCAGATCGAAGGACGCCGCCGCCGTGATCCCTCGCCGCCGGTGCCTCAGTTGCTGTGTGCGCTGCCGCTCCTCGCGACGCTCTCCCGTCGGAGTCCATCCCGCCGGCCTCGTGCCTTGACCCCAGCCGTTCTCCACTGGATCCAGCCGCCGGCCGTTCCGTGCCTCCCCTCCGTTCCCTGTCGATCCCATCGCCGGCTGGATCGAGCCGCTGCCGCCGCCCTTCCTCCCTCGATCCAGATGGGATCGAGGAGGACGAGCTCCCCTCGCCAGCCGGGCCTCCTGGCCACGTGGGCCGCAGCCGCGAGCCAGGCAGGAGCCTCGCCTGGGCCACGTCGCCCCGCCTCTTGCGCGAGCTGGGCCAGAGCCGCCAAGGCCCAGCGCGCCCAAGCCGCCGACCTGCTCCCTCCGGGCTCCCTCCTTCGCCGTATTGGCCTCGGCCCAGCTCCAGCCACGGGCCTCCTCCTCCTCTTCTGCTACAGGTCCGGCCCACGGGCCCTCTGGTGAGAAGCCTCTTATTCCCCGCCCGTGCGACATATTGTTATCGTGCGCTCACTTCCTTGTCTGCGATTTTGACTAAGTCACTAAAAACTATCATTAATGTTGCATCTTTGAATGTTGGTAACTATTTGTGTGCTTGTCCAAATGATGCAAATAATATGTCAAAACGATCGTGGTGATATGCTCTACACTTTGTTCCATCGAGCCATGCTTGTTTGACTTCATCTAGATGCTCTAATATCTGTTGCAAGAGTGCTACTTGTTATAAACTCCTGCTACTTGTTATTATCATGCCATGTTTGAGATGTGATAACTTGGTGCATGTTTATCCAAATGATGCATATGATATGTCAAAATGTTCATTATGAAGTGTACTACATGATGGTTGCTGTAGCATGCTTGTTTGAGTCCATATTGCCATGTTAATCTCTGTTGCAAAAGTGCATTTGGCTGTTATGTGCTGAAACTTGTTATGAGATGCTGATTTCAATTGCTCTTTGCTATTGGTGTGTTTGTCCTCATGCCACATGCCTAGATGCTTTAGAATCACAATAATATGGTCTTTGCTGTGGTGCATTTAACTTTCCATGATATGCCTTGTGTTGACTTAAACATGCTTGCAAACATGCCATGCCAATATTACTGTTTTATACTTAGTGAAATTTCACTAAGTCTGGAATCTGTAATATCCTGATGCTATGTTTGCTTGATGCCCTAGGCAAATCCATGTTAGTTTTGGGGTGGCCATTGATCATTCCTTGTTGTACATGTTATTGTCTATCCATTCATGTCCTTACTTGCTCATTTGGTCTGCTGTAGCTTATTTATTTCTTGCTCTCAAGTTGCTATAAAATATAACTGTCAGGTTTTTATCATCATGCTCAATTTGGCGTAGCTTGTTGCTATTGATCCATGCCTCATATGGAGTTGCTCCAATGGAGTTGTTTGCTGTAGGATATGTCTACTACATGTCCATGCTCTTTATGTTCTTGTTAGAGTTGATTTTCATGTTGTTTTGTGCCTCCGAAGGCAGCATCGTGATGATGTTTTGCCTTCCCAGATTTTGGCTAAGTCTGGATAATTTTATTGCAACTTGCCATGCTTATTTAAATGTGTTCCGGCAAGTTTTTGGGTGTGTTCTAAGTTCCTACTTGTTAAGTAACATGTCTACTTCACATCCATGCTTCTTGTTAACATGTTTGGGTGCCGTAGCTTATATATATCTTGCTCCGAAGTTGCTATGTGGCTGTTAACTTCAGCTTGTTGTTATATCTTGTTTCATGTGTATCTTTTAGCCCGTTGCTCCGTTTTGAGTGTGCCTTACATGAAACTTGTGTGATTTTGCATGTAGAATCATAATATCATGTTGTTTTCATGTTTGGAGTGAGTTTGCTTGATGTTTGGGTGCATCTTGCATCATACCTTGCCATGTATTGCTTCCTGTATAGACTTGTCATGCATCATACCTTGCCATGTATTGCATCATATATAGACTTGTGTTGTTTTTCTGTGCTTCCTACCTTACCATGTATTGCTTCCTATATAGACTTGTCTTGCATCATACCTTCCATGTATTGCATCATATATAGACTTGTGTTGTTTTCTGTGCTTCCTACCTTGCCATGTATTGCCTCCTATATAGACTTGTCTTGCATCATACCTTGCTATGTATTGCATCATATATAGACTTGTGTTGTTTTCTGTGCTTCCTACCTTGCCATGTATTGCTTCCTATATAGACTTGTCTTGCATCATACCTTGCCATGTATTGCATCATATATAGACTTGTGTTGTTCTTGTGTGCTTCCTACCTTGCCATGTATTGCTTCCTGTATGGACTTTTCATGCATCATACCTTGCCATGTATTGCATCATATATAGACTTGTGTTGTTCTTGTGTGCTTCCTACCTTGCCATGTATTGCATCATCTATAGACTTGTCTTGCATCATACTTGCTTGAGCATATTGTCATGTTCTTGTGTTGTGTGTTTACCGTATTGCTTGCTTTTTCTCGTTAGTGCTTGTTCTGTTGCGATCGTGAGGATTCGTTCGTCTACTCGTGGTTCGTCTTCAAGGCTTTTTCTTCGTCTTCTTCATGGATCCGTTCTTCTTCCTTGCGGGATCTCAGGCAAGATGATCATACCCTTGGATACCTTTACTACCATTGCCATGCTTAGTTGTCTCGATGCTATCGTTACATGTCGCGCTACCCATATTTATTGTCAGCCCCTCTCCTTGTTGCCATGAAACCTCTAACCTTTGAAACCTTCCTCGCAAAACCATTGTTTGGCTATGTTACCCGCTTGCTCAGCCCCTCTTATAGCGTTGTTAGTTGTAGGTGAAGATGAAGATCGTTCCAGGTGGGAACTTGTTGTTGGAATATCGCAATATCTATTATTATTATTAACACACCTATATACTGGGCATGGGTGGAAGGCTTGGCCTTTTGCTCGGTGTTTTGTTCCACTCATGCCACCTTAGGCGCCGATAAACCGGCATTATGTTCCTTGATTTTGCGTTCCTTACACGGTTGGGTATATGGGGACCCCTTGACACTTCGTCTTTGAATAAAACTCCTCCAGCAAGGCCCAACATTGGTTTTAATTTGCCTCATAATAACAACTTAATTAAATAATTAACTTGCATAGGGGGTCGCGTCCTCGAGTATTCTTTCTACATAGCAGGGGGGCCAGTGCTGATGGTGTTGGTCCCAAATGGGGAGTATGCGGGGCCACCTTGGGGAAACCCGAGGGTTGGTTTTACTCGTATAATCGCCCATCCGGACGTGGCCTGAGACGAGATACGCGCGGCTACTATCAGGGTGTCGGCACGCCGGGAGGTCTTGCTGGACTTGTTTTACCATTATCGAAATGTCTTGTGCACCGGGATGCCGAGCCTGATCGGATTTCCCTAAGATAAGGGGTAATAATTATTATTACTTCAGCTGATCGTGAGAGCTTGTGATGGGCTAAGTTGGGACACCCCTGCAGGGTTATGATCTTTCGAAAGCCGTGCCCGCGGTTATGTGGCAGATTGGAATTTGTTAATGTCCGGTTGTAGAAAACTTGACAGAGGATCCGAAGTAAAACACACAACCGTGTGAGTAACCGTGACTGTCTCTTTTCACTTTGAGAAGAGAACACGGTGGGGTTATGTTTGACTCGTAGGTAGTTCAGGACCTTTAGCGATCACTACTAGTTGCGACCGTTTGCGTAGATGCTCATCTTATTCTTGTACTCGTAAGTTAGCCACCATACATATTTGCTTAGCCGCTGTTGCAACCTCACCACTTTACCTCTTCCTACCCATTAAGCTTTGACAGTCTTGTTACCCATGGTTATGGGATTGCTGAGTCCTCGTGGCTCACAGATACTACAACAACAGTTGCAGGTGCAGGTTTCCGATGTCTTGACGTGAGAGCAATGATCATTGTTTGGAGTTCTTTCTTCTTCTTCTTCTTCAGTCTTGGGTTAGGTTCCGGGTCGGCAGCCTGGGATAGCAGATGGATGTCGTTGTGCTTTTCATGTTTGCATCCGTAGTCGGATGCCTTGTATTGATGTTGTTGTATTCAGGTGAATTGTATGTATTGTTGTATCCCCCATGTATGTATGTAATGGTACGATGTAATGATATCCATCTTGCTAAGCGCTCGAAATACGGTTGTGCCCCAATCACGTAAGTGTCACGTGATCGGGATATAATCGCATCTTGGGCCTGACAAGTTGCACCGACGTGGGGCACACGTGGTCGTGCCCCCACTGCTCGCCGCACTTGAAACAGAGGCCGCGGGCTCGACGATAATCCCCCAGTGCCTTGATTTTGGATGAATCGGCGCGCGCTGCGTCTGTCCCGCGCCGATCGGTGGCGACCGAAGGTGGTGTGGTGCGCGCTGGAGGCGGGGGCAGCGGTAAGGGCACCGTTGGCCGCAGCCCTGGTTCATGCGCCGTCGATGTGTGCCCGCGAGCCCCTTCCGCCACTTCCTCTTGCAGCTGTGCAAGCACACACGCCGTGTCCAGGTCGGGCGGGCGTTGCACCATGACAATTGCCCTGATGTCGTGCCGCAGTCCCTCGACAAAACGGGTAAGGAAATAGTAAGGATGTATGGTCTAAGAATATGAATTCAAATGATTAATAACGGCTTGAAATCTTTCAATATAATCTGCTACTGTGGTCGTTTGTCGAATGGAATAAAACTGATGTATCAGTGTTTGGTGGCGATCACGGCCGAACCGTGTACAGAGTAGTGCCGTGAACAAGTTCCAATCGAACTCGCCCAGGCGGCGTTGGATGGACTGCAGCCAGATCCTGCTGGTCCTGAGAAATTCAATGCCGCCATAGGAACCGAGAAGGAAGGCGTAACCCCAAACATGGCGAAATACTACTCGCAAAGAGTTCTCCACATGTTGGGATTTTCGCCGGAAAATTGCGGAAAAGTGATAGATGGGTGTGCGTGGCCGAGACCAGAGAGCATCTGATTGGCGTGGGAGAACGGAGACAGCAGGGATGGTGTAACATGATTTGTGATCGTACCGTTAGCCGGGAGCGGCGGCGGCGTCAGGAGAGATGCCGCCGGTGGCCCCCGTTGAATCTGAAAATCGCCGTGGCCATCGGGCCCTTGGGGTTTGATCTCTGCGCCAGCGACATGGGGCACCGGATCCGCGTCGGATCGTCCTTGGGGAGGCGCTTGCTCTTGCTCAAGAGCCGCGACGGCGTCGCCCAGATCCGCCACGCGGCGCTCGAGATCGAGGCGCCAGGAGAGCAAGTTGTTGATCTTCGTCGCCGTGGATTGCCGCGCCTTGGTGAGGCCATCGATGGCGGCTTCGATCTTGGTCTCGAAATGGGTGAGGAAGGCAGAGACGCTAGGTGAAGGAAATATGCCCTAGAGGCAATAATAAAGATGTTATTTGTATTTCCTTATATCATGATAAATGTCTTTTATTCATGCTAGAATTGTATTAACCGGAAACTTAGTACATGTGTGGATACATAGACAAAACAGTATGTCCCTAGTATGCCTCTACTAGACTAGCTCATTGATCAAAGATGGTTATGTTTCCTAGCCATAGACATGAGTTGTCATTTGATCAACGGGATCATATCATTAGGAGAATGATGTGATGGACAAGACCCATCCGTTAGCATAGCACTATGATCGTTTAGTTTAACTGCTATTGCTTTCTTCATGACTTATACATGTTCCTATGACTATGAGATTATGCAACTCCCGAATACCGTATGAACACCTTGTGTGCTATCAAACGTCACAACGTAACTGGGTGATCATAAAGATGCTCTACAGGTGTCTCCAAAAGTATTCGTGGTGTTGGCATAGATCAAGATTGGGATTTGTCACTCCGAGTGTCGGAGAGGTATCTCTGGGCCCTCTCGGTAACACACATCACAATAAGCCTTGCAAGCAAAAGACTAATGAGTTAGTCACGAGATGATGTGTTACGGAACGAGTAAAGAGACTTGCCGGTAAACGAGATTGAACTAGGTATAAAGATACCGACGATCGAATCTCGGGCAAGTAACATACCGTTTGACAAAAGGAACACGTATGTTGTCATGCGGTTCTGACCGATAAAAGATCTTCGTAGAATATGTAGGAGCCAATATGAACATCCAGGTTCCGCTATTGGTTATTGACCAGAGATGAGTCTCGGTCATGTCTACATAGTTCTCGAACCCGTAGGGTCCGCACGCTTAACGTTTGATGACAATCGGTATTATGAGTTTTTGAGTATTGATGTACCGAAGGTAGTTCGGAGTCCCGGATGAGATCACGGACATGACGAGGAGTCTCGGAGTGTCCGAGACATAAAGATTGATATATTGGACGGCTATATTCGGACACCGGAAGTATACCGGAAAAGTTTCGGATTTATCGGGAATGCCGGAGGGGGTTACCGGAACCCCCTACGAGAGGGGATGGTCCATAGTGGGCCTAAAGGGTAAGAGAGAGGCAGCCCATAGGGCTGGCCGGCGCCCCCACCTAGGAATCCTAGTTGGACTAGGATTGGGGGGGGGGGGGGGGCGCCACCTCTCCTAATCCTTTCCCCCTTCTTCATTTCGGTGAATCCTACTAGGAATAGGATTGCAATCCTATTCCTAGTAGGAGTCCCCTTCCTAGCCGCACCATAGAGGTTGGCCGGCCCCTCCTCCCTTGCTCCTTTATATACGGGGGCAAGGGGGCACCCAAAGACACACAAGTTGAATTGTTTTAGCCGTGTGCGGTGCCCCCCTCCACAGAATCACACCTCGGTCGTACCGTCGCGGAGCTTAGGCGAAGCCCTGCGTCGGTGAACACATCATATCCGTCACCACGCCGTCGTGCTGACGAAACTCTCCCGTGAAGCTCAACTGGATCAAGAGCTCGTGGGACGTCATCAAGCTGAATGTGTGCTGAACGCGGAGGTGCCGTACGTTCGGTGCTTGATCGGTTGGATCGCGAAGAAGTTCGACAACATCAACCGCGTCACTTGACGCTTCCGCTCCCGGTCTACGAGGGTACGTAGACACACTCTCCCCTCTCGTTGCTATGCATCTGGTAGATAGATCTTGCGTGATCGTAGGAAAATTTTAAAATACTACGTTCTCCAACAGTGGTATCAGAGCCAGGTCTATGCGTAGATGATATGCACGAGTAGAACACAATGAGATTGTGGACGATACTAGTCATACTGCTTACCAGCATGTCATACTTTGCTTCGGCGGTATTGTGAGATGAAGCGGCCCGGACCGACATTACGCGTACGCTTACGCGAGACTAGTTTCACCGTTACGAGCACTCGTTGCTTAAAGGTGACTGGCGGGTGTCTGTCTCTCTCACTTTAGCTGAATCAAAGTGTGGCTACGCCCGGTCCTTGTGAAGGTTAAAACAGCACATACTTGACGAAACATCGTTGTGGTTTTGTATGCGTAGGTAAGAACGGTTCTTGCTAAGCCCGTAGCAGCCACGTAAAACTTGCAACAAACAAAGTAGAGGACGTCTAACTTGTTTTTGCAGGGCATGTTGTGATGTGATATGGTCAAGACATGAGTTATACGATTTTGTATGAGATGATCATGTTTTGTAAAGTTATCGGCAACTGGCAGGAGCCATATGGTTGTCGCTTTATTGTATGAAATGCAATCGCCATGTAATTGCTTTACTTTATCACTAAGCGGTAGCGATAGTCGTGGAAGCAATAGTTGGCGAGACGACAACGATGCTACGATAAAGATCAAGGTGTCAAGACGGTGACGAAGGTGATCATGACGGTGCTTTGGAGATGGAGATCAAAAGCACAAGATGATGATGGCCATATCATGTCACATATTTTGATTGCATGTGATGTTTATCTTATTATGCTTCTTATTTTGCTTAGAACGACGGTAGCATTATAAGATGATCCCTTACTAAATTTCAAGGTATAAGTGTTCTCCCTGAGTATGCACCGTTGCGAAAGTTCGTCGTGCCGAGACACCACGTGATGATCGGGTGTGATAAGCTCTACGTTCAAATACAACGGGTGTAAGCCAGTTTTGCACACGCAGAATACTCGGGTTAAACTTGACGAGCCTAGCATATACAGATATGGCCTCGGAACACTGGAGACCGAAAGGTCGAGCGTGAATCATATAGTAGATATGATCAACATAAGATGTTCACCATTGAAAACTACTCCATCTCACGTGATGATCGGACATGGTTTAGTTGATTTGGATCACGTGATCATTTAGATGACCAGAGGGATGTCTATCTAAGTGGGAGTTCTTTAAATTAATATGATTAAACTGAACTTTAATTTATCATGAATTTAGTCCTGATAGTTTTTGCATATCTATGTCGTTGTAGATCAATGGCCCGTGCTACCGTTCCTTTGAATTTTAATGCATTCCTAGAGAAAGCTAAGTTGAAAGATGATGGTAGCAATTACACGGACTGGGTCCGTAACCTGAGGATTATCCTCATTGCTACACAGAAGAATTATGTCCTTGAAGCACCGCTAGGTGACAAGCCCCCTTCCGCTGATGCAGACGCTTTGAACGTCTGGCAGTCACGGTCTGATGACTATACGATAGTTCAGTGTGCCATGCTTTACGGCTTAGAACCGGGACTTCAACGACGTTTTGAACGTCATGGAGCATATGAAATGTTCCAGGAGTTGAAGTTAATATTTCAAGCAAATGACCGAATTGAGAAATATGAGATTTCCAATAAGTTCTACAGCTGCAAAATGGAGGAGAATAGTTCTATCAGTGAACACTTGCTCAGAATGTCTGGGTACTACAATCATATGACTCAACTTGGTTGCAATGTTGACGAGGATAGTGTTATTGATAGAGTTCTTCAATCACTGCCACCAAGCTATAAAGGCTTCGTGATGAACTATAACATGCAAGGGATGCAAAAGACAATTCCCGAGCTCTTCGCTATGCTCAAAGCTGCGGAGGTAGAAATCAAAAAGGAGCATCAAGTGTTGATGGTTAACAAGACCACTAGTTTCAAGAAAAAGGGCAAGGGAAAGAAAGGGAACTTCAAAAAGAATAGCAAGTCAGTTGCTACTTCAACGAAGAAACCCAAATCTGGAGCCAAGCCTGAAACTGAGTGCTTCTACTGCAAGGGGACTGGACACTGGAAGCGGAACTGCCCCAAGTATTTGGCGGATAAGAAGGATGGCAAGATGAACAAAGGTATATGTGATATACATGTTATTGATGTGTACCTTACTAATGCTCGTAGTAGTACCTGGGTATTTGATACCGGTTCGGTTGCTAATATTTGTAACTCGAAACAGGGACTACAGATTAAACGAAGATTAGCTAAGGACGAGGTGACGATGCGCGTGGGAAATGGTTCCAAAGTCGATGTGATCGCCGTCGGCACGCTACCTCTACATCTACCTTCGGGATTAGTTTTAGACCTAAATAATTGTTATTTGGTGCCAGCGTTGAGCATGAACATTATATCTGGATCTTGTTTATTGCGAGACGGTTATTCATTTAAATCAGAGAATAATGGTTGTTCCATTTTGATGAATAATATCTTTTATGGTCATGCACCCTTAAAGAGTGGTCTATTCTTATTGGATCTCGATTGTAGTGATACACATATTCATAATATTGAAACCAAAAGATGCAAGGTTAATAATGATAGTGCAACTTATTTGTGGCACTGCCGTTTAGGTCATATTGGTGTAAAACGCATGAAGAAACTCCATAAAGATGGACTTTTGGAATCACTTGATTATGAATCACTTGGTGCTTGCGAACCATGCATCATGGGCAAGATGACTAAAACTCCGTTCTCCGGAACTATGGAGCGAGCAACAGATTTGTTGGAAATCATACATACTGATGTATGTGGACCAATGAGTGTTGATGCTCGCGGCGGGTATCGTTATTTTCTGACCTTCACTGATGATTTGAGCAGATATGGGTATATCTACTTAATGAAACACAAGTCTGAAACATTTGAAAAGTTCAAAGAATTTCAGAGTGAAGTAGAGAATCATCGTAACAAGAAAATAAAGTTCCTACGATCTGATCGTGGAGGAGAATATTTGAGTTACGAGTTTGGTCTTCATTTGAAACAATGTGGAATAGTTTCACAACTCACGCCACCTGGAACACCACAACGTAATGGTGTGTCCGAACGTCGTAACCGTACTTTATTAGATATGGTGCGATCTATGATGTCTCTTACCGATTTACCACTATCGTTTTGGGGTTATGCTTTAGAGACAGCTGCATTCACGTTAAATAGGGCACCATCTAAATCCGTTGATACGACGCCTTATGAACTATGGTTTAGCAAGAAACCAAAGTTGTCGTTTCTTAAAATTTGGGGCTGCGATGCTTATGTGAAAACACTTCAACCTGATAAGCTCGATCCCAAGTCGGAAAAATGTGTCTTCATAGGATACCCAAAAGAGACTGTTGGGTACACCTTCTATCACAGATCCGAAGGCAAAATATTCGTTGCTAAGAACGGATCCTTTTTAGAAAAGGAGTTTCTCTCGAAAGAAGTGAGTGGGAGGAAAGTAGAACTTGATGAGGTAATTGTACCTTCTCCCATATTGGAAAGTAGTACATCACAGGAAATTGTTCCAGTGATTCCTACACCAATTAGTGAGGAAGTTAATGATAATGATCATGAAACTTCGGATCAAGTTTCTACTGAACGTCGTAGATCAACCAGAGTACGTTCCGCACCAGAGTGGTACGGCAACCCAGTTCTGGAAATCATGTTACTAGACCATGATGAACCTACGAACTATGAGGAAGCGATGATGAGCCCAGATTCCGCAAAATGGCTTGAAGCCATGAAATCTGAGATGGGATCCATGTATGAGAACAAAGTATGGACTTTGGTTGACTTGCCCGATGATCGGCAGGCCATCGAAAATAAATGGATCTTCAGGAGGAAGACCGACGCAGACGGTAATATTACTGTTTACAAAGCTCGACTTGTTGCGAAAGGTTTTCGACAAGTTCAAGGAGTTGACTACGATGAGACTTTCTCACCTGTAGCGATGCTTAAGTCTGTCCGAATCATGTTAGCAATTGCCGCATTTTATGATTATGAAATCTGGCAAATGGATGTCAAAACTGCATTCCTAAATGCATATCTCAAAGAAGAGTTGTATATGATGCAACCAGAAGGTTTTGTCGATCCAAAAGGTGCTAACAAAGTATGCAAACTCCAGCGATCCATCTATGGACTGGTACAAGCATCTCGGAGTTGGAATATACGCTTTGATGAGGTGATCAAAGCATATGGTTTTATACAGACTTTTGGAGAAGCCTGTATTTACAAGAAAGTGAGTGGGAGCTCTGTAGCATTTCTAATATTATATGTAGATGACATATTGTTAATTGGAAATGATATAGAATTTCTGAATAGCATAAAAGGATACTTGAATAAAAGTTTTTCAATGAAAGACCTCGGAGAAGCTGCTTACATATTAGGCATCAAGATCTATAGAGATAGATCAAGACGCTTAATTGGACTTTCACAAAGCACATACCTTGATAAGATTTTGAAAAGGTTCAAAATGGATCAGTCAAAGAAAGGATTCTTGCGTGTTTTACAAGGTATGAAGTTGAGTAAGACTCAATGCCCGACCACTGCAGAAGATAGAGAGAAAATGAAAGTCATTCCCTATGCCTCAGCCATAGGATCTATCATGTATGTAATGCTGTGTACCAGACCTGATGTGTGCCTTGCTATAAGTCTAGCAGGGAGGTACCAAAGTAATCCAGGAGTGGATCACTGGACAGCGGTCAAAAACATCCTAAAGTATCTGAAAAGAACAAAGGATATGTTTCTCGTATATGGAGGTGACAAAGAGCTCGTCGTAAACGGTTACGTCGATTCTAGCTTTGACACTGATCCGGATGACTCAAAGTCACAAACCGGATATGTATTTTTATTGAACGGTGGAGTTGTCAGCTGGTGCAGTTCCAAGCAGAGCGTCGTGGCGGGATCTACGTGTGAAGCGGAATACATAGCTGCTTCAGAAGCAACAAATGAAGGAGTCTGGATGAAGGAGTTCATATCCGATCTAGGTGTAGTACCTAGTGCATCGGGTCCAATGAAAATCTTTTGTGACAACACTGGAGCCATAGCCTTGGCGAAGGAATCCAGGTTTCACAAGAGAACAAAGCACATCAAAAGACGCTTCAATTCCATCCGCGATCTAGTCAAGGAGGGAGACATAGAGATTTGCAAAATACATACGGATCTGAATGTTGCAGACCCGTTGACTAAGCCTCTTCCACGGGCAAAACATGATCAGCACCAAGACTCCATGGGTGTGAGGATCATCACTTTGTAATCTAGATTATTGACTCTAGTTCAAGTGGGAAACTGAAGGAAATATGCCCTAGAGGCAATAATAAAGATGTTATTTGTATTTCCTTATATCATGATAAATGTCTTTTATTCATGCTAGAATTGTATTAACCGGAAACTTAGTACATGTGTGGATACATAGACAAAACAGTATGTCCCTAGTATGCCTCTACTAGACTAGCTCATTGATCAAAGATGGTTATGTTTCCTAGCCATAGACATGAGTTGTCATTTGATCAACGGGATCATATCATTAGGAGAATGATGTGATGGACAAGACCCATCCGTTAGCATAGCACTATGATCGTTTAGTTTAACTGCTATTGCTTTCTTCATGACTTATACATGTTCCTATGACTATGAGATTATGCAACTCCCGAATACCGTATGAACACCTTGTGTGCTATCAAACGTCACAACGTAACTGGGTGATCATAAAGATGCTCTACAGGTGTCTCCGAAAGTATTCGTGGTGTTGGCATAGATCAAGATTGGGATTTGTCACTCCGAGTGTCGGAGAGGTATCTCTGGGCCCTCTCGGTAACACACATCACAATAAGCCTTGCAAGCAAAAGACTAATGAGTTAGTCACGAGATGATGTGTTACGGAACGAGTAAAGAGACTTGCCGGTAAACGAGATTGAACTAGGTATAAAGATACCGACGATCGAATCTCGGGCAAGTAACATACCGTTTGACAAAAGGAACAACGTATGTTGTCATGCGGTTCTGACCGATAAAAGATCTTCGTAGAATATGTAGGAGCCAATATGAACATCCAGGTTCCGCTATTGGTTATTGACCAGAGATGAGTCTCGGTCATGTCTACATAGTTCTCGAACCCGTAGGGTCCGCACGCTTAACGTTTGATGACGATCGGTATTATGAGTTTTTGAGTATTGATGTACCGAAGGTAGTTCGGAGTCCCGGATGAGATCACGGACATGACGAGGAGTCTCGGAATGTCCGAGACATAAAGATTGATATATTGGACGGCTATATTCGGACACCGGAAGTATACCGGAAAAGTTTCGGATTTATCGGGAATGCCGGAGGGGGTTACCGGAACCCCCTACGAGAGGGGATGGTCCATAGTGGGCCTAAAGGGTAAGAGAGAGGCAGCCCATAGGGCTGGCCGGCGCCCCCACCTAGGAATCCTAGTTGGACTAGGATTGGGGGGGCGCCACCTCTCCTAATCCTTTCCCCCTTCTTCATTTCGGTGAATCCTACTAGGAATAGGATTGCAATCCTATTCCTAGTAGGAGTCCCCTTCCTAGCCGCACCATAGAGGTTGGCCGGCCCCTCCTCCCTTGCTCCTTTATATACGGGGGCAAGGGGGCACCCAAAGACACACAAGTTGAATTGTTTTAGCCGTGTGCGGTGCCCCCCTTCACAGAATCACACCTCGGTCGTACCGTCGCGGAGCTTAGGCGAAGCCCTGCGTCGGCGAACACATCATATCCGTCACCACGCCGTCGTGCTGACGAAACTCTCCCGTGAAGCTCAACTGGATTAAGAGCTCGTGGGACGTCATCAAGCTGAACGTGTGCTGAACGCGGAGGTGCCGTAAGTTCGGGGCTTGATCGGTTGGATCGCGAAGAAGTTCGACAACATCAACCGCGTCACTTGACGCTTCCGCTCCCGGTCTACGAGGGTACGTAGACACACTCTCCCCTCTCGTTGCTATGCATCTGGTAGATAGATCTTGCGTGATCGTAGGAAAATTTTAAAATACTACGTTCTCCAACACTAGGATCCATGGCCTCTCGTGCTTTGCCGCAAGCCCCTCGTCTCGATGAGATGCGCCAGAGCCAACATGGAGGAGTGGTGGCTGGTCTCTGATACCAGATGATAGGATATAGTAGGGGAGTAATCTCTATTACTAGCAGTAGTTCCTCACAGAATAGGATCCAGTGGCGAATACAACGAAGATTACACGAATGAAGTAGCTAGGGTTCTTGCGAGGGAGGAAAGGGGAAAGGGGAATAGCCGAGCCGCCGGAGCCGTGATCCACTGGATGCGTGAGGCCGCACCACGCCTCCCTTCAAGTAGCCATCGCATGGGCTTCAATGAGTCCACTCCGGCCGCATGTTGGGCCGCTTGAGCCTGCTGGGCAGCGTTGTTGTTGCTGGAGTGGCTGCCCAGTGGGTCCTGTGCGTCGGGGTCGCTAACAGTTCAGTGTCGCTATGTTGTGTATCTGTGACAAGTTCTTGTTTATGTGTGGTAATAAACTGATATACGGCAACGATGGACAGTTCCATTGACTGAACGGTGAAATACAACTTTAACCTCCCATGAAAATCCCACATTGATATATCATCAAATCATTCACAGCCATACAGCAACGCTACCCCAATGACGAAGCACTTGCTCGTAGCTTTGCCGAGCAGAACAATGGACCACACACACACACACTTCCGCTAGCGTGGGGTGGAGGCCGGCAGCGGCTGGCCCCGGAGGAAGTGGTGGAGCAAGGCGAGCGAGCGGTCGGGCGCGAAGAGCGGCACCTGGTGCCCCGCGCCGCGCACCGTCACCAGCGTCAGCCCCTCCTCGTACTCCACCGCCCACCCGGCCACCTGCTGCCGGTAGAACCACGCCCGCCACCCGCTCCTCGCCCGCGCCCGCAGCTTCATCGCGTTGACGCTGTACCGCGTCGACGTCACCGGCACCCTCCCGTCCGTGTCGCCGCTGCGTCGCATCACATATCGCATGTGAGTTTCCTTTAGGAGATTGCCATAGTTTTTAACACAAGGTTTCGTTCGGTACCTGTAGACCCAGACGCGGAGTCCGGCGGCCATGAGCTTCTTCAGGATGGGGAGTATGGTCGCCGGCGAGTCGTTCCATTTACTTATCACCGCGCTGCAGCACAAGCAAATAATTTGTCCTGTGTTATTACCAATTACTGACTATACATTCTGGTACGCACGTAGTACTCCCTCCATTCCACAATGTAGTGCTTCCTCTATCCTCGTGCTTCAACTTTGACCGTAAATTTAACCAACGAGACTGTCTGCGGCGGAAGCAAAAGTTATACCAATGAATTCGTATTCAAAAGAAGTTTTCAATCATGTAATTTTTTCTCCCGCTGCATTCGGTCTCGTGGGTTAAATTTATGGTCAAAGTTGGACCTCGGGAAGCGCGGGCGCATTACATTTCGGAATGGAGGGAGTACTACGTGTATGTAACACAGAATCAATGCACAGGTCCAAGTTGCATCATCAGATCTGGGGAGGAGGCGTCTGCCATTACACTTGATGGCTGGTAGCAGGTGGATGGGGGTCCATTTGTACTGGCAGGAGCGCATTGCCGTGCAGTCCACGAGCTGGAAGGATCGCAGGCAGAGTAGCGTGCAGCATTGACTGCGTGTTGCCGGGATGGGTCGAGCAGAGCAGGGTGGAGAAGGCAGAAGAGAGCGTGGGTAGGGTACCAACCTGCAAGGCGAGTATGGGTACTTGAGGCCCGTCCGGTTGGCGTGGAGCGCCCGCTGCACGTCCTGCCGGTTAAAATACCTGGTCACGTACGCCTCCGTGCACGGGTCGTACCCCGCCGGCGCACGCCTCATCATGTGCCATGCCTCCTGCGTACGCACCACCATTCACCACCACAAGACAGTTATTTTCTTTCTTTGCACGCACCGTATGTACCGGACATGTCAGCCAGAGAGGGCGGGGCGTACGTGCTGAGAGAAGAGGCGCGGCGCGGCGACGAGCCTGGACGGGCGCGGCGCCGGGGAGGTGGAGGGGGAGAGGCACGTCGGGGTGTAGATGCTGTAGATGTCGATGTCGTCGAAGGCGCCCATGAAGGCGCGGACGGCGGAGGAGCAGCCCTTGCCGGGCCTGCCGCCGTCGGCCTCCTCCTTGAAGGAGTCGCACTCCCGCGTCACCGCCGAGTGGAGCTCGTCGGAGATGATGGCGTGGCTCCACGCGTACTCCACCATGCCCAGCTGGTCCGTCTCGTCGTTCAGCACCGCGTTGCCAATCTGTCACAACCCAAATATCCAATGATTAATCAATTACCGTAATCCACACCAGAAAAAAATGGGGAAAAAAGGCACGGACAACGGTGCAGGTGAAATCGTCGCAGGCTCAAGTACGAAAGCAGATACGTTCGCCCGCTTTCGCAGGGGCGCGCGATGCATGCGTGGAATTATTACCGCGGTTAGAAAGGGTTTGACACAGGGCAGTTGCCCGCGAGCTAAAGCGAGTAAAGATACGTAGTGGTGGAGATCCGTAGGCACGCTCGTGGCCATCTTTGGAATAATCTTCTTTCCGCAGCACTGAATCTTTTCACTCCTATCACGCTCTTTTACCTTTTTTCCTCTTTATCTTTCTTGGTCACTAACTAACTATGATCCCTGCCACTTAGCAATTCTAATGGTATGATTGCAAGCATGATAAGCGGGACCGGTTTTCCTTTCGGGGTGGAGCCGAGCTTACCATGAAACCTTTGAGGTTGATGATCCCGCCTCTGCCCGCCGCTTTGCGCCCCTCGTAGATGAGATCTGCGAGCTGTGGGACGTAGTGCCCTGCAGCAAAAAGCAGATCACGGCAGCTTCAGCAACAGATCATCTTTACCCACAGATTACGGCGCAGCTTAATAACATAACAATACTAGAGAGCCACTACTGTTTTAGGCTTAGGGCCGTACTACTACTACGTACCGGCGTAGCTCTCTCCGGCGATGTAGAAGTCGCGGCCCTTAAACTCGGGGAACTTGGCGAGCCAGTTGAGGAGGAAGGCGTACGAGTCCTGCGCCGTCACGCGGTCGCCGAGGCGGCTCAGGTCCGCCGTCTTGTTGGTGTAGGAGAACCCCACGCCCACCGGCGCCTCCAGGAACAGCAGGTTCACGGCTGAAGATCAAACGGCACGGTGTGAAATTTGGAGTTCGTTCAGCAGTATATACGGCGGGACGTGTTGCGCGCGCCTGCTTGCCTTTGTTCCACGCGTAGGCGTTCCGGGTGAGGTTGGCGCCGTAGCCCCTGACCAGGAACGGGCCTAGCTCCTGGGCCGCGCCGTAGGCGATGGACGAGCATCCCGGCCCTGCAATGGCACAAGGTTTTCTTTTGCTCCATCAGAGAATTCAGATGGTGTCTAAAAAAAGAGAACAGATAATTCAGATTTTTTTTTGAAACCGATAATTTAGATGTCAAGAAGCGACTGCAGATCAGTTGACTGCTCTGCACATATATTGACGGTCTTATCCACTGGCTAGTGATAGATGGATGGCCTGTCGAATTGTTTAGTCTAGGTGCTGTGCTAAAATTACACCACTGTTCTGTTCTTTCTGAGAGATCAGACGCAAAGGCGAGGACAGGGGGATGAGACAGCTGATTTGCCGACTCCCCTCCCAGTCAAAGCGGCAACGACTCGCATTTCCATGTGGTTGTAGCAGACTTGAAGTTAGCTAACGGACGACTATTTTTCGTCATTTTTTTCCTAGCTGTTTCTTTATTATCCTAGGGAAAAATCTCCATGCATGCATATCCACGTTCCTGAGTAGCATCCTCGTAAATAAGATTATCACCTGGCAGCTATGACACCAGCATGTGCTGGATACCAGGACAAAGATGTATTTACAGAGATATTCTCGTAGCTCTGAAGAAGCACATGCTCACGCCGCAGCAGGATCAGGAATTAACCTTTGTAAATCCACAAGGATCCAAGGGCATTTCTGATACAGTCTCTTGTTTTTGGTTCAATGCAGGTCCCACGGTGGGGTGTGGAGGGGAGGTGCCCCATTTGCCCGTCTTTCCTCTAGAGCCATGGCCCTCCTCGAGCTTTGTCCGTGCTGCTCGTCGGCGCTGGCCAAGCTTCTTCCGGGCCTGCAGGGCAGGGCAGGAACAGGAACAGGATCTGCTCTCCTGTAGCGCTGCCTCGGGAGCCTTCTTTTCTCCTTTTGCCATCTTTTGCAGCGTCTTTTCCTCTGCGCCGCGAGCCTATGCTGCTCTGAATCTGAGTGCATGCCGCGCCTTCCCTTCCCTGTGGATGGATTCTGGCGCCTTTGCCTTTGAGCTTTTATTGCCGGAAAGCTCCATTCTTCCGTAGCCACAGACAGGGTGGCCACGCGGCCCTGCAATGCCACTGCCTGCCTGCAGGGCTCCAGCGAGCTTCTCCGAATAGGACTTGCCAATGCGTTTGGATGGACATGGATCCGCGAGAAATGAGCAAGATGGAGAGTGAACAGCATATCAATCCCAGGCTATTGCCTTCAATACGTCGTATTGTATCTACTTCTTTGTCTATACATGTTGCCAATATAGGAGTATGTTATGAGCAAGTTAGAAACTGATAAAGCTCTCTGTGCCGTGCCGAAAAATTAGCGTAGGTTAGCGAGTTTGCAACTGACAGCCGCCGCACTATGCGCCTGTATTTTTCGCATGATGCAGAGGTAACCGCTACGAGAGTGCGTATGCTAAAATGATTGAAATATTTCTTATGGAAAACTGAGAGCAAGAGCAAGGAGTAAGTGGGCAGCAATCGAGAGATCTGCAGAGCTAGCGATGAACACTGTGCGTACCTCCGTTGAGCCACAGCATGAGGGGCTTCTTCTCCGGCTCCTTCTCGGCCTCGAAGAACCAGTAGAAGAGCGCCTTGTCGCCGCCCGTTCCGACGTCCACGTAGCCGGCGTAGTGCTTGAACCCGACCTCTGGTTGCCCGGGGAGCCCGGTCACGAGGTCGGCCTCTGGCCGCGGGCTCCAGGACGCTCCGGCGACCGCGGCTGACGCCGCCGTGGCAAGGAGGAACAATGCCATGGCCATGGCCACGGCTGCTTCTGTGTGGAAGCGCTTGTTTGTGTGTGTGTGTGTGTGTGTGTGCAGTTTGCTCTGCTTGGGTTTTTGGCTTCTGGGCCCTTGGGGTGTGCGGGGAGATGACGAAGGAAGGTTGGTTTAAAAGCGGAGGGAGGGGGAAGCAAAGCTTGAGAAGATTTTGCAGCAGTAGAGAAGCGAGAAGGTTAGGGAAAGGGGGTGGTGGTAAATTATTTGGGTTAGTGGGGTGAGCTTTTGGTAGGTGGTTACTGGTTAGGACGTCGTGTCGGGTACTGATGGGAGCCTGGAGATGACGGTGGCTTGTTCACTGGTCACTGCGTGCTTCGTACTGCACACGATTGCCGTGGCATCTGTCTTCTCTCGCAGTTCTGTTTCACGGTTCAGATACATTTGTTCGGCAACTCCAGCCGGCGAGTCCCATTCCTTCTGCTCCCTCCGTCCCGAAATACTTATCGGAAAAATGAATGTATCTAGTCGTATTTTAGTTCTAGATACATTTATTTTTATTAATTTCTTCGATAAGTATTTCAGGACGAAGGGAGTATAAAATAAATCAAGATATTTGGTCCTTGCAGGTAAGTGAAAATATCCTTAACGCCTTCCAAATGTCTCAGGGCATCTCCAGCCGCGCCCTCAACACGCTCCCTCTAGACATATTTTTAGCGCCGGCGGCCGAAAATCGGCTCAGCCGCGCCTTCAGAATCTCATTTAGCGCCGGTTTGTGCCGAAATAACAGCCGGCGATCCCGAGCCGAACCCAAGCGCCCGGGGGTCGTCTGGGGGCGCCGGCAGAAGCGAAAAGGGGGTGTGGGACCGCTCCATCAGCGAGAGGAGGGCCTTTCCCGTCGTTTCCTCCCGCTTTCCCCCTCGGCTTCCATCCCATTCTCCATTCCTCTCGCCAATCTCCTCCTCTCCCATCCCAGCCCGCCGCCATGCCGCCCATACGCGTTCTGAAGCCAGCAAAGCCTCGGGTCTCCGGCCGGCTTCTCGCCGTCGCCCCAACCCTGGGGTTGCACGCCATCGCCGGGCTACGCCGACAGCGACGCGCATGGCGGCTTCAACCCTAACGTCACCTTCCCCAATGGTCGCCCCGCCCAGCGCATGCCCTCACCCGCCTTCGTCGGCGTGCAATACCCACCGTACAACTACTCGCCGCCGGCCTACGCCTCCTCACCGACGCCGTCTCTCCTGCGTGGGGCGTTGCTCTTCTCACAAGCATCGTCGTCGCACCTCGACGACACGGACGCGATGGAGGCCGACATGGACGACATCATCACGATCGGCTCGGCCGCCGCCGCCGCCCCCCCGGTTCGCCACCCAAGACGATGCAATCGATCTCAACGGCGGCATGGCCGGCGAGCTTGACTATGATGAGGAGGAACCGGAGGAGGAGGAGGAGGAAAAGGAGGAGGAGCCGGCGCCTACTCAAGTGAGCAAAGGGAAGAAGAAGAAGAAGAGGGCGGCCAGGACGGGCGAGCCGCGCATCAAGTGGGCGTCCAAGAAGGACGAATGTCTCGTCGAGGCGTGGAAAGTCGTCTGCCTCGACCCGATCACTGGCACGAACCAGAGTGTCAACACATATTGGGAGCCGATCAAGGCCGAGTTCGATGAGCGCAAGCTCGTCGACCCCTACTTCAAAGGTGTCTACATACAGCGCAGGTCGAAGGCAATGGCGAACCATTGGGGACAGCGGCGACCAAGATTTCAAGTACCTCGATGTCTTCCGGCGGATCGAGAAGTGCGAGAAGTGGGCGGATGTCCGGCGCACCCTCACCAAGGCCAAGGAGACGACAAGCCGGACGCGTCGACGCCGGTCGCAGCCGATGGCCATCCTGAAGGCAACAAAAGGGCCAAGAAGGGGAAACAAGCTGAGTCGTCTATCGCGCGTGTGCAAGAGTCCATCGAGCATTGCCTCGCCGACGCCAAGACCCGGGATGCCCTGCGGGAAGAGAAGACCGAGGCGCGGTGGTCGGCGTTGATGACGAACAGCGCCGTCAAACTTGACCTGCTCCGCACCAACGTTGTCGCGAAGAAGAGGAACACCGACATGGCTTTCCTGATGGGAGGGGCGGACATGCTCTGGAGCGACGACCCACGGCTCAAGGCGTGGTACTTGGCGGAGCGGCCTCATCCTGAATCGGATGCCGTCGACGGCGCCACCAACTCCAATGCCGATGCCCACGCCTCCTCCAAGCCCCAGCGATGATGCCTCCGCGACGCCCAGCGACACGGAAGCCGCGCCGACGCCGCCCAACACTGAAGCCACGCCGACGCCGCCCAGCCCTCGCACGCCGACTACCCCGCCGCCGCCGGAGGACGACATTGCTGTTTGATGCATTTGCCTACGTGCCCTACCTTTTTGCGGACGAACTTTCTATTTTGATTGCCGAACTGTGGCAACGTGAATGCCGATCTGTGGAGCTGTGATCGCCGGACTTGTGGCGTTTTACTGGGAGAGGGAATGGACAAAGTTTGAATTTGACACGCCTTGGGGGCGGCACCTGGGGGCGTGGTTGGGGCCTAGATCGCCCCAGGGCCTAAAATTCACAGGGAGGAGCCCAAAACAGCGCCGGCCTATGCGCTAGGGGGCCGAACGACTGGAGATGCTCTTAGAGCAACTCTAGCAGACCCCGCAAAAACTCGACCCGCAAAACGCGTTTGCAGTTTCACAAAGATCTCATTTTTGGGTCAAAAACTAGCGCGGCCGAACAAAAACCATATCTAAAACTGCATAATTTGCAAAAACACTTTCGCGGGAGAAATTGCACCTCGTTGACGCGAGTAGTTCATCACATACTACATAGATTTTACATGATCAAATTGTTGGGGAACGTAGAATTTTAAAATTTTCCTACGATCACGCAAGATCTATCAATCAGATGCATAGCAACGAGAGGGGAGAGTGTGTCTACGTACCCTCATAGACCAGAAGCGGAAGCGTCAAGTGACGCGGTTGATGTAGTCGAACTTCTTCGCGATTCAACCGATCAAGCACCGAACGTACGGCACCTCCGCGTTCAGCACACGTTCAGCTTGATGATGTCCCACGAGCTCTTGATCCAGTTGAGCTTCACGGGAGAGTTTCGTCAGCACGACGGCGTGGTGACGGATATGATGAAGTTACCGGCACAGGGCTTCGCTTAAGCACTGCAACGGTATGGCCGAGGTGTGTTTCTGTGGAGGGGGGCACCGCACACGGCTGGAGTGATCAACTTGTGTGTTCTAGGGTGCCCCTGCCCCCGTATATAAAGGAGCAAGGGGGGAGGCTGGCCGGCCCCTCTATGGCGCGCCAAGGGGTGCAATCCTACTAGGGATAGGATTGCAATCCTATTCCTAGTAGGAATCACCAAGAGGGAGAAGGGGGAAGGAAAGAGAGGGAGAGAAGGAGAGGGAAAGAGGGGGCCACGCCCCCCTCCCCTAGTCCAATTCGGACTGCCCCTTGGGAGGGGGCGCGCCACCTCCTGGCTGCTGCCCTCTTTCTTCCCTAAGGCCCACTAGGGCGCAACTTTCCCCTAGGGGGTTCCGGTAACCCCTTCGGTACTCCGGTAAATTCCGAAACTTTCCAGAACACTTCCGGTGTCCGAATATAGTCGTCCAACATATCAATCTTTACGTCTCGGACATTCCGAGACTCCTCGTCATGTCTGTGATCTCATCCGGGACTCTGAACTACCTTCGGTACATCAAAACTCATAAACTCATAATACCGATCGTCATCAAACGTTAAGCGTGCGGACCCTACGGGTTCAAGAACTATGTAGACATGACCGAGACTCATCTCCGGACAATAATCAATAGCGGAACCTGGATGCTCATATTATCTCCTACATATTCTACGAAGATCTTTATCGGTCAAACCGAATAACAACATACGTTGTTCCCTTTGTCATCGGTATGTTACTTGCCCGAGATTCGATCGTCGGTATCTCAATACCTAGTTCAATCTCGTTGCCGGCAAGTCTCTTTACTCGTTCCGTAATACATCATCTCGTGACTAACTCATTAGTCATTTGCTTGCAAGGCTTATTATGATGTGTATTACCGAGAGGGCCCAGAGATACCTCTCCGACACTCGTAGTGACAAATCCTATTCTTGATCTATGCCAACACCACGAACACTTTCGGAGACACCTGTAGAGCATCTTTATGATCACCCAGTTACGTTGTGACGTTTGATAGCACACAAGGTGTTCCTCCGATATTCGGGAGTTGCATAAATCTCATAGTCATAGGAACATGTATAAGTCATGAAGAGAGCAATAACAGTAAAACTAAACGATCATAGTGCTAAGCTAATGGATGGGTCTTGTCCATCACATCATTCTCCTAATGATGTGATCCCATTGATCAAATGACAACTCATGTCTATGGCTAGGAAACATAACCATCTTTGACCAATGAGCTAGTCTAGTAGAGGCATACTAGGGACATACTGTTTTGTCTATGTATTCACACATGCACTAAGTTTCCGGTTAATACAATTCTAGCATGAATAAAAGACATTTATCATGATATAAGGAAATACAAATAACATCTTCATTATTGCCTCCAGGGCATATTTCCTTGAGTCTCCCACTTGAACTAGAGTCAATAATCTATATTACAAAGTAATGACCCTAACACCCATCGAGTCTTGGTGCTGATCATGTTTTGCCCGTGGAAGAGGCTTAGTTAACGGGTCTGCAACATTCAGATCCGTATGTATCTTGCAAATTTCTATGTCTCCTTCCTTGACTAGATCGCGGATGGAATTGAAGTGTCTTTTGATGTGCTTTGTTATCTTGTGAAACCTGGATTCCTTCGCCAAGGCTATTGCTCCAGTGTTGTCATAAAAGATTTTCATTGGACCCGATGCACTAGGTATTACACCTAGATCGGATAAGAATTCCTTCATCCAGACTCTTTCATTTGCTGCTTCCGAAGCAGCTATGTATTCCGCTTCACACGTAGATCCCGCCATGACGCTCTGCTTGGAACTGCACCAACTGACAGCTCCACCGTTTAATAAAAATACATATCCGGTTTGTGACTTAGAGTCATCCGAATCAGTGTCAAAGCTTGAATCGACGTAACCGTTTATGACGAGCTCTTTATCACCTCCATACACGAGAAACATATCCTTTGTCCTTTTCAGGTATTTCAGGATGTTCTTGACCGTTGTCCAGCGATCCACTCCTGGATTACTTTGGTACCTCCCTGCTAGACTTATAGCAAGGCACACATCAGGTCTGGTACACAACATTGCATACATGATAGATCCTATAGTTGAGGCATAGGGAATGACTTTCATTTTCTCTCTATCTTCTACAGTGGTCGGGCATTGAGTCTTACTCAACTTCACACCTTGTAACACAGGCAAGAACCCTTTCTTTGACTGATCCATTTTGAACTTCTTCAAAACTTTATCAAGGTATGTGCTTTGTGAAAGTCCAATTAAGCATCTTGATCTATCTCTATAGATCTTGATGCCTAATATGTAAGTAGCTTTACCGAGGTCTTTCATTGAAAAACTCTTATTCAAGTATCCTTTTATGCTATCTAGAAATTCTATCTTATTTCCAGTCAATAATATGTCATCCACATATAATATCAGAAATGCTACAGAGCTCCCACTCACTTTCTTGTAAATACAGGCTTCTCCAAAAGTCTGTATAAAACCATATGCTTTGATCACCTCATCAAAGCGTATATTCCAACTCTGAGATGCTTGCACCAGTCCATAGATGGATCGCTGGAGCTTGCATACTTTGTTAGCACCTTTTGGATCGACAAAACCCTCTGGTTGCATCATATACAACTCTTCTTTGAGATATCCATTTAGGAATGCAGTTTTGACATCCATTTACCAGATTTCATAATCATAAAATGCGGCAATTGCTAACATGATTTGGACAGACTTAAGCATCGCTACGGGTGAGAAAGTCTCATCGTAGTCAACTCCTTGAACTTGTCGAAACCCTTTCGCAACAAGTCGAGCTTTGTAAACAGTAACATTACCGTCTGTGTTGGTCTTCCTCTTGAAGATCCGTTTATTTTCGATGGCTTGCCGATCATCGGGAAAGTAAACCAAAGTCCACACTTTGTTCTCATACATGGATCCCATCTCAGATTTCATGGCCTCAAGCCATTTTGCGGAATCTGGGCTCATCATCGCTTCCTCATAGTTCATAGGTTCATCATGGTCTAGTAACATGACTTCCAGAACTGGGTTACCGTACCACTCTGGCGTGGAACGTACTCTGGTTGATCTACGATGTTCAGCGGAAACTTGATCTGAAGTTTCATGATCATCATCATTAGCTTCCTCACTAATTGGTGTAGGGATCACTGAAACTAGTTTCTGTGATGTACTACTTACCAATTCGGGAGAAGGTACAATTTCCTCATCAAGTTCCACTTTCCTCCCACTCACTTCTTTCGAGAGAAACTCCTTCTCTAGAAAGGATCCATTCTTAGCAACGAATATCTTGCCTTCGGATATGTGATAGAAGGTGTACCCAACTGTCTCCTTTGGGTATCCTATGAAGACACATTTCTCCGACTTGGGTTTGAGCTTATCAGGTTGAATCTTTTTCACATAAGCATCGCAGCCCCAAACTTTAAGAAACGACAACTTTGGTTTCTTGCCAAACCACAGTTCATAAGGCGTCGTCTCAACGGATTTAGATGGTGCCCTATTTAACATGAATGCAGCTGTCTCTAAAGCATAACCCCAAAACGATAGTGGTAAATCGGTAAGAGACATCATAGACCGCACCATATCCAATAAAGTACGATTACGACGTTCGGACACACCATTACGCTGTGGTGTTCCAGGTGGCGTGAGTTGTGAAACTATTCCACATTGTTTCAAATGAAGACCAAACTCGTAACTCAAATATTCACCTCCACGATCAGATCGTAGAAACTTTATTTTCTTGTTACGATGATTCTCTACTTCACTATGAAATTCTTTGAACTTTTCAAATGTTTCAGACTTGTGTTTCATTAAGTAGATATACCCATATCTGCTCAAATCATCAGTGAAGGTCAGAAAATAATGATACCCGTCGCGAGATTCAACACTCATTGGTCCACATACATCAGTATGTATGATCTCCAACAAATCTGTTGCTCGCTCCACAGTTCCGGAGAACGGAGTTTTAGTCATCTTGCCCATAAGGCATGGTTCGCAAGCACCAAGTGATTCATAATCAAGTGATTCCAAAAGTCCATCACTATGGAGTTTCTTCATGCGCTTTACACCAATATGACCTAAACGGCAGTGCCACAAATAAGTTGCACTATCATTATTAACCTTGCATCTTTTGGCTTCAATATTATGAATATGTGTATCACTACAATATAGATCCAACAAGAATAGACCACTCTTCAAGGGTGCATGACCATAAAAGATATTATTCATAAAAATAGAACAACCATTATTCTCTGATTTAAATTAATAACCATCTCACAACAAACAAGATCCAGATATAATGTTCATGCTCAATGCTGGCACCAAATAACAATTATTTAGGTCTAAAACTAATCCCGAAGGTAGATGTAGAGGTAGCGTGCCGACGGCGATCACATCGACTTTGGAACCATTTCCCACGCGCATCGTCACCTCGTCCTTAGCCAATCTTCGTTTAATCCGTAGTCCATGTTTCGAGTTACAAATATTAGCAACCGAACCGGTATCAAATACCAGGTACTACTACGAGCATTAGTAAGGTACACATCAATAACATGTATATCACTTATACCTTTGTTCACCTTGCCATCCTTCTTATCCGCCAAATACTTGGGGCAGTTCTGCTTCCAGTGTCGAGTCCCTTTGCAGTAGAAGCACTTAGTTTCAGGCTTGGCTCCAGACTTAGGTTTCTTCGCGGAAGTAGCAACTGTCTTGCTATTCTTCTTTAAGTTTCCCTTCTTTCCCTTGCCCTTTTTCTTGAAACTAGTGGTCTTGTTAACCATCAACACTTGATGCTCGTTTTTGATTTCTACCTCCGCAGCTTTGAGCATAGAGAAGAGCTCGGGAATTGTCTTCTGCATCCCTTGCATATTATAGTTCATCACGAAGCCTTTATAGTTTGGTGGCAGTGATTGAAGAACTCTATCAATAACACTATCCTCATCAACTTTGCAACCAAGTTGGGTCATATGATTGTAGTACCCAGACATTCTGAGAAAGTGTTCACTGATAGGACTATTCTCCTCCATCTTGCAGCTATATAACTTATTGGAAATCTCATATTTCTCAATCCGGGCATTTGCTTGAAATATTAACTTCAACTCCTGGAACATCTCATATGGTCCATGACGTTCAAAACGTCGTTGAAGTCCTGGTTCTAAGCCGTAAAGCATGGCACACTGAACTATTGTGTAGTCATCAGACCGCGTCTGCCAGATGTTCAAAGCGTCTACATTAGCGGGAGGGGCCTTGTCACCTAGCGGTGCTTCAAGGACATAATTCTTCTGTGCAGCAATGAGGATAATCCTCAGGTTACGGACCTAGTCCGTGTAATTGCTACCATCATCTTTCAACTTAGATTTCTCTAGGAATGCATTAAAATTCAAAGGAACGGTAGCACGGGCCATTGATCTACAACAACATAGATATGCAAAAACTATCATGACTAAGTTCATGATAAATTAAAGTTCAATTAATCATATTACTTAAAGAACTCCCACTTAGATTGACATCCCTCCGATCATCTAAATGATCACGTGATCCAAATCAACTAAACCATGTCCGATCATCACGTGAGATGGAGTAGTTTCAATGGTGAACATCTTATGTTGATCATATCTACTATATGATTCACGCTCGACCTTTCGGTCTCGAGTGTTCCGAGGCCATATCTGCATATGCTAGGCTCGTCAAGTTTAACCCGAGTATTCTGCTTGTGCAAAACTGGCTTACACCCATTTTATTTGAACGTAGAGCTTATCACACCCGATCATCACGTGGTGTCTCGGCACGACGAACTTTCGCAACGGTGCATACTCAGGGAGAACACTTATACCTTGAAATTTTGTAAGGGATCATCTTATAATGCTACCGCCGTACTAAGCAAAATAAGAAGCATAATAAGATAAACATCATATGCAATCAAAATATGTGACATGATACGGCCATCATCATCTTGTGCTTTTGATCTCCATCTCCAAAGCACCGTCATGATCACCTTCGTCACCGGCGCGACACCTTGATCTCCATCGTAGCATCGTTGTCGTCTCGCCAACTATTTCTTCCACGACTATCGCTACCGCTTAGTGATAAAGTAAAGCAATTACATGGCGATTGCATTTCATACAATAAAGCGTCAACCATATGGCTCCTTCCAGTTGTCGATAACTTTACAAAACATGATAATCTCATACAAAACCGTATCACTCATCATGTCTTGACCATATCACATCACAACATGCCCTGCAAAAACAAGTTAGACGTCCTCTACTTTGTTGTTGCAAGTTTTACGTGGCTGCTACGGGCTTAGCAAGAACCGTTCTTACCTACGCATACAAAACCACAACGATGTTTCGTCAAGTATGTGCTGTTTTAACCTTCACAAGGACCAGGCGTAGTCGCACTCGATTCAGCTAAAGTGAGAGAGACAGACACCCGCCAGTCACCTTTAAGCAACGAGTGCTCATAACGGTGAAACCAGTCTCCTGTAAGCGTACGCGTAATGTCGGTCCGGGCCGCTTCATCTCACAATACCGCCGAACCAAAGTATGACATGCTGGTAAGCAGTATGACTAGTGTCGTCCACAACTCACTTGTGTTCTACTCGTGCATATCATCTACGCATAGACTTGGCTCTGATACCACTGTTGGGGAACATAGTATTTTAAAATTTTCTTACGATCACGCAAGATCTATCTATCAGATGCATATTAACGAGAGGGGAGAGTGTGTCTACGTACCCTCGTATACCGGAAGCGGAAGCATCAAGTGACGCGGTTGATGTAGTCGAACTTCTTCGCGATTCAATCGATCAAGCACCGAACGTACGACACCTCCACGTTCAGCACACGTTCAGCTTGATGACGTCCCACGAGCTCTTGATCCAGTTGAGATTCACGGGAGTGGTTCGTCAGCACAACGGCGTGGTGATGGATATGATGAAGTTACCGGCGCAGGGCTTCGCCTAAGCACTGCAACGGTATGTCCGAGGTGTGTTTCTGTGGAGGGGGTCACCGCACACGGCTGAAGAGATTAACTTGTGTGTTCTAGGGTGCCCCCTGGCCCCGTATATAAAGGAGCAAGGGGAGAGGCCGGCCGTCCCCTCTATGGCGCGCCAAGGGGTGCAATCCTACTAGGAATAGGATTGCAATCCTATTCCTAGTAGGAATCACCAAGAGGGAGAAGGGGGGAGGAAAGAGAGGGAGAGAAGGAGAGGGAAAGAGGGGGCCGCGCCCCCTCCCCTAGTCCAATTAGGACTGCCCCTTGGGAGGGGGCGCGCCACCTCCTGGCTGCTACCCTCTTTCTTCCCTAAGGCCCACTAGGGACCAACTTTCCCCCGGGGGGTTCCGGCAACCCTTCCGGTACTCCGGTAAATTCCGAAACTTTCCAGAACACTTCCGGTGTCCTAATATAGTCGCCCAATATATCAATCTTTACGTCTCGTCATGTCCGTGATCTCATCCGAGACTCCGAACTACCTTCGGTACATCAAAACTCATAAACTCATAATACCGATCGTCATCAAATGTTAAGCGTGCGGACCCTACAAGTTCGAGAACTATGTAGACGTGACCGAGACTCATCTCCGGACAATAACCAATAGCGGAACCTGGATGCTCATATTGGCTCCTACATATTCTACGAAGATCTTTATCGGTCAAACCGCAAAACAACATACGTTGTTCCCTTTGTCATCGGTATGTTACTTGCCCGAGATTCGATCATCGGTATCTCAATACCTAGTTCAATCTCATTACTGGCAAGTCTCTTTACTCGTTCCGTAATACATCATCTCATGACTAACTCATTAGTCATTTGCTTGCAATGCTTATTATGATGTATATTACCGAGAGGGCCCAGAGATACCTCTCCGACACTCGGAGTGACAAATCCTATTCTTGATCTATGCCAACACCACGAACACTTTCGGAGACACCTGTAGAGAATCTTTATGATCACCCAGTTACGTTGTGACGTTTGATAGCACACAACTTGTTCCTCCGGTATTCGGGAGTTGCATAATAACATAGTCATAGGAACATGTATAAGTCATGAAGAAAGCAATAGCAGTAAAACTAAACGATCATAGTGCTAAGCTAACGGATGGGTCTTGTCCATCACATCATTCTCCTAATGATGTGACCCCGTTGATCAAATGACAACTCATGTCTATGGCTAGGAAACATAACCATCTTTGATGAATGAGCTAGTCTAGTAGAGGCATACTAGGGACATACTGTTTTGTCTATGTATTCACACATGTACTATGTTTCCGGTTAATACAATTCTAGCATGAATAAAAGACATTTATCATGATATAAGGAAATACAAATAACATCTTTATTATTGCATCTAGGGAATATTTCCTTCACAAACACCACAAACATAGTTCATACTACAGACTACGTTAATACCAGTACTAGAGGGGTGGGGATCTGACGGCGGCGAGGTCGCGGCCATGGACGACGCCGTGGAGGAGAAGGACGCTCAATCCTCCTCACAGGAGCTGCAGAGGTCGATGTACATCTCCCTCAACTCCTCGCGGATGCGGCGCCACTCCTCGTCCTTCTCCTTGGCGGCGACCGCCTGCCGCCATTGGAGCTCTTCGAGCTCCTCAGCGTGGCGCCGGCGCTCCGCCTCCTCGCGCACGCTCAGCTCAGCGATGGCAGCCGCACCGGCATCAACGTCGGCGACGTAGTCTTCCGGTCCGACGACTCCGCGGCGGCCGAGCGGAGCGGGCTCCTCGAGCTCCTCCTTGACGGGGATGGAGTCGAACTCGTCCGGCTCCTCCAGCTTCTCCTCGTCCTCCGACCACCCCCTCTTCACGGGGAGAAGGCCCGCGCCGGAAAAGGAGGAGCTCCCGGCGTACGAAGATCTCGCCGCGGAGGAGAAGGACGCGCGCCGGCGGTCGTACTCCTCCGTCTCGCGGACGCGGAAGCTCGCCGGCGCCGACAGGCCACGGTTGGTCCACTTCTGCGCCTCGCGCTTCCTCGCGCCGTCCTACGGGACGCGCCGCTCGTGCTCCGGGTCGCTTCCGCCGCCGGATCTGCTACCGGAGCCGCGTCCGGAGCTCCTCATGCGGCCCCACATGGCGGCTGGAGGCGAGGTGGTGGTTGCCGGTGGCGAGAAATGTGGAGAAGGGGATGGGGAATCGCGTGGCTCGACGACGGCGGGGGATAGAGTTTCGACCCGCAAACGAGCCGTGGAACTGTAGATATAGCGGTCGGGGCGTGCGGTTTGCGGGCCACGAAAATTTTTTTGCGGGCCGGACGAGTATGCGGGCTCTGTTCTAGCCAGAAATATGGGCCGAGACCGCATACTCAGTGGAATTTTGCGGGTCTGCGTGTTTTATGGGGTCTACTAGAGTTTCTCTTATGATATGCACGGAACTATACTAGCAAGCAAATTAATACGAACACAATGTCAAGCCGTGTACAATTTAAAAGGCATATGATGTTGGAAATATGAGCAATTTACCAAATTATTTTATTAAAATAAATAGTAGATAAAACGTGACTATTAAAGAAGATATCAAACAAGTCATGCAATCTGAAATAGAGAAGGGTAAATAACATCTGCATATATAAACTAGAACCAAACATATCTATAGCAGACACTAGAGCCAGAAACTAAAGTAGAACTTCAAACAAAGAGAGTATGAGTACATACGCAACAGGTGCAGTGTCCTCGCCAGCCATTTCGTCGAAGAGGTTGTTGACACGAGGGATTAGTCGTCATCGGGGAAGTCGTCGTCGGAGTCCGGGGAGTTCGGGACGAAGAAGTCAGTAGTCGCGCTGAGCGCTCCCCAAAAACCTTATCACCCTTCTCTCGTACAAGACTCAAAGTGGTGCAGTTTTGGAGGCCTACTAAGGCTAAGCTCCCGCATGACCTTTCGTATACCCTTCGTGCGTGGCAAAAATTTAGACATCGGCTCGGCTCATTCCGACAACCCGCATCACGTCGAGGCGATGCATGGCGAGGCGGGCGGCGGAGGAGGAGCGAGCATGGATGCCCCTCTTGTTCTCATGCTCATACAAGTGGGGAAAGAACCTCCCTTATAAGGAGGTCCAACTTATTCTAAACTAGCAATGTGGGACTAAACTTTAGTAGTAACCCTTGCCTTGCACGAATGGGCTAAGTGGGCCTCTAGGATTTATTAGGAATTTTTGAAATTGCTATTGGGCTGGCCCAAAATAGACAAAATTCTAGCAATCCCCTACCAGATCCCAGAGGCACACATAAACTTACCTTTGGTTGCAAAACACTGTTTTATATACCGGTATTGCAGTGGAGAATGTTAAGTTGAACTTCCACCAAGAACTCTATGTTACACTAGTAAGCAACTTGAACAGTGGACTGGGCCTTGAATTTAAAGTTTTCTGCGAATCTAGCTTCACATAAAGCCTTGACCGATACTAGGCTATTGTGGGTCTTCCCCGGGGGTGGAGTGCTACCTCTTGAGCATGCGTTGGTTTTCCCTTGAAGAGGATAGGGTGATGCATCAAAGTAGCGTAAGTATTTCCCTCAGTTTTGAGAACCAAGGTATCAATCCAGTAGGAGACAACGCACAAGTCACCTAGTACCTGCACAAACAATCAAGAACCTTGCAACCAACATGATAAAGGGGTTGTCAATCCCTTCACGGCCACTTGCAAAAATGAGATCTAATAAAGATAGTAAAGTAAATGTTTTGGTATTTTTGTTGTATAGGTTGGTAAGTAAAGATTGCAAAATAGTAACGAGATGCGAAGTAAATAAAAAAGATTCAATATAATAGGAAAGAGACCCGGGGGCCATAGGTTTCACTAGTGGCTTCTCTCAAGATAGCATGTATTACAGTGGGTGAACAAATTATTGCCGAGCAATTGATAGAAAAATGCATAGTTATGAAGTTATCTAAGGCAATGATCATGAATATAGGCATCACGTCTATCTCAAGTAGACCGAAAAGATTCTGCATCTACTACTATTACTCCACACATCGACAGCTATCCAACATGCATCTAGAGTATTATTAAGTTCATAAGAACGGAGTAACGCATTAAGCAAGATGACATGATGTAGAGGGATAAACTCAAGCAATATGATATAAACCCCATCTTTTTATCCTCGTTGGCTACGTGCCTTGCTTCCCCTACTGTCACTTGGAAAGGACACCACAAGATTGAACCCAAAGCTAAGCACTTCTCCCATTGCAAGAAAGATCAATCTAGTAGGCCAAACTAAACTGATAATTCGAAGAGACTTGCAAAGATATAAAATCATGCATATAAGAATTCATAGAAGAACCAAATAATATTCATAGATAAACTGTTCATAAACCCACAATTCATCTGTAACATCCCAAAATTCTAAATTTTGGAATGTTATAATAAATAGATAGATTTGATTGCTGTTTGATGTGCTGAGTGAAATTGAGTGAAATTAGAAACTTTTGAAAGTTAAATGAGAGGGAATAAAATGACTTTCCCAAAACTTTCACTTTGCTTTTGATCCCCGAGGGAATTCAAATTCTTTTCAACACAAAACCCTAGAGTGAAGATAATATGACTTCTTCCATTTATTCTAAATGATAAAGGGCTTTGAAAGGATTTTGAATTTCAATCTCGAAATATTTTCAAATCAGAAAACTTTAAGCAACTCAATGATTTTCCTGAGAGAAGATAAAATGACTTCTTCAAATTATAGGAAATATGAGTTGGAAGTTTTTCTGAAACTTTCTGCAACTCAATTTCAAATATTGAGTTATTTGGTTTTTATTCAAATTATTTTTCTCCAAAAATAATTTACATGGAAAATAGGGTAACATGATTCCTACAGCAGAAAATTGGAGATAAATGAATTTGAATTCTTTTTGGTATTTTAAAAATGATTTTTTTGGATTTTTATTGCATTAGTAGGACCTTTTGATTTATTAGATTTTGTGGGCATTTTATTTGGCAGTAGGAAAATGTTCATGTTGTAGGGTTTATTTTTCTGCAAATTTTGATATATTATATGCCTATAGGATATTTTTAGTTATTTTGATTTTATTTGATTTCTGTCTGTTAAAAAAAATGTAAAAAAATCTCTTTCCCTCCGGACCGAACTGGGCCGAAGGCCCAGCCGGCCCAGGACGCCGCCGCCTTCGAGCTCGGGACAGAGTCCCGAGCGAACACGCCGCGTCGCCGTGGCCGCTCCGGCCACCTCGCCTTTGCCCCTCCTCTAAGAAAACCGAGGCCCCCCCTTAAATACTCCGCCGCCGCCGCCCCTCTCTCCCCGCACTTCCGCCGCCGCCGCGCACTTTCGTCGCCGCCGCCGCATCGCCAAGCCGCCGCCGCCGCCGCATCGCCCGCCGCCGCTGCCAGCCGTTGCCGCCTGCCCTCGCATCCGCGCCTCGCCCGCCTCGCCGCTCCGCGCAGCCGCCGCACGACCACCGCCGCCCGCCGCAAGCCTCGCCGGAGTTCACCGCCGGCGAGATCCGAGCCACACAGCCGATCCGGTTCAAAACCGCTGAACCGCGGTTTACGAAATAAAACCGCCTAGGTAATAAACCCGTTCCGGTTTTCTGGTTAGTTAGGTTTTCTTTTTAGATCGGTTTTTTAGGGTTTAGTTATACAGTGAACGTTCACTGGTTAGGCCCTAATAGTGAGCGTTCGCTCATTAGTTTTTATCTTTTCTTTTATTTTCGGCCAGGGACTTATCTGTGAAGTTATTTTATAGTTTAGCCCCTATTCTTCTTTCGTCCATAACTTTTTGACAGTTAGTCCAAATTCAACGAAACCAACGCCCACGTCTTCGTTACGAACCCCTCTTTTCAGTAATACAACTCAAACATGTTTTTGAAAATTTTAAAATTTGAATTCAACTAAAACCGTTTTAGATTTGAACTTCGTTTGACCATAACTTTAGTTTCGTAGCTCTGTTTGAGTTGATTCTTTTTGCAAATCGAAGCTCTTGACCTAAACTTTCTGATAAGGCCAAATTCACATAATTTTGGTACTGTTGGAAATTGTTTTATGTTTCAAGAGTCATTCGTGTGTTTTCGAAGTTTTCCGAAGTGTTTATTCGTCCTGTCCGATCTTTCTGAGTGATTGCATATGTGTGGTTACTATTGCTTGCTTACGATAGATTGACCGGAGTGTGACGAGTAGATCTATCAAGAGTTTTGAGTGCGAATCATCTTCATCAACATTGCAGGCAAGTTCACACTTTGATCATATTTTCCAATACCCAGTTTTCATTGCATTAGTTATACCCTCAAACACATTGCATCAGTAGGATCAATTAATCTGTGGGATTGGGAAGTAGATTGAGGTAGTACCTATTACCTGCATTACATTCAAACCCTTGGGAGTTACTTCTACGTTTGCTGTTAGGACATGCTATGCCCGTAGACGTGGTTTGGGTTTGAGTGAAATTCCATGACAGTTGTGAGTTGTTAATTAATGGTTCAACTTAAGGTGGCAACTTTAATACACATCTGGGTGGATTGAGGCATCTGGGTATTCCAGGATTGCCTGTTTTTCTTTTGGACCGCCACCCAGGCTCAAAGGGATCATGAGATTTTTCATACTAGAAACTTCCGTGTGCAGCCACATGCCAATATGGGCTCTGGCATAGTTGAGTAAGTTGTGGGAAACCTTTCCATGATGGGCTAGCAGATGTAGTTGGGTTTTGTAGGTGTACCGACCTATCTATCTGGTTAAGAGGACCTCTTCGGAAAGACTGTGTCTCGGTCATCTGTTTCTCAAACGCCATGCAGTGTGAGAAACCAAATGGAGGCGATCGAGTCTTGTGGGGAAAGTGCGCAAACCGCTGCAGAGTGTACAAACTGATCATGATTAGCCGTGTCCCCGGTTATGGACGTCTTGAGTATCTAGTACTTGGATTATCATGTGCATCTCAACATGTTACTTTAATTTAATTTTGTTGGGTTTAAGGATTACTTTTAATTGGGGTTGAGAGGATGTCTATCTTCTCAACGATGTTTCAACTACCATGATAGTTAATTAAAATGCATTCCTTTGTAGTAGGGAAAAATTGGCTTTACGCAAAAACTTTAACCTTACAGCCTCCACCAGCCAAATATGCATGTAGTTGTAGGCCTTATTCATCATTATCATTACAGTGTGAATTTGCCAGCATATTCCATGTGCTGACCCGTTTTCAGGCTGCAACGTTTTATGTTGCAGGATTATCTTACGACGAGTAAGTGATACGTTAGGGGTTATGATTTCTACACTCAACTTTGCCGTTGGTGTTGATGGGAATCCACAACCTTTGTTGCTTCCGCTATGATCGATTGAGGTAATAGTAGTTACGCTACTTAATACATGTGATTTACCTCTGTTATAAATCCTGTTTGTACTGTGTGTGTCAGCATACCGATCCAGGGATGACAGAGAACACAGAGACTTCGGTCCATTGGGTTTTGTAGGTGTACCAGCCTATCTATCTGGTTAAGGGTACCTCTTCGGAAAGACTGTGTCTCGGTCATCCGTTTCTCAAACACCATGCAGTGCGAGAAACCAAACGGAGGCGATCGAGTCTTGTGGGGAAAGTGCGCAAACCTCTGCAGAGTGTACAAACTGATCATGATTAGCCGTGTCCCCGGTTATGGACTTGAGTATCTAGGACTTGGATTATCATGTGCATCTCAACATGTTACTTTAATTTAATTTTGTTGGATTTAATGATTACTTTTAATTGGGGTTGAGAGGATGTCTATCTTCTCTACGATGTTTCAACTACCATGATAGTTAATTAAAATGCATTCCTTTGTAGTAGGGAAAAATTGGCTTTACGCAAAAACTTTAACCTTACAGCCTCCACCAGCCAAATATGCATGTAGTTGTAGGCCTTATTCATCATTATCTTTACAGTGTGAATTTGCCAGCATATTCCATGTGCTGACCCGTTTTCGGGCTGCAACGTTTTATGTTGCAGGATTATCTTACGACGAGTAAGTGATACGTTAGGGGTTATGATTTCTATAGTCAACTTTGCCATTGGTGTTGATGGGAATCCACAACCTTTGTTGCTTCCGCTATGATCGATTGAGGTAATAGTACTTACGCTACTTAATACATGTGATTTACCTCTGTTATAAATCCTGTTTGTACTGTGTGTGTCAGCATACCGATCCAGGGATGACACAGAACACAAAGACTTCGGTCCATTCGGATCGTGGTCGCTACAAGATGGTATCAGAGCACATGTTGACTGTAGGACGTGACCCTAGAAACTAGCCAGACCATAGGAAAGGATTTCTCTAAAACTATCTTTTTCAAAAGGATTCTTATCTCTCTTCTTTTCTGAACTTTGTCAAAATCTTCCCTTGACCTTAAAATAGTTAGATAATACCCTTTACCATTAGATCACTGCGGAGTAAAGAGGATTTCACCCTACATTGGAAGTGTTGAAGCTACAACAATGGATACTACGAAGGTTTGAAGAGTTGACAACTTTGAAGAAATGATCACCTTTAGAAGACCAACCCCCTATTATGTACTTACGTTAGATGCGACGATTGTGAGCCGTCATTTGTTTGATGTTTTTCCGACGGCCACAAAACAAAACCCGTCTTTTCAAAACTTTTGCTTGTATTGAGTGTCCCTCTCTATCCCTTCTGAATCTCATCCCAAAACCTTTGGACCCAATATAGGATGACTGAAGATAGACTTGTAGTCTCTGGACCAATGACCCAACTGGAGGCAGAGCTATGGATACAAAATATGGAGGATCACTTCAGGAAAAATATGGTAGCAAGGAAGTATGATGTTCAATACGCTCTTCAGTACTTTACAAAAAGTGCTGCAACATGGTGGAAGATGCATCAAGCCATACAAGGATGTAATAGAGCAGAAAATTGGGAAGAGTTCAAGAAGACTCTGTTAGGATCCCGTCTCATCCGAGAGCATGGTGACAAGCCGAAGAAGAAACCTTGTGCCTGTAGGATTTGTGGAGAAATAGGACACACCCAGGAGGAGCACAAAGATGAATGCCCTAATTGTGAAGGAAGTCACCTAGCTGAAGAATGCCCAACTAGGCAGATTACTTGTTTCTTGTGTGAAGGGACTACCCACTACCCTGCTCAGTGTCACATTTACCCCATGGTGCAATGAACTGTCCAGCATAAGAAAGAAGCAATGAAAGAAGTCCTCGAGGAAACCTCAAGGGAATCCGCGATGGAGGAAGATATTAACGACCCTGATGGAAAAGGACTAAACAGATATTATTCCCGTGCTTGCTACTCATGTGGAGAGAAAGGACATCTTTCACAGCAATGCACAAAGGAAAGCCATGAGTATCTGGGAGACTTCCCGACAGAAGAAGTGGAATTTGATCCACCAAAGATAGAATAATTGATAGGAACAAAGAAGTCGAGGAAGAGAAAGAACATGTGTCCCCAGAAGAACCCAATTTCTGTGGAAAAGGACCTGAGTGACATCACATGTTACCAATGCAAGGATTTAGGTCATTATACTAGCAACTGCCCAACCAGGAAGCGGAGAATCCAGTGAACCAGGATAGTCACCATGAAGTCCTTAGATCTGTCTTATGACATTAGTTTACACTACAAGGAAGAAGAGCATTTCACCAAGAGAAGTTCAGACCGCAGGAAGGATGATCAGAGTAGTTGAGATCTGGAAATTAGAATGAAGCATGTAGCCAGATATGGAATACCCTTTATTACAATGTTGAGTTGAGTATGGAAATAACATTGTAATAGTTCGTGAAGCGACGGAAGTTGAAATATTGGAAGCTAAGAAGGAGAGGTTATGAGTTGTTGGATGATTGTGAGTGCCCCTCTTGCTATCTCACCCAGACCTAGACCTAGAGCCCATGGAGAAGTTGACCCCAAACCTTTCTCGGACAAACGACCCCATTTTACCCAAGGATGTCCGTATGTTGTCCTAAGAACCCCTTTTGTCTATTACCCACAGATGACAACCCTTTACGAGTCTTTTCTCAAAGGCCCGGAAACCATCATGACCCTGACTAGCGATCAAGATTATCCAAAGATCCTGAAGGACATGATGAAGCATATTCAACTGGAAGGAGATGCAGTTTACAAGGGTTATCCCTTCATGGAGAAAGGAGTTGAACTTTGGTACGTGGAGGTACACCTCCACCGTGTGAAAGGAGTTTGCCCAAAGACTATGGGTCAATACTTTTTCATCTCCCGAGTACCGCGAGCAGCATTCTTTGATTCCATTCCTGAAGCTGCTATGGAGGCCATACGTCAAATTGGAGAAATACTCGAAGCAAGACTTTGTTTTACCCAGGGATGCCTGAGTTTGATGCATGCAGAGATGGTGGAGATGAAGCACACAACCAATAGTATGAAGCAAAAGATTAATGATTTTAAGAATCACATTGCACAATTCCAGTGGGATTGAAGCACCCTTAGCTAGGACAAAGGAATAAAGATGGGAGGAATGTTTGACCATACCCCACTATGTGGATGGCAACATTTGTAGTGAAGCACCTTTGTAACTGGAGTAGTGAATACTGGTTCAAGTAGTAATACAAGATTTGATATGAGGAGAATATGGATTATGGATGAACCAGTGCATTTTGCTTAGTGGTACCTCACTGTGTGAACCCTGGACCCATAGGAAGGAATGTGTTGCCCCAATTAGTGGAGTTTGCACAAATAAGTTGGAGTTTATTTTGATATGAGGCTTACCCCAAGAGTATGAAGGAAAGAAGTATGATTGGATTTTACGAGGGTGTAATGCTGGAGTATGGAACTACAGTAACCCCAAGGATTGAGTTATGGATATACAAGTACTGACGTGGACCCTTTAGCCGAGGACCTAAGGAGGCTACATAATCACAAGGGAACCACGAGACTTGTCTATATTTATGTGTATCTGTTGTAGTAAAGCAGTGCATTTTGCTATAGATTGCACCAAGAAGAAGGAGTTTTGTGCTAAGTATTGGAGTTGAAGCATGCATTGGAAATGCAGTAGATCGTAGTAAGCTGAGAATCAATACAGTTAGCAGCCTGGTATTGATTTTGGATTTTATGAGTTGTTACTCTATAGTGATGAGTGAAGACATGATGCATGGAATAAGATATTGAAGAAAACTAGTGTTATTCATTTTAAGTGTGGTAGAATCCAACACCGTTACCCGAATACACTAGCTAGTGGTTAGATACGTCCGACTTGGAAAGGACTACCCAAGGATGAGTGTGAGTAATTACGCTCAGTTTGGTACCCAGAAGAAAGGGATACCAAACAAATTGGATGGATTTAAGATAGCCAAGGAAGTTGGATGTTGGAAGAATGATCAGTTGCAACCTGATGATGAGACCAAGTGTTGCTAGTGATGAGATGGGCCATAACCCACAGGCCCCAGGACCTGTCAAGAAAGCAAGCACACTCTTGCTGAAGGAAAACCCCTGGTCGAAGTTACGACCTTTGTCAATAGACGATCTTATAGGTGGTTACGTTAAACCCGAGGGTTGTGAAATGCTAGATGTTTTGTTTGGCTTGCAGAATCCATGGAATTATCCGAACTTAGTTTGTCGACACGAGAAAATTCTGCAATGCTTGTGAGGATGACCGAGTGTTAGAATGCGAGATTCACTAAACCATATACAAGGCAATGATTTGGGTGCGGGATGGATTGATCACCATACCGACTTACTCTTATTATTCGCCTCTGTTATACGGGATGGTAAATCTGAGTGACTTACCTATAGTAGAGAGACGACGATGTCAAAACTTTGTTTAAGCCTTAGAATGGCATAGGAATTTTTCCCGTGTACACGGCATGTTGTTTCCAACCGTAGGATATACGGTGAGGATGAAGCCCAGACTCGTTTTCTGCAGGGACCCTGTTAATTTGGTTGATGACCACCATGAGATATCGATATTTGTTTAGTATTGGCGCCAGACCTGTCAGTTAAGAGGAACCATTCCCGAAAGAGCCTTACCAAGTTGAATGGATACAAGGAATTGAGGACAACAATTTTGCCACTACCGAAAGAGCCCCAGGGAAGGGGTTATCCCGAAGATTTGACAAGACCGACGCTGTCAACCCAAAGGATGGAGTACCTGAGTTTTGATAGAACCGTAACCATGTTTCGAAGTGTGGTAGCACACCAGACCATACCAATCAGTGTTTTGTTAGGAGACCCCAAACCCTAACCTATTTCTTGCTAGCCTCTCCGAATCTCGAGGACGAGATTCATTTTAAGTGTGGTAGGTTTGTAACATCCCAAAATTCTATTTTGGAATATTATAATAAATAGATAGATTTGATTGCTGTTTGATGTGCTGAGTGAAATTGAGTGAAATTAGAAACTTTTGAAAGTTAAATGAGAGGGAATAAAATGACTTCCCCAAAACTTTCACTTTGCTTTTGATCCCCGAGGGAATTCAAATTCTTTTCAACACAAAACCCTAGAGTGAAGATAATATGACTTCTTCCATTTATTCTAAATGATAAAGGGCTTTGAAAGGATTTTGAATTTCAATCTCGAAATATTTTCAAATCAGAAAACTTTAAGCAACTCAATGATTTTCCCGAGAGAAGATAAAATGACTTCTTCAAATTATAGGAAATATGAGTTGGAAGTTTTTCTGAAACTTTCTGCAACTCAATTTCAAATATTGAGTTATTTGGTTTTTATTCAAATTATTTTTCTCCAAAAATAATTTACATGGAAATAGGGTAACATGATTTTCTACAGCAGAAAATTAGAGATAAATGAATTTGAATTCTTTTTGGTATTTTAAAAATGTTTTTTTTGGATTTTTATTGCATTAGTAGGACCTTTTGATTTATTAGATTTTGTGGGCATATTATTATGCAGTAGGAAAATGTTCATGTTGTAGGGCTTATTTTTCTGCAAATTTTGATGTATTATATGCCTATAGGATATTTTTAGTTATTTTGATTTTATTCGATTTCTGTCTGTTAAAAAAAATGTAAAAAAAAACTCTTTCCCTCCGGACCGAACTGGGCCGAAGGCCTAGCCGGCCCAGGACGCCGCCGCATTCGAGCTCGGGACAGAGTCCCGAGCGAACACGCCGCGCCGCCGTGGCCGCTCCGGCCACCTCGCCTCTGCCCCTCCTCTAAGAAAACCGAGCCCCCCCTCCTTAAATACTTCGCTGCCGCCGCCCCTCTCTCCCCGCTCTTCTGCCGCCGCCGCGCACTTTCGCCGCCGCCGCCGCATCGCCAAGCCGCCGCCGCCGCCGCATTGCCCGCCGCCGCTGCCAGCCGCTACCGCCTGCCCTCGCATCCACGCCTCGCCCGCCTCGCCGCTCCGCGCAGCCGCCGCACGACCACCGCCGCCCGCCGCAAGCCTCGCCGGAGTTCACCGCCGGCGAGATCCGAGCCACACAGCCGATCCGGTTCAAAACCGCTGAACTGCGGTTTACGAAATAAAACCGCCTAGGTAATAAACCCGTTTCGGTTTTCTGGTTAGTTAGGTTTTCTTTTTACATCGGGTTTTTTAGGGTTTAGTTATACAGTGAAAGTTCACTGGTTAGGCCCTAATAGTGAGCGTTCGCTCGCTAGTTTTTTTCTTTTCTTTTATTTTCGGCCAGGGACTTATTTGTGAAGTTATTTTACAATTTAGCCCCTATTCTTCTTTCGGCCATAACTTTTTGACAGTTAGTCCAAATTCAACGAAACCAATGCCCACGTCTTCGTTACGAACCCCTCTTTTCAGTAATACAACTCAAACATGTTTTTGAAATTTTTAAAATTTGAATTCAACTAGTTTTAGATTTGAACTTCGTTTGATCATAACTTGAGTTTCGTAGCTCTGTTTGAGTTGATTCTTTTTGCAAATCGAAGATCTTGACCTAAACTTTCAGATAAGGTCAAATTCACATAATTTTGGTACTGTTGGAAATTGTTTTATGTTTCAAGAGTAATTCGTGTGTTTTCGAAGTTTTCCGAAGTGTTTATTCGTCCTATCCGATCTTTCTGAGTGATTGCTTATGTGTGGTTACTATTGCTTGCTTACGATAGATTGACCGGAGTGTGACGAGTAGATCTATCAAGAGTTTTGAGTGTGAATCATCTTCATCAACATTGCAGGCAAGTTCACACTTTGATCATATTTTCCAATACCCAGTTTTCATTGCATTAGTTATACCCTCAAACACATTGCATCAGTAGGATCAATTAATCTGTGGGATTGGGAAGTAGATTGAGGTAGTACCTATTACCTGCATTACATTCAAACCCTTGGGAGTTACTTCTACGTTTGCTGTTAGGACATGCTATGCCCGTAGACGTGGTTTGGGTTTGAGTGGAATTCCATGAAAGTTGTGAGTTGTTAATTAATGGTTCAACTTAAGGTGGCAACTTTAATACACATCTGGGTGGATTGAGGCATCTGGGTATTCCAGGATTGCCTGTTTTTCTTTTGGACCGCCACCTAGGCTCAAAGGGATCATGAGATTTTTCATACTAGAAACTTCCGTGTGCAGCCACATGCCAATATGGGCTCTGGCATAGTTGAGTAAGTTGTGGGAAACATTTCCATGATGGGCTAGCAGATGTAGTTGGGTTTTGTAGGTGTACCGGCCTATCTATCTGGTTAAGGGGACCTCTTCGGAAAGACTGTGTCTCGGTCATCCGTTTCTCAAACACCATGCAGTGCGAGAAACAAAACGGAGACGATCGAGTCTTGTGGGGAAAGTGCGCAAACCTCTTCAGAGTGTACAAACTGATCATGATTAGCCGTGTCCCCGGTTATGGACGTCTTGAGTATCCAGTACTTGGATTATCATCTGCATCTCAACATGTTACTTTAATTTAATTTTGTTGGGTTTAATGATTACTTTTAATTGGGGTTGAGAGGATGTTTATCTTCTCAACGATGTTTCAACTACCATGATATTTAATTAAAATGCATTCCTTTGTAGTAGGGAAAAATTGGCTTTACGCAAAAACTTTAACCTTACAGCCTCCACCAGCCAAATATGCATGTAGTTGTAGGCCTTATTCATCATTATCATTACAGTGTGAATTTGCCAGCATATTCCATGTGCTGACCCGTTTTCGGGCTGCAACGTTTCATGTTGCAGGATTATCTTACGACGAGTAAGTGATACGTTAGGGGTTATGATTTCTACACTCAACTTTGCCGTTGGTGTTGATGGGAATCCACAACCTTTGTTGCTTCCGCTATGATCGATTGAGGTAATAGTACTTACGCTACATAATACATGTGATTTACCTCTGTTATAAATCCTGTTTGTACTGTGTGTGTCAGCATACCGATCCAGGGATGACACAGAACACAGAGACTTCGGTCCATTGGGTTTTGTAGGTGTACCGGCCTATCTATCTGGTTAAGGGGACCTCTTCGGAAAGACTGTGTCTCGGTCATCCGTTTCTCAAACACCATGCAGTGCAAGAAACCAAACGGAGGCGATCGAGTCTTGTGGGGAAAGTGCGAAAACCTCTGCAGAGTGTACAAACTGATCATGATTAGCCGTGTCCCCGGTTATGGACGTCTTGAGTATCTAGCACTTGGATTATCATGTGCATCTCAACATGTTACTTTAATTTAATTTTGTTGGGTTTAATGATTACTTTTAATTGGGGTTGAGAGGATGTCTATCTTCTCAACGATGTTTCAACTACCATGATAGTTAATTAAAATGCATTCCTTTGTAGTAGGGAAAAATTGGCTTTACGCAAAAACTTTAACCTTACAGCCTCCACCAGCCAAATATGCATGTAGTTGTAGGCCTTATTCATCATTATCATTACAGTGTGAATTTGCCAGCATATTCCATGTGCTGACCCGTTTTCGGGCTGCAACGTTTTATGTTGCAGGATTATCTTACGACGAGTAAGTGATACGTTAGGGGTTATGATTTCTACACTCAACTTTGTCGTTGGTGTTGATGGGAATCCACAACCTTTGTTGCTTCCGCTATGATCGATTGAGGTAATAGTACTGACGCTACTTAATACATGTGATTTACCTCTGTTATAAATCCTGTTTGTACTATGTGTGTCAGCATACCGATCCAGGGATGACACAGAACACAGAGACTTCGGTCCATTCGGATCGTGGTCGCTACAAGATGGTATCAGAGCACATGTTGACTGTAGGACGTGTCCCTAGAAACTAGCCAGACCATAGGAAAGGATTTCTCTAAAACTATCTTTTTCAAAAGGATTCTTATCTCTCTTCTTTTCTGAGCTTTGTCAAAATCTTCCCTTGACCTTAAAATAGTTAGATAATACCCTTTACCATTGGATCACTTCGGAGTAAAGAGGATTTCACCATACATTGGAAGTGTTGAAGCTACAACAATGGATACTCCGAAGGTTTGAAGAGTTGACAACTTTGAAGAAATGATGACCTTTAGAAGACCAACCCCCTATTATGTACTTACGTTAGATGCGACGATTGTGAGCCGTCATTTGTTTGATGTTTTTCCGACGGCCACAAAACAAAACCCGTCTTTTCAAAACTTTTGCTTTTATTGAGTGTCCCTCTCTATCCCTTCTGAATCTCATCCCAAAACCTTTGGACCCAATAGAGGATGACTGAAGATAGACTTGTAGTCTCTGGACCAATGACCCAACCAGAGGCAGAGCTATGGATACAAAATATGGAGGATCACTTCAGGAAAAATATGGTAGCAAGGAAGTATGATGTTCAATACGCTCTTCAGTACTTTACAAAAAGTGCTGCAACATGGTGGAAGATGCATCAAGCCATACAAGGATGTAATAGAGCAGAAAATTGGGAAGAGTTCAAGAAGACTCTGTTAGGATCCCGTCTCATCCGAGAGCGTGGTGACAAGCCGAAGAAGAAACCTTGTGCCTGTAGGATTTGTGGAGAAATAGGACACACCCAGGAGGATCACAAGGATGAATGCCCTAATTGTGAAGGATGTCACCTAGCTGAAGAATGCCCAACTAGGCAAGTTACTTGTTTCTTGTGTGAAGGGACTACCCACTACCCTGCTCAGTGTCACATTTACCCCATGGTGCAACGAACTGTCCAACAGAAGAAAGCAACAATGAAAGAAGTCCTTGAGGAAACCATAAGGGAATCCGCGATGGAGGAAGATATTAACGACCCTGATGGAGAAGGACTAAACATATATTATTCCCGTGCTCGCTACTCATGTGGAGAGAAAGGACATCTTTCACAGCAATGCACAAAGGAAAGCCATGAGTATCTGGGAGACTTCCCGACAGAAGAAGTGGAATTTGATCCACAAAAGATAGAAGAATTGATAGGAACGAAGAAGTCGAGGAAGAGAAAGAACATGTGTCCCTAGAAGAACCTAATTTCTGTGGAAAAGGACCTGAGTGACATCACATGTTACCGGTGCAAGGATTTAGGTCATTATGCTAGCAACTGCCCAACCAGGAAGCGGAGAATCCAGTGAACCAGGATAGTCACCATGAAGTCCTTAGATCTGTCTTATGACATTAGTTTACACTACAAGGAAGAAGAGCATTTCACCAAGAGAAGTTCAGACCGCAGGAAGGATGATCAGAGTAGCTGAGATCTGGAAATTAGAATGAAGCATGTAGCCAGATATGGAATACCCTTTATTACAATGTTGAGTTGAGTATGGAAATAACATTGTAATAGTTCGTGAAGCAATGGAAGTTGAAATATTGGAAGCTAAGAAGGAGAGGTTATGAGTATCGAAAAAAAAACGGACCGGCCGGCGGCGAACTCCGGCGCGACACCAGCGAGTGGCGGGGCGTCGGGCGCGGCTGCGCGAGCTGCGGCGAGCGGCGCGGCGTGGCGAAGGCGAGGGGCAGCGCGAGGGCGAGGGGGGGGCAGCAGCGGTAGAGCAGCGCGGCGGCGGCAGCAGTAGTTAGCGACAGCGGCGGCGAAATCGCGGCGGCGGCGGTGCTTGAACACGGCGGCGGCGGCGCGCTGTGAAGGACGAGGAGAGAGAGGAGAGAGGAGCGGCGGCGGGCTTTATAGGAGGGAGGGGGAGGAGTTCCTTGCGGGAGGGGCAAGGGGAGAGAGTCCGGCGGCGGCACGGGATTTCGGCGGCGGCGGTTTCCACAGCTCGCACGGGGTCGGAGATGGTGGCGAGCTGGGCTGGGCCCGGCTGGAGCTGGGCCGGCCCAGTCGGCGAGGGAGCATTTTTTTTAAACATTTTTTTCTAACAGACAGAAAAACGAATAAAAGCAAAATAAAGAAAAATATCCTATAGGCAATAATATATCAAAATTTGCAAAAACATAAGACCTACAACATGAACATTTTTCTACTGCCAAATAAAATGTCCACAAAATCTAATAAATCAAAAGGTCCTATTGTTGCAATAAAAACCAACAAAAACCATTTTAAAATACCAAAAAGAATTCAAATTCATTTATCTCCAATTTTCTGTTGTAGGGAATCATGTTACCCTATTTTCCATGTAGTTTATTTTTGGAGAAAAATAATTTGAATAAAAACCAAATAACTCAATATTTGAAATTGAGTTGCAGAAAATTTCAGAAAAACTTCCAACTCATATTTCCTATAATTTGAAGAAGTCATTTTATCTTCTCTCTGGAAAATCATTGAGTCGCATAAAGTTTCTGAACTGAAAAGATTTCGAGGATGAAATTCAAAAGTCCTTTCAAAGCCCTTTATCATTTAAAATTAAATGGATGAAGTCATATTATCTTCACTCTAGGGTTTTGTTGAAAAGAATTTGGATTCCCTCGGAGATCAAAAAGCAAAGTGAAAGTTTTGGGAAAGTCATTTTATTCCCTCTCATTTAACTTTCAAAAGTTTCAAATTTCACTCAATTTCACTCAGCACATCAAACAACAATCAAATCTATCTATTTATTATAACATTCCAAAATTTAAAATTTTGGGATGTTACAAACCTACCACACTTAAAATGAATCTCATCCTCGAGATTCGGAGAGGCTAGCAAGAAATAGGTTAGGGTTTGGGGGTCTTCTAACAAAACACTGATTGGTATGGTCTAGTGTGCTACCACACTTAGAATGATGGTTATGGTTCCATCAAAACTCAGGTACTCCATCCTTTGGGTTGACGGTATCGGTCTTCTCTGATCTTCAGGGTAACTCCTTCTCCGGGGCTCTTTTTGGTAGTGGCATAACCTTTGTCCTCAATTCTTGGGTCCTTTCATCTTGGTAAGGCTCTTTCGGGACTGGTTCTTCTTAACTGACAAGTCTGGTGCCAATACTAAACAAATATCGATATCTCATGGTGGTCGTCAAGCAAGTTAAGTTGGGTCCCTGCAGAAAATGGGTCTGGGCTTCATCCTCACCGTATATCCTACGGTTGGCAACAAGATGCCGTGTACAGGGGAAAATTTCTACACCATGCTAAGGCTTAAACAAAGTTTTGACATCGTCGTCTCTCTACTGTAGGTAAGTCACTCAGATTTACCATCCCATATAACAGAGGCGAATAATAAGAGTAAGTCGGTATGGTGATCAATCCATCCCGCACCCAAATCATTACCTTGTATATGGTTTAGTGAATCTCGTATTCTAACACTCGGTCATCCTCCCAAGCATTGCAGAATTTCTCTTGTTGACGAACTGAGTTCGAACATATCCATTTATTCTGCAAGCCAAACAAAACATCTAACGTTTTTTTTCACAACCCTCGGGTTTAACGTAACCACCTATAAAATCGTATGTTGGCCAAGTCGTAACTTCTTCCAGGGGTTTTCCTTCAGCAAGAGTGTGCTTGCTTTCTTGTCAGGTCCTGGGGCCTGTGGGTTATGGCCCATCTCACCACTAGTAACACTTGGTCTCATCCTCGGGTTGCAACTGATCGTTCTTCCAACGTCCAACTTCCTTGGTTTTCTTAAATCCATCCAAGTATCCTTTACTTCTCTTGGGTAAAACTACGGTGTAATTACTCAGACTCATCCTTGGGCAATCCACTCCAAGTCTGACGTAACTAACCACTAGCTAGTGTATTCGGGTAACGGTGTTGGATTCTACCACACTTAAAATGAATAACACTAGTTTTCTTCAAAATCTTATTCCATGCATCCTGTCTTCACTCTTCACTATAGAGTAACAACTCATAAAATCCAAAATCAACACCATGATGCCAACTGTATTGATTCTCAACTTACTACGGTCTACTGCATTTCCATTGCAGGCTTCAACTCCAATACTTAACACAAAACTCCTTCTTCTTGGTACAATTTATAGCAAAAATGCACTGCTTTACTACAACAGATACACATAACTTTTGACAAGTCTCGTGGTTCCCTTATAATTACGTAGCCTACTTTAGGTCCTCAGCTAAAGGGTCCAAGTCAGAACTTGTGTATCCATAACTCAATCCTTGGGGTCACTGTAGTTCCATACTCCAGCTTTACACCCTCTTAAAAATCCAATTGTACTTCTTTTCTTCTCATCCTTGGGGTAAACTTCATATCAAACATAACTCCAACTATTCGTGCAAACTCTACTTCTTGGAGCAACACTTTCCTTTCTATTGGTCCAGGGTTCACTCAATAAGGTTCAACAAAACAAAATGCACTGGTTCATCCATAATCCATATTCTCCTCGTATCAAATCTTGTATTACTACTTGAACCAGTATTCAACACTCCAGTTACAAAGGTGCTTCACTACAAATGTTGCCATCCACCTAGGGGGGTATGGTCAAACGTTCCTCCCATCTTTATTCCTTTGTCCTAGCTAAGGGTGCTTCAATCCCACTTGAATTGTGCAACGCGATTTTTAAAATCGTCAATCTTTTGCTTCATCCTATTGGCTGTGTGCTTCATCTCCACCATCTCTGCATGCATCATACTCATGCATCCCTGGGTATAACGAAGTCTTGCTTCGAGTATTTCTCCAATCTGACGTATGGCCTCCATAGCAGCTTCACGAACAGAATCAAAGAATGTTGTTCGCGGTACTCGGGAGATGAAAAAGTATTGACCCATAGTCTTTGGGCAAACTCCTTTCACACAGTGGAGGTGTATCTCCATGTACCAAAGTTCAACTCCATTTTCCATGAAGGGATAACCCTTGTAAACTGCATCTCCTTCCAGGTGAATATGCTTCATCATGTCCTTCAGGATCTTTGGATAATCCTGATCGCTAGTCAGGGTCATGATGGTTTCCGGGCCTTTGAGAAAAGACTCGTAAAGGGTGGTCATCTGTAGGCATAAGATAAAAGGGCACTCAGGATAATGTAGGTATTTCCTTGTGGTTGTTTGTCCGAGAAAGGTTTGGGGTCAACTACTCCAAGGATTCTAGGTTTTTGGTCTGGGTGAGATAGCAAGAGAGGCATTCACAATCATCCAACTAATCATAACTATGAGATTCCAAACATCTCAACTTCCATTGCTTCACGAACTATTACAATGTTATTTCCATACTCAACTCAACATTGTAAAAGGGTGTCCATATTAATCTACATGCTTCATTCCCATATGAAAATCTCAACTACTCAGGTCAATCTTCCTCCGGTCTAGACCTTCTCTTGGCAAAATGCTCTACTTCCTTGTAGTGTAAACTAATGTCATAAGACAATCTAAGGATTTTTTGGTGGCTATCTTAATTCACTGGGTTCTACGCTTCCTGGTTGGGCATTTGCTAGCATAATGACCTAAATCCTTGCACCGATAACATGTGATGTCACTCAGGTCATTTTCCGCAGAAATTGGGTTCTTTTGGGGACACATGTTCTTCCTCTTACTTAACTTCTTCGTTCCAATCAATTCTTCTATCTTTTGTGGATCAAACTCCACTTATTCTTTCGGGAAGTCTCCCAGACACTCTTGACTTTCCCTCGTGCATTGCTGTGAAAGATGTCCTTTCTCTCCACATGAGTAATATCTGTCTAGTCCTTCTCCATCAGGGTCGTCAATATCTACCTCCATCGCGGATTCCTTTAAGGTTTCCTCGAGGACTCCTTTCATTGCTTCTTTCTTCTGCTGGACAGTTCGTTGCACCATGGGGTAAATGTGACACTATGCAGGGTAGTGGGTAGTTCCTTCACACAAGAAACAAGTAATCTGCCTAGTTGGGCATTCTTCAGGTAGGTGGCTCCCTTCACAATTAGGGCATTCATCCTTGTGCTCCTCCTGAGTGTGTCCTATTTCTCCACAAATTCTGCAGGCACAACGTTTCTTCTTTGGGTTGTCTCCACGCTCTCGGATGAGACGAGATCTTAACAGGGTCTTCTTGAATTCTTTCCAACTTCCTGCTCCATTACATCCTTGTATGGCTTGATGCATCTTCCACCATGTTGTAGCACTTTTTGTAAAGTATTGAAGAACGTATTGAACTTCATACTTCCTTGCTACCAAATTCTTCCTGAAGTGATCCTCCATGTTTTGTATCCATAGTTCTGCCTCCGGTTGGGTCATTGGTCCCGAAACTTCAAGTCTATCTTCAGTCATCCTCTATTGGGTCCAAGGGTTTGGGTGGGATTCAGAAGAGATTGAGAGAGATACACTCAATACAACCAATGATTTTGAAAAGACGGGTTTTATGTTGTGGCTGTCGGAAAAACATCAAACAGTTGACAGCTCACAATCGTCGCAACTAACGTAAGTACAAAGCAGGGGTTTGGTCTTCTAAAGGTCATCATCTCTTCAAAGTCATCAACTCTTCAAATCTTCGGAGTATCCATTGTTGTAGCTTCAACACTTCCATTGTATGGTAAAATCCTCTTTACTCCGAAGTGGTCCAATGGTAAAGGGTATTGTCTAACTATTTAAGGTCAAAGGGAAGATTCGACAAAGCTTAGAAAAGAAGAGAGATAAGAATCTTTTGAAAAAGATAGTTTTAGAGAAATCCTTTCCTATGGTCTGGTCAGTTTATAAGGTCACGTCCTACTGTCAACATGTGCTCTGATACCATCTTGTAGCGACCACGACCCAAATGGACCGAAGTCTCTGTGTTCTGTGTCATCCCTGGATCGGTATGCTGACGCACACAGTACAAACATGATTTATAACAGAGGTAAATCACATGTATTAAGTAACGTAAATACTATTACCTCAATCTATCATAGCGGAAGCAACAAGGTTGTGGATTCCCATCAACACCAACGGCAAAGTTGAGTGTAGAAATCGTAACCCCTAACGTATCACTTACTCGTCGTAAGATAATCCTGCAACATGAGACGTTGCAGCCACAGAGGGTCAGTACATTGAATGTACTGGCAAATTCACACTGTAATGATAATGAGAAACAAGCCTACAACTACATGCATATTTGGCTGGTGGAGGCTGTAAGGTTAAAGTTTTTGCGTAAAGCCAATTTTTCCCTACTTCAAAGGAATGCATTTTAATTAACTATCATGGTAGTTGAAACATCGTTGAGAAGATAGACATCCTCTCAACCCCAATTAAAGTTCATCATTAAACCCAACAAAATTAAATTAAAGTAACATGATGAGATTCACATGAAAATCCAAGTACTAGATACTCAAGACGTCCATAACCGGGGACACGGCTAATCATGATCAGTTTGTACACTCTGCAGAGGTTTGTGCACTTTTCCCAGAAGACTCGATCGCCTCCGTTTGGTTTCTCGCACTGCATGGTGTTTGAGAAACAGATGACCGAGACATAGTCTTTCAGAAGCGCTAGCACCTTACGATCGGACGGACCATACCAACCTACATCCCCTACATCTTCTAGTCCACCACTGTAAGAGTTCGCACAACTTACTCATACTATGCTAGAGCCCATAATAGCATTGTGGCTGCACACATAAGTTTCTAGTATGAATAATCTCATGATCCCTTTGAGCCTGGGTGGCGGTCCAAAAGAAAAACAGGCAATCCTGGAATACCCAGATGCCTCAGTCCACCCAGATGTGTATTAATGTTGCCACCTTAAGTTGAACCATTAATTAAACAATCTCACATCTGTCATGGATTTCACTCACCCAATCCACGTCTACGAGCATATCATGTCCTAACAGCAAACGTAGAAGTAACTCCCAATGGTTTGAATGTAATGCAGGTAATAGGTACTACCTCAATCTACTTCCCAATCCCACAAGTTAATTGATCCTACTGATGCAATGTGTTTGAGGATATAACTAATGCAATGAAAATTGGGTATTGGAAAAGTATGATCAAAGTGTGAACTTGCCTGCAATGTTGATGAAGATAATTCGCACGCAAAAACTCTTGATAGATCTACTCGTCACACTCCGGTCAATCTATCGTAAGCAAGCAATAGTAACCACACATAAGCAATCACTCAGAAAGATCAGACAGAGCGAATAAACACTTCGGAAAACTTCGAAAACACACGAATGACTCTTGAAACATAAAACAATTTCCAACAGTACCAAAATTATGTGAATTTGGCCTTATCAGAAAGTTTAGGTCAAGAGCTTCGATTTGCAAAAAGAATCAAGTCAAACAGAGCTACGAAACTCAAGTTATGATCAAAACAAATTTGAATCTAAAACTAGTTGTTCAAATTTTAAACTTTTCAAAAACATGTTTGAGTTGTATTACTGGAAAGAGGGGATCGTAACGAAGACGTGGGCGTTGGTTTCGTTGGATTTGGACCAACGAGCAAAAAGTTAGGGCCGTTTGAAGTGCAGGGGCTAATCTGTAAAATTAACTTCACAGATAAGTCCCTGGCCGAAATCTAAAAGAAAAAGAAAAAAACTATCGAGCGAATGCTCACTATTTACGCCTAACTAAAGATCGTTCACTGCTTAACTAAACCTAAAAAAAATTTAGAACCGATCTAAAAGGAAAACCTAACTAACCAGAAAACCGGGACGATTTTATACCTCAGCGGCTTTTCCACGGTTTTGGTGGATCGAACCGGGCGGTTCGTCGGTTCGGGCGCATCCGAAAAAAAACGGACCGGCCGGCGGTGCACTCCGGCGCGACACCGGCGAGTGGCGGGGCATCGGGAGCGGCTGCGCGAGCTGCGGCGAGCGGCGCGGCGTGGCGAAGGCGAGGGGCAGTGCGAGGGCGAGGGGAGGCAGCAGCGGTAGAGCAGCGCGGCGGCGGCAGCAGTAGTTAGCGGCGGCGGCGGTGCCTGAACACGGCGGCGGCGGCGCGATGTGAAGGACGAGGAGAGAGAGAGGAGAGAGGGGCGGCGGCGGGCTTTATAGGAGGGAGGGGGGGAGGAGTTCCTTGCGGGAGGGGCAAGGGGAGAGAGTCCGGCGGCGGCACGGGATTTCGGCGGCGGCGGTTTCCATAGCTCGCACGGGGTCGGAGATGGTGGCGAGCTGGGCTGGGCCCGGCTGGAGCTGGACCGGCCCAGTCGGCGAGGGAGCTTTTTTTTTACTTTTTTTTTCTAACACACAGAAAAACGAATAAAAGCAAAATTAAGAAAAATATCCTATAGGCAATAATATATCAAAATTTGCAGAAAAATAAGACCTACAACATGAACATTTTTCTACTGCCAAATAAAATGTCCACAAAATCTAATAAATCAAAAGGTCCTATTGTTGCAATAAAAACCAACAAAAACCATTTTTAAAATACCAAAAAGAATTCAAATTCATTTATCTCCAATTTTCTGTTGTAGGGAATCATGTTACCCTATTTCCCATTTACTTTATTTTTGGAGAAAAATAATTTGAATAAAAACCAAATAACTCAATATTTGAAATTGAGTTGCACAAAATTTCAGAAAAACTTCCAACTCATATTTCCTATAATTTGAAGAAGTCATTTTATCTTCTCTCTGGAAAATCATTGAGTCGCACAAAGTTTCTGAATTGAAAAGATTTCGAGGATGAAATTCAAAAGTCCTTTCAAAGCCCTTTATCATTTAAAATTAAATGGAAGAAGTCATATTATCTTCACTCTAGGGTTTTGTTGAAAAGAATTTGGATTCCCTCGGAGATCAAAAAGCAAAGTGAAAGTTTTGGGAAAGTCATTTTATTCCCTCTCATTTAACTTTCAAAAGTTTCAAATTTCACTCAATTTCACTCAGCACATCAAACAACAATCAAATCTATCTATTTATTATAACATTCCAAAATTTAGAATTTTGGGATGTTACAAGATCTCACTTTTGCAAGTGGCCGTGAAGGGATTCACAACCCCTTTATCGCATTGGTTGCAAGGTTCTTAATTGTTTGTGCAAGTACTAGGGATTTGCGTGTAGTCTCCTACTGGATTGATACCTTGGTTCTCAAAAACTGAGGAAAATACTTATGCTACTTTGCTGCATCACCCTTTCCTCTTCAAGGGATAAACAACGCATGCTCAAGAGGTAGCAGTGGGTGAAAAAATTAGTGCCGAGCAACAGATAGAAAAGCGCATAATTATGAAGTTATCTAAGGCAATGATCATGAATATAGGCTTCACGTCCATGTCAAGTAGACCGAAACGATTCTGCATCTACTACTATTACTCCACACATCGACATCTATCCAACATGCATCTAGAGTATTAATTCATAAGAACGGAGTAACGCATTAAGCAAGATGACATGATGTAGAGGGATAAACTAAAGCAATATGATATAAACCCCATCTTTTTATCCTCGATGGCAACAATACAATATGTGCTTTGCTGCCCCTAGTTTCACTGGGAAAGGACACCGCAAGATTGAACCCAAAGCTAACCACTTCTCCCATTGCAAGAAAGATCAATCTAGTAGGCCAAACTAAATTCAAAGAGACTTGCAAAGGTATCAGGTCATGCATATAAGAATTCAGAGTAGAACCAAATAATATCCATAGATAAACTGTTCATAAACCCACAATTCATCGGATCTCGTCAAACACACCGCAAAAAGTATTACATCGAATAGATCTCCAAGAGAATCGAGGAGAACTTTGTATTGAATATCAAAGAGAGAGATGAAGCCATCTAGCTAATAACTATGGACCCGAAGGTCTGTGGTAAACTACTCACGTTTCATCAGAGAGGCTATGGTGTTGATGTAGAAGCCCTCCGTGATTGATTGCCCCTCCGGCAGATCGCTGGAAAAGGCCCCATGATGGGATCTCTCGGGTACAGAAGGTTGCGGCGGTGGAAAAGTGCTTTCGTTTGTCTCCCCAATGTTTCTAGGGTATAAGAGTATATATAGGCGGATGAGGTACGTCGGTGGAGCAACGAGGGGCCCACAAGGGTGGGGTGCGCGCCTACCCCCCTGGGCGCGCCCTCCCGCCTGGTGGCCGCCTCATGGAGTCCCAGACGTCTACTCCAAGTCTTATGGATTGCTTTCAGTCCAAGAAATATCATCGCAAAGGTTTCATTCCGTTTGGACTTCGTTTGGTATTCCTTTTCCGCGAAACTCTAAAATAGGCACAAAAAAACAGAAACTGGCACGGCGCTTTCGGTTAATAGGTTAGTCCCGAAAATAATAGAAAAGAGCATAATAAAGCACATTAAAAATCCTTAATAGATAATATAATAGCATGGACCAATAAGAAATTATAGATACGTTGGAGAGGTATCATGGAACTTATGCGTCATACTCCGTGACCTTTCATGAGTTTACTAGAGAGAACCCTATTCACATAGATTGCGACGTTTGACAATCAGACTCATATAGGTGTGTTATTCAAAAGATGTTCTGCAGGACAACATCTCTGCTTACATGAGCCAGTTAGAACATATTAAGATATACATCAACCTGCCACGCAGATTTAGGAGAGTATTGCATCTTCATGGAGTGGTATTGTTAATAGTAAGGATACTCTCCTCTCAGTTGACCAACAGCTTGTCTTCCATATCTAATTCACAGGATCTCCGATTATATAGACTAGGTTACCACTGTGAACAACTCATATTGTGGGTCTCATACCCATCTCCCTCGATGCATTATCTATCACATTACATGATAGACCCTTAGTAAAAGGATTTGCCAGATTTTTAGACGTTGGATATAATCCAATGCAATAACTCCGGAGTTTTTCATTTTCTTGTCAGACTTTAACCTTCTCTGAATGTGTCTTGATGACTTCATGTTATCCTTTGAGCTGCTCACCTTCATGATCACAGTTTGATTGCCGCAGTTCATAAGGACACCCGGTACAAGTTTCTCAACAACCAGCAAGTCATTCAAGAGCCGACGAAGCCAATCCACTTCGACCTTAGCTGTATCTAGTGATGTGAGCTCTGATTCCATTGTTGACCTCGTTAAGATGGTTTGCTTGCAAGACTTCCAAGAAACAGTGCCACCTCCATGAGTGAATACATATCCGCTCATGGCCTTTATCTCATCAGCATCTGAGATCTAGTTTGAGTCACTATACCCTTCAAGCACCTTTGGGTGCTCCGTGTATTTAATTCCATAATTTGCAGTGCCTTTCAAGTAACGCAAAACTCCCTCTAGAGCTTTCCAATGCACATCTCCTGGTTTTGAGACAAACCGACTCAGTTTGCTAACTGCAAAATAGATGTCAGGTCTTGTAGCACTAGCTAAGTACATAAGCGAGCCAATAATCTGAGAATATTTCAATTGATCTCTACCAATTCTTCGATTCTTTCAAAGTAGCACGCTGGCATCATATGGTGTTGGAAAGGCTTGCATTCACTATAGCCAAAGTGACTCAAGATCTTTTCCACATAGTGAGATTGAAGAAAAGTAATCCCACTATCATCGTCCCTCAACAACTTGATGTTCAGAATGACATCAGCCACTCCTAAATCCTTCATCTCAAAACAACAAGATAGGAAATCCTTGACCTCCTTAATAACATTCGAATTTGTTCCAATAATCAGTATGTCATCAACATACAAGCAAAGGATAGCTCCCTCGCCCCCACCATGGCGATAGTATACACATTTGTCAGCTTCGTTTACAACAAAGCCTGCAACTATTAAAGTTCTTTCAAACTTCTCATGCCACTGTTTGGGTGCTTGCTTGAGTCCATAGAAAGACTTCAACAACTTGCACACTTTTCCTTCTTGACCATCTACTACCAACCCATCTGGTTGTTCCATATAAATTTCCTCATCCAACTCTCCATTTAGGAAAGCAGTCTTAACATCCATTTGATAAACGAGAAGACCATGTGAGGCAGCTAGTGAAAGTAGTACTCGAATAGTGATCAGTCGCGCCACAGGTGAGTAAGTATCAAAGAAGTCTTCACCTTCCTTTTGGGTATAACCCTTAGCTACGAGCCGTGCCTTGTACTTTTTGACAGTACCATCAGGCCTAAGCTTCTTCTTGAATACCTATTTGCACCCTATAGGTTTGCACCCATAAGGACGATCGGTTATCTCCCAAGTTTCATTCGCCAAGATGGAATCCATCTCACTACGAACCGCTTCCTTACAGTAGTCAGCATCTTCAGATGCATAGGCTTCTAAAATAGAACTGGGAGTGTCATCTATTAGATAGACAATAAAATCATCACCAAAGGACTTTGCGGTCCTCTGTCCGTTGCTCCTAGTAGGAGCTTCATTGTTCTCCTCTACGGGTTTTTCAAAGTGTTCCATCGAAATGGTAGGTTCAGTAATTGTAACTGATTCTTGATTCGAAGAACTAGGTACCTCCTGAGTAGATGAGGTATCCATATCCTTCACGGGAAAGATATCTTCAAACAAAGTCGCATCATCCTGAGTAGAACTGGGAGTGCTTAAACGATGAGTATGACCTATGATCAAATGTTCTCATTTGACTCCTAAGTCAATATACTCATATATAGATGACCTAGTCATGGCCAATTGCTTGATAGATGCTAGCGTGCTTGTGCATGTTTTGCCACATGTTTTATTTGCCATATTATTGTGTGAGCATGTTTTTTTTGAGGGATATTGTGTGAGCATGTTGGTTGCATATTTTTCTCCATTTGAGGACATCCATTTGTTGCTTTGATTGTTTGGTTTTTCTTTTGCCAAATGGATGGACAAGAATGCATACGTACTTCCTCTAGCTATCTATGCTTTTCTCGTCTCAAAATCTATTCATGCTACATCACAAAGTTTGAACAAGTCGAATTCGGACCCACCAGGTGAGGAGCACTCGGTGTCACCGATCCGTCAAGGGCTTAACTTCCAAAACCTCTTAATGCTTGTCGGTGTGACTGATCCATCCCATTCGGTCTCACCGAGCTCATTAAGTTGATCTAGGTTTTCACCTCGGTGCAACCGATTAGAACAGTTCGGTCACACCAAGTTGCAGTAACCACTTTCGATTCTGCATCTCGGTGCCACCGAGTCATTCCACTCGGTCACACCGATAGTGACTGGGTATATATATCCGTGGGTTGAATTTTGGAAATTTCTTCAAACCCTGAATCGCGCCTACCCACTTCTGTCGCCCCCTTGGTCTTGACGAAATATGCCCTAGAGGCAATAATAAAGTTGTTATTTATATTACCTTATATATCATGATAAATGTCTTTTATTCAGGCTAGAATTGTATTAACCGAAAAGTTGATACACGTGTGAATACATAGACAAAACAGAGTGTCCCTAGTATGCCTCTACTTGACTAGCTCGTTGATCAAAGATGGTTGTGTTTCCTAACCATAGACATGTGTTGTCAGTTGATCAACGGGATCACATCATTAGGAGAATGATGTGATGGACAAGACCCATCCGTTAGCTTATCACTATGATCATTTAGTTTTAATGGTATTGCTTTCTTCATGACTTATACATGTTCCTCTAACTATGAGATTATGCAACTCCCGAATACCGGAGGAACACCTTGTGTGCTATCAAATGACACAACGTAATTGGGTGATTGTAAATATGCTCTATAGGTGTTTCCGAAAGTGTTTGTGGTGTTGGCATAGATCAAGATTAGGATTTGTCATCCAAGTGTCAGAGAGGTATCTCTCGGCCCTCTCGGTAATACTCATCATAATAAGCCTTGCAAGCAAAAGACTAATTAGTTACTCACGAGATGATGTATTAAGAAACGAGTAAAGAGACTTGCCGGTAACAAGATTGAACTAGGTATGATGATACCGACGATCGAATCTCGGACAAGTAACATATCGATGACAACAGGAACAACGTATGTTGTTGTGCGGTTTGACCGATAAAGATCTTCGTAGAATATATAGGAACCAATATGAGTATCCAAGTTCCGCTGCTGGTTATTGACCGGAGATGAGTCTCGGTCATGTCTACATACTTCTCAAACCCGTAGGGTCCGCACGCTTAACATTCGATGACGATCGCTATTATGAGTTTATGTGTTTTGATGTACTGAAGGCTGTTCGGAGTCCCGGATGAGATCGCGGACATGACGAGGAGTCTTGAGATGATTGAGACATAAATACTGATATATTGGACCATGTTGTTCGGACACCGGAAGTGTTCCGAAGAGTTTCAGATAAAACCGGAGTGCCGGAGGGTTACCGGAACCCCCCGGGAGGTTAATGGGCCACCATGGGCCCTAGAGGAGAGAGGGCCGGCCAGGAGATGGCGCCCCCTAGTCCGAATTGGACAAGGGGTGGGGGCGGTGCCCCCTCCTTCTTTCTCTCCCCTTCCTCCTTCCTTCTCCTCCTTGTTGGACTAGGAAAGGGGGGAAACCTACTCCTACTAGGAGTAGGATTCCTCCCCCTAGGCGCACCCCATGTAGGCCGACCTCCTCCTCCCTCCTTCCTTTATATACGCGGGGAGGGGGCACCCAATAGACACACAAGTTGATTTCTTAGCTGTGTGCGGTGCCCCCCTCCACAGTTACACACCTCGGTCATATTGTCATAGTGCTTAGGCGAAGCCCTGCGTCGGTAACTTCATCAACACCATCACCACACCGTCGTGCTGATGAAACTCTTCCTCGGCCTCAACTGGATCAAGAGTTCGTGGGACGTCACCAAGCTGAACATGTGCAGATAGCGGATGTACCATGCGTTCGGTACTTGATCGGTTGGATCGCGAAGACATTCGACTACATCAACCGCATTACTAAACGCTTCCGTTTTCGGTCTACGAGGGTACGTGGACACAATCTCCCCGCTTGTTGCTATGCTTCTCCTAGATAGATTTTGCGCGATCGTAGGATTTGTTTTGAAATACTACGTTCCCCAACAGTGGCATCATGAGCCAGGTCTATGCGTAGATGTTATATGCATGAGTAGAACACAAAGACTTGTGGGCGATAATAGTCATACTGCTTACCAGCATGTCATACTTTGATTCGGTGGTATTGTTGGATGAAGCGACCCAGACCGACATTACATGACCGCATTCATGAGACTGGTTCTACCGTAGTGCTTCCCACACAGGTGGCTAGTGGGTGTCTGTTTCTCCAGCTTTAGTTGAATCAAGTTTGACTACGCCCGGTCCTTGTTGAAGGTTAAAATAGCACACTTGACGAAAAATCGTTGTGGTTTTGATGCGTAGGTAAGAACGGTTCTTGCTAAGCCCGTAGCAGCCACGTAAAACTTGCAACAACAAAGTAGAGGACGTCTAACTTGCTTTTGCAGGGCATGTTGTGATGTGATTTGGTCAAGACGTGATGAGTTATACGTTGTTGTATGAGATGATCATGTTTTGTAAATTATCGGCAACCGGCAGGAGCCGTATGGTTGTCTCTTTATTGTATGAGTTACGAAAGCCATGTAATTGCTTCAGTTTATCACTATGAGTTAGCGATAGTAGTAGTAGCAATAGTTGGCGAGACGACCACGACGCTACGATGAAGATCACGGTGTGAAGCCAGTGACGATAGAGATCATGATGATGCTTTGGAGATGGAGATCAAAAGCACAAGATGATGATGGCCATATCATGTCACATATTTTGATTGCATGTGATGTTTATCTTATTATGCTTCTTATTTTTCTTAGTACGACGGTAGCATTATAAGATGATCCCGTACAAAATTTCAAGGTACAAGTGTTCTCCCTCAGTATGCACCGTTGTGACAGTTCGTCGTGCCGAGACACCACGTGATGATCTGGTGTGATAAGATCTACATTCAAATACAACGGGTGTAAGACAGTCTTGCACATGCAGAATACTCGGGTTAAACTTGACGAGCCTAGCATGTACAGACATGGCCTCGGAACACTGGAGACCGAAAGGTCGAGCGTGAATCATATAGTATATATGATCGACATAAGATGTTCACCATTGAAAACTACTCCATCTCACGTGATGATTGGACATGGTTTAGTGGATTTGGATCACGTGATCATTTAGATGACTAAAGGGATGTCTATATAAGTGGGAGTTCTTTAGTAACATGATTAATTGAACTTAAATTTATCATGAAGTTAGTCCTAATAGTTTTTGCTTATCTATGTTGTTGTAGATCAATGGCCCGTGCTACTGTTCCCTTGAATTATAATGCGTTCCTAGAGAAAGCTAAGTTGAAAGATGATGGTAGCAACTACACGGACTGGGTTCGTAACTTGAGGATTATCCTCATTGCTGCACAGAAGAATTATGTCCTTGAAGCACCGCTAAGTGAAAAGCCCCCTCTCGCTAATGTAGACGCTTTGAACGTTTGGCAGACGCGGTCCGATGACTACTCAATAGTTCAGTGTGTCATGCTTTACAGCTTAGAATCGGGATTTGAAAGACGTTTTTAACGTCATGGAGCATATGAGATGTTCCGAGAGTTGAAGTTAATATTTCAAGCAAATGCCCGAATTTAGAGATATGAAGTCTTCGATAAGTTCCATAGCCGCAAGATGGAGGAGAACAGTTCCATCAGTGAACACTTACTCAGAATGTCTGGGTACTACAATCACCTGAATCAACTTGGATGCAAAGTTGATGAAGATAGTGTGATTGATAGAGTTCTTCAATCACTGCCACCAAGCTATAAAGGCTTCGTGATGAACTATAATATGCAAGGGATGCAGAAGACAATTCCCGAGCTCTTCGCTATGCTCAAAGCTGCGGAGGTAGAAATAAAAAAGGAGCATAAAGTGTTGATGGTTAACAAGACCACTAGTTTCAAGAAAAAGGGCAAGGGAAAGAAGGGGAACTTCAAGAAGAATAGCAAGCCAGTTGCTACTCCCACGAAGAAACCCAAGTCTGGAGCCAAGGCTGAAACTGAGTGCTTCTCCTGCAAAGGGACTGGTCACTGGAAGTGGAACTACCTCAAGTATTTGGCGGATAAGAAGGATGGCAAAGTGAACAAAGGTATATTTGATATACATGTTATTGATGTGTACCTTACTAATCCTCGTAGTAGCATCATGGTATTTGATACTGGTTCGGTTGCTAATACTTGTAACTCGAAACAGGGGCTACGGATTAAACGAAGATTAGCTAAGGACGAGGTGATGATGCGCGTGGGAAATGGTCCCAAAGTCGATGTGATCGCCGTCGGCACGCTACCTCTACATCTACCTTCGAGATTAGTTTTAGACCTAAATAATTGTTAATTGGGGCCAGCGTTGAGCATGAACATTATATTTGGATCTTGTTTGTTGTGAAACGGTTATTCATTTAAATCAGAGAATAATGATTGTTCTATTTATATGAGTAATATCTTTTATGGTCATGCACCCTTGATGAATGGACTATTTTTGTTGGATCTCGATCGTAGTGATACACATATTCATAATATTGAAGCCAAAAGATGCAAAGTTTATAATAACAGTGCAACTTATTTGTGGCACTGCCGTTTAGGTCATATTGGTGTAAAGCGCATGAAGAAACTCCATGGTGATGGACTTTTGGAATCACTTGATTATGAATCACTTGGTGCTTGCGAACTATGCCTCATGGGCAAGATGACTAAAACTCCATTCTCCGGAACAATGGAGCGAGCAACTGACTTATTGGAAATCATACATACTGATGTATGCGGTTGCTAGGTGGCTTCTCACCCCTCGTTGGTTACCCCAAGTGGAAGGTTTGAGATGCAGTGTAGCAGAACTTTTCCCTTGGTATTACCAAGGATCGATTTCCCAAAGACTCCCAGTTTCAACAAGAAGGTGTCAACTGCTAACGGCGCCGGATATTAGCAATCAACGTGGACCTGCACACAGAAAAAATAACTTTGCTCCCAACAAGTACAGAGAGGTTGTCAATCCCTCCGGCCTTGTAGTTTACAAAGGATCAAACGCAAGTGATAATAGTGATAGGTATAATTGCAATAGTAAGTAAATAGCGGAAAAGTAAATAGCGGATGTGATCAATGATGGTAATATGGACCGGAGTCTCATGATGTTCACTAGTGATGTCTCTCTCCCAAAAGACGATAAAACAGCTATGTGAGGTAAACGAATTACAGCTGGGCAATTGACAGGACCATGTGCGCAAACCAATGCTGACTACATTGCAAGAAAGGTAGAGGTTCAAAGCATGGGCGGTACGCCAAAGTAAGTAGACCGAAATCCATCAATATCTACTACTAATCATCCACCTTGAGATATCTATCCAGAACATCTCGCTGGTATTAAGTTGCGAGTCCCACCCATAGTGTAAACTCAATGCAACAGACAACTGCATTAAAAGAACTTTGCGTAAAGTAAACAATCCTTGCACCTGCGGGCACAAGCACCGTTGTTTTCCCCCTTGTGGCAACAGCACATCCCCTAGACTCATGTTTCTGTCACTCAAGCTAGTCATCGAGGGGCATGAACCCACAATCAAGCATAACGTTCCCTCTTGGAGTCACTACCTATTACTTGGCCAAAGCAATAAATAACAATGGAGAACATGCAAGAATTACTTACGAACATAAATATAAAAGAGGTAGATCAAATATATTACTCAAACACAATCTGAACATAATCTCGTAATCCATCGGATCCTAGCAAACTCATCATAGCAACAGCATAAGGATTACATATGTGCCTCGATCATGTAGGGCAGCTCACGAGGACTAATTAGTGAAGCACAAGAATGAGAGGAGAACATCACATAGCTACTGGTCATGGACTCATGGTCCAAGGGAGACTACTCACAACTCATCCGGGAGGCGTCCATGGTGGTGGAGAAGCTCCCGATGGTGATCCTCCCCTCCGGCAGGGTGCCGGGAAGGGTTCTCCTGGTGCTCCCGATCTTGGAAGCGGCGGCGGCGGCGGAACAGAGATGAGATCGCGAAAAAGAGTTCCTCTTTCGAGGGTTTCGGGAGACGCTTTAAATATATGCCAAAGGGGGGCATCGGAGGAGCCTCGGGGGGCCCAGGCGCCCCCCGGCGTGGCCCAGGGGGGGGGGGGGGGCGCCGCCAGGGCGCCTGGAGCCCTGGTGCCCCCCGGCTGTCCTTCAGGCGCATGGTAGGTTCTAGAACGCTGATTTTTTATATATTTTTTCTGGATTTTTCCTGGCAGTTCTCGTAACGTGAAAACCTGAAATACAAAAACAGCCGAAAACAGAAACTGGCACTGGGGTGCACCGAGTTAATAGGTTAGTCCAAATATGATCAAAAGTGTATGGAAGTGTATAAATATCATAGCAATATCACCCAAAAGAGGCATGGAGCAAGCAGAAATTATAGATACGTTTTGGACGTATCAACATCCCCAAGCTTAATTCCTGCTCGTCCTCGAGTAGGTAAATGGTAACAAGAATAATTTCTGTGGTGACATGCTATTAACCATATAGGACTTTTTCATAGTCATATGACAAAAGCTTACTGAGACAATGAATCTGTAGAAATTAAGTTGCCTCATGAGAAAATCACAAAGAACTAAAAGTTTTACAATATGATACTAAAACATCAAATAGATTTGCAATGAACATGATGTGCAAATATGATAAAGTGATATCTAGCTTGCCCCATTTAGTGAAGCATAAATGCAGGGGCACCTTCAAGGTTTAAGTGATGACTAGATACAATGATTTCAGAATAAACGATATCACAATCATGCAAAAGACAATGCTACTTTGGGACAATGCACATTACACTCAGAATGACAATCATGCTCTCAGTAGTTGGTGCTTTTAAAAGAAGGTGGAGACTCAACATAAAAGTAAAAGAATTGCCCTTCGCAGAGGGAAGTAGGGATTAATCATGTGCTAGAGCTTTTTATTTTGAAAACATAGAAACAATTTTGTCAACGGTAGTAGTACTTCATATGTGCTATGCATAAGACATCCTATAAGTTGCAAGCCTCATGCATCGAATACCAATAGTGCTCGCACCTTGTCCTATATAGCTCGGATTTCCTTGGATTGTCATTGCATTACATATGTTTCAACCAAGTGTCAAAAAGGGGTACCTCTATGTCACCTGTACAAAGGTCCAATGAGATAGATCGCATTTGATTTCTCGTTTTTGATAGATCTCAACTTGAGGACATCCATACCGGGACAACATAGAAAATAGATAATGGACTCCTCTTTAATGCTTAAGCATATTCTCACAAGAGATTGAGGATTAACGTCCAAGCTAACACTTCCACCATGATACATGGCTTTGGTTGGCAGCCCAATGTTCTTCTCTAACAATATGCATACTCAAACCATTCAACCCATGGCAAATCACCCTTACTTTAGACAAGACGAACATGCATAGCAACTCACATGATATTCAACAAAAGTGTAACAGTTGATGGCGTCCCCAGAAACATGGTTACCGCTCAGCAAGCAACTTATAAGAAAATAAGATACATAAGCAACATATTCTTTACCACAATAGTTTTTAAGCTACTTTCCCATGAGCTATGTATTGCAACTGAAGGTTTTAAAGGTAGCACATGTAAATTTACTTGGAGTGGCGGTGAAATACCACATATAGGTAGGTATGGTGGACTCATATGGCATAACTGGTTTAAAAGGATGTGGATGCACAAGCAGTTAGTCCGCTTAGTACAGGTGGAGGTTAGCAAAAGACTGGGAGCGACCAAGTAAGAGAGCAATGACGGTCATAATCATGCAGAGCGACAAAGCAACATTGAATCAGGCATGGAAGTTATATCGCTACTCAGAAATAAAAGATCATCAAGGCTTGACAGACTTTCTTTATAGTCTTAAATATGCGTGAGCATACGCCAAGTCAATCAAAATAAATTCTTGAGGGAAGATATTACTAAACCATACCACATCATTGGCAAACAAATCATGTTGGTATTCCAATAACACATTGGGAATCCCCTAGCTATTTGAGACTAACCATAAGAAAACCTGAACTACTAAGCGCCATTATGCACGTAGCATCTTTATCATAGACATATTAACCAATGCAACGGAAGCAAACTCTCTTAATAAGCATGATAATTAAAGAGAGTTCAAGCAACCAACTAAACACAAGCTCTTTTAAAAAAGATAAGCATGAATACTAAGAGCAGAGCATGATAGTAGCTATTAAAAGACAAAGAACACACACAACAAAGATAGACATGAAAATTCTATGTTATGTTCTAGGTAGAAGTGGAGCGTGTTTCTCTCCCACATAAAGAACGCTGAGTTCCGACTCGTTATGAAAAACTAAAAAGGAAACCAAAAGCAAGACGCTCCAAGCATAGCACATAACACATTAAGTGATAAAAATATAGTGGAACGAAAGACGAACTGATAATGTTGATGGAGAAGGGGATGCACGGGGGCATCCCCAAGCTTAGACGCTTGAGTCTCCTTGAATTTTTCTTGGGGGTGCACGGGGGCATCCCCAAGCTTGAGCGTTTGACACTCCTGAATCTTTTTATCATCTTCCCTCGCACACTTGAAAACTCCCTTCATACATAACTCATCATAATCTGATTAGCGAGGTTAGTACCCATAATAAAATAATTATACCTTGCTGGAAATAAAGATATTCTTGAAGGTCTACTGTTTCTCAAGATTGCCAAAAGATTTTTGCAAAGAAAAAGCAAGCTCTAGGTTTGCAAAATGAAGGAAAAGCAAAACATGACAGAATCTGTGAAAAACAGAACAACAGGTAGTAATTGATTTGTTCGGGGCACTTCTGCAACTCAAATCAAAAACCTCAGAACAGACGCACGAAAGACAATTATATAGAGAACGCTGTCGAAAAATTCAGACCAAAAAGATGATCTCGTGATTTTATACGAATTTTTCTATCCAAGGACAGAATCTGTTTCCTGGACAGCACCTCACAACTTTTGAACTTTCTAGCAATCAGAGGCTACACTTGGCACAAAATTGAAAAGCAAAGATACAATGATGATGCTACAGTAGTAAACAACATCAAGACACAACAAAAGCAAAATAAATTTATTCATTGGGCTGCCTCCCAAAAGCGCTTTCTTTTATGCCTTTAAGCTAGGCATAATGCATATAGATCAAGTTTTATCAAGGGTAAAAGAATAGCTAGCCCGTACAACGGACTCAAAAGGTAACTTGATCTTCTTTCGAGGGAAGTGTTCCATCCCTTTCTTGAGAGGAAACTGAAATTTTATATTACCCTCTTTCATGTCAATGATAGCACCAACGGTGCGCAAAAAAGGACGTCCCAAAATAATTGGACAAGAAGGATCACATTCAATATCCATAATAGTAAAATCAACGGGAACATAATTATCATTGACAACGATAAGAGCATCGTCGATCCTCCCCAAAGGTTTATTTTTGGAAGAATCAACGAGACGAACACCAAAATAACACGAATCATAAGGTTTCAATTTAAGCATATCATATATTCTTTTGGGCATAACAGAGGTACTAGCTCCAACATCACATAATGCATAGCAAGAGAAGTCATTCAATTTAATTTTTATCATAGGATCCCAACCATCTTCTAGCTTTCTAGGTATGGAGGCTTCTACTCTAAGTTTCTCCTCCCTAGCTTTGATGAGAGCATTAGTGATATGCTCTGTGAAGGCAAGGTTAATCGTGCTAGTGCGGGGGTCTCTAGACATCTTGTGAAGGAAATCAATAACTTCGGTAAGAGTGCAACTATCAAAATCAAGGTCACTAGCATCAAGTAAAGTGGTAGTGGTGTCCTTTAGGTTCACATGTTTGGTAGTTTCTATAGTCATAGCATCACCATTAATAGGTCCATCGGGACCAGGAGTACATTGGGTGCTAAGAGTTTGGATATCCTCAACAACTTGGATAGTAGCAACAGTGTGGTGGGTAGGAAGGCTCTTAATTCTATCTTCTTCCTCCCTTTCTCTAGCCCATCTCTCTTTAAGTTTAGCCATCATCCTAATATTTTCATTAATTTGCACTTGAATAGCATTCATAGGAGTGACCTTCCTCTCCTCAAGAGGAGAAGTTCTAATTTTAAGCAATTCTACCTCATTGGCTAAATTGTTTACCTTTGAAGAGAGATCACCTAGTTTGTTTAGTTTTTCTTCTACACTATTATTAAAAGCTTTTTGGGTAGTGATGAAATCTTTAAGCATAATCTCTAGTTAAGTAGTGGAGTTCCTGGTGCTAGGATAAGCATTGTTGTTCCCATAAGAATTAGAGGGGAACGGTCTAGGATTGCTACCAAAATTACTCCTATAAGCATTGTTGTTAAAATTGTTTCTAGAGATAAAGTTCACATCTACTTGTTCTTGAGCAATCAAAGAATTTAAAGGAACATCACGAGGATCAACAGAGGATTGCTTCGAAAGTAGAGACATGATCAAGTCAACTTTTTCATTTAAGGAGGAAATCTCCTCGACAGAGTTTACCTTCCTACCTGTTGGAGCGCGTTCGGTGTGCCATTGGGAATAATTGGTCATCATCTCATCGAGAAGTTTTATGGTAGCACCAAGTGTAGTTGACATAAAAGTTCCTCCCGCGGCCGAATCTAACAAGTTCCACGAGGTAAAGTTCAAGCCTGCATAAAAAGTTTGGATAACCATCCAAGTAGTCAAACCGTGAGTAGGGCAGTTCTTGATAAGAGATTTCATACGTTCACAAGCTTGGGAAACGTGTTCATTATCCAATTGTTTAAAATTCATTATGTTACTTATCAGTTGGATAATTTTAGCAGGTGGATAGTATTTTCCAATAAAAGCATCTTTGCACTTGTCCCATGAATCTATGCTATTTCTAGGCAAAGACTGAAACCAAATTTTAGCTCCTCCTCTCAAGGAGAAAGGAAAAAAGCTTAAGCTTAACAATATTACCATCTATTTCTTGGTACTTTTGCATATCACAAAGTTCAACAAAGTTGTTCAAGTGTAAAGCAGCATCATCTCCAGCACCGGAGAATTGATCTTTCATAACTAGATTCAGTAAAGCAGGTTTAATTTCATATGAAGGTGCTGAAGTGGCAGGTGTAGTGATAGGTGTGCTGATAAAGTCATTGTTGTTGTGACTAGTGAAGTCACACAAGTTGGTGTTCTCGGTGGAACCCATTGTAGCAAGCAAGCAAGATAACTATTTTTGTGTTTTTCGATAAAAGATACTAAAGCAAAACTGAAAAGTAAACTAACAAGACTAAAAGCAAAGGTAAAAGATAGCGTGCAACTCCCCTATCCTGAAGAGTGGAGTCCCCGGCAACGGCGCCAGAAATTGCTTTGCTAGGTGGCTTCTCACCCCTCGTTGGTTACCCCAAGTGGAAGGTTTGAGATGCAGTGTAGCAGAAGTTTTCCCTTGGTATTACCAAGGATCGATTTCCCAGAGACTCCTAGTTTCAACAAGAAGGTGTCAACTGCTAACGGCGCCGGATATTAGCAATCAACGTGGACCTGCACACAGATACAAATAACTTTGCTCCCAACGAGTACAGAGAGGTTGTCAATCCCTCCGGCCTTGTAGTTTACAAAGGATCAAACGCAAGTGATAATAGTGATAGGTATAATTGCAATAGTAAGTAAATAGCGGATGTGATCAATGATGGTAATATGGACCGGAGTCTCATGATGTTGACTAGTGATGTCTCTCTCCCAAAAGACGATAAAACAGCTATGTGAGGTAAACGAATTACAGCTGGGCAATTGACAGGACCATGTGCGCAAACCAATGCCGACTACATTGCAAGAAAGGTAGAGGTTCAAAGCATGGGCGGTACGCCAAAGTAAGTAGATCGAAATCCATCAATATCTACTACTAATCATCCACCTTGAGATATCTATCCAGAACATCTCGCTGGTATTAAGTTGCGAGTCCCACCCATAGTGTAAACTCAATGCAACAGACAACTGCATTAAAAGAACTTTGCGTAAAGTAAACAATCCTTGCACCCGCGGGCACAAGCACCATTGTTTTCCCCCTTGTGGCAACAGCACATCCCCTAGACTCATGTTTCTGTCACTCAAGCTAGTCATCGAGAGGCATGAACCCACAATCAAGCATAACGTTCCCTCTTGGAGTCACTACCTATTACTTGGCCAAAGCAATAAATAGCAACAGAGAACATGCAAGAATTACTTACGAACATAAATATAAAAGAGGTAGATCAAATATATTACTCAAACACAATCTGAACATAATCTCATAATCCATCGGATCCCAGCAAACTCATCATAGCAACAGCATAAGGATTACATATGTGCCTCGATCATGTAGGGCAGCTCACGAGGACTAATTAGTGAAGCACAAGAACGGGAGGAGAACATCACATAGCTACTGGTCATGGACTCATGGTCCAAGGGATACTACTCACAACTCATCCGGGAGGCGTCCATGGTGGTGGAGAAGCTCCCGGTGGTGATCCTCCCCTCCGGCAGGGTGCCGGGAAGGGTTCTCCTGGTGCTCCCGATCTTGGAAGCGGCGGCGGCGGCAGAACAGAGATGAGATCGCGAAAAAGAGTTCCTCTTTCGAGGGTTTCGGAAGACGCTTTGAATATATGCCAAAGGGGGGCATCGGAGGAGCCTCGGGGGGCCCAGGCGCCCCCCGACGCGGCCTAGGGGGGGGGGGCGCCGCCAGGGCGCCTGGAGCCCTGGAGGCCCCCCCGGCTGTCCTTCGGGCGCACGGTAGGTTCTGGAACGCTGATTTTTTATATAATTTTTCTGGATTTTTCCTGGCAATTCTCGTAACGTGAAAACCTGAAATACAAAAACAGCCGAAAACAGAAACTGGCACTGGGGTGCACTGAGTTAATAGGTTAGTCCAAATATGATCAAAAGTGTATGGAAGTGTATAAATATCATAGCAATATCACCCAAAAGAGGCATGGAGCAAGCAGAAATTATAGATACGTTTTGGACGTATCAGCGGTCCAATGAGTGTTGAGGCTCGCAGCCGGTATCGTTATTTTCTCACCTTCACACATGATTTGAGCAGATATGGGTATATATAATTCATGAAACACAAGTCTGAAACATTTGAAAAGTTCAAAGAATTTCAGAGTGAAGTAGAGAATCATCGCAACAAGAAAATGAAGTTTCTACGATCTGATCGCGGAGGAGAATATTTGAGTTACGAGTTTGGTCTTCATTTGAAACAATGTGGAATAGTTTCACAACTCACGCCACCCGGAACACCACAGCGTAATGGTGTGTCCGAACATCGTAACCGTACTTTATTAGATATGGTGCGATCTATAATATCTCGTACCGATTTACCACTATCGCTTTGGGGTTATGCTTTAGATCCTGCTGCATTCACGTTAAATAGGGCACCATCTAAATCCGTTGAGACAACAACTTATGAACTGCGGTTTGGCAAGAAACCCAAGTTGTCATTTCTTAAAGTTTGGGGCTGCGATGCTTATGTGAAAAAGCTTCAACCTGATAAGCTTGAACCCAAGTTGGAGAAATGTGTCTTCATAGGATATCCAAAGGAAAGTATTGGGTACACCTTCTATCACAGATCTGAAGGTAAGATATTCGTTGCTAAGAATGGATCCTTTCTAGAGAAGGAGTTTCTCTCGAAAGAAGTGAGTGGGAGGAAAGTAGAACTTGATGAGGTAATTGTACCTTCTCCCGAATTGGAAAGTAGTACATCACATAAATTAGTTCGAGTGATTCCAACACCAATTAGTGAGGAAGCTAATGATGATGATCATGAAACTTCAGATCAAGTTACTACTGAACCTCGTAGGTCAACCAAAGTACGTTCCGCACCAGAGTGGCACGGTAACCCTGTTCTGGAAGTCATGTTACTAGACCATGATGAACCTACGAACTATGAGGAAGCAATGATCATCCCGGATTCCACAAAATGGCTTGAGGCCATGAAATCTGAGATGGGACTTTGGTGGACTTGCGCGATGATTGGCAAGCCATTGAAAATAAATGGATCTTTAAGAGGAAGACCGACACCGATGGTAATGTTACCGTCTACAAAGCTCGACTTGTTGCGAAAGGTTTTTGACAAGTTCAAGGAGTTGACTACGATGAGACTTTCTCACCCGTAGAGATGCTTAAGTTTGTCCGAATCATGTTAGCAATTCCCGCATTTTATGATTATGAAATCTGGCAAATGGATGTCAAAACTGCATTCCTTAATGGATATCTCAAAGAAGAGTTGTATATGATGCAACCAGAAGGTTTTGTCGAACCTAAAGGTGCTAACAAAGTGTGCAAGCTCCAGCAATCCATCTATGGACTGGTGCAAGCATCTCGGAGTTGGAATATACGCTTTGATGAGGTGATCAAAGCATATGGTTTTATAGAGACTTTTGGAGAAGCGTGTATTTACAAGAAAGTGAGTGGGAGCTCTGTAGCATTTCTGATATTATATGTGGATGACATATTGCTAACTCGAAATGATGTAGAATTTTTGGATTGCATAAAAAGGTACTTGAATAAGACTTTTTCAATGAAAGACCTCGGTGAAGCTGCTTAGATATTAAGCATCAAGATCTATAGAAATAGACCAAGACGCTTATTTGGACTTTCACAAAGCACATACCTTGATAAAGTTTTGAAGAAGTTCAGAATGGATCAGTCAAAGAAAGTGTTCTTGCCTATGTTACAAGGTGTGTAGTTGAGTAAGACTCAATGCCCGACCACTGCAGAAGATAGAGAAAAAATGGAAGTCATTCCCTATGCTTCTACCATATGTTCTATCACGTATGCAATGCTGTGTACCAGACCTAATGTGTGCCTTGCTACAAGTCTAGCAGGGAGGTACCAAAGTATTCCAGGAGTGGATCACTGGACATCGGTCAAGAACATCATGAAGTACCTGAAAAGAACAAAGGATATGTTTCTCGTTTATGGAGGTGACAAAGAGCTCGTCGTAAATGGTTACGCCGATTCAAGCTTTGACACTGATCCGGATGACTTTAAGTCACAAACCGGATACATATTTTGTTGAACAGTGGAGCTGTCAGTTGGTGCAGTTCCAAGCAGAGCATCGTGGCAGGATCTACGTGTGACGCGGAGTACATAGCTGCTTCGGAAGCATCAAATGAAGGAGTCTGGATGAAGGAGTGCATATTCGATCTAGGTGTAATACCTAGTGCATCGGGTATAATGAAAATCTTTTGTGACAACACTGGAGCAATAGCCTTGGCGAAGGAATCTAGGTTTCATAAGAGAACCAAGCACATCAAGAGACGATTCAACTCCATCCGCGATCAAGTCAAGGAAGGAGACATAGAGATTTGGAAAATACATACGGATCTGAATGTCGCAGACCCGTTGAACAAGCCTCTTCCATGAGCAAAACATGATCAACACCAAGACTCCATGGGTGTTAGAATCATTACTATGTAATCTAGATTATTGACTCTAGTGCAAGTGGGAGACTGAAGGAAATATGCCCTAGAGTCAATAATAAAGTTGTTATCTATATTTCTTTATATATCATGATAAATGTCTTTTATTCATTCTAGAATTATATTAACCGGAAACTTGATACATGTGTGAATACATAGAAAAAAATAGAGTGTCCCTAGTATGCCTCTACTTGACTAGCTCGTTGATCAAAGATGGTTGTGTTTCCTAACCATATACATGTGTTGTCATTTGATCAACGGGATCACATAATTAGGAGAATGATGTGATGGACAGGACCCATCCGTTAGCTTAGCAGTATGATCGTTTAGTTTTACTGCTGTTGCTTTCTTCATGACTTATACATGTTCCTATAACTATGAGATTATGCAACTCCTGAATACCGGAGGAACACCTTGTGTGTTATAAAACGTCACAACGTAACTGGGTGATTATAAAGATGTTATACAGGTGTTTCCAAAAGGGTTTGTGGTGTTGGCCTAGATCAAGATTAGGATTTGTCACTCCGAGTGTCGGAGAGGTATCTCTGAGCCCTCTCGGTAATACTCATCATAACAAGCCTTACAAGCAAAAGACTAATTAGTTAGTCACGAGATGATGTAATACGGAACGAGTAAAGAGACTTGCCGGTAACGAGATTGAACTAGGTATGATGATACCGAAGATAGAATCTCGGACAAGTAACATACCGATGACAAAGGAAACAACGTATGTTGTTGTGCAGTTGGACCGATAAAGATCTTCGTAGAATATGTAGGAACCAATATGAGCATCCAGGTTACGCTATTGGTTATTGACCGGAGATGAGTCTCGGTCATGTCTACATAGTTCTCGAACTCGTAGGGTCCGCACGCTTAACGTTCGATGATGATCGGTATTATGAGTTTATGTGTTTTGATGTACCGAAGGTTGTTTGGAGTCCCGGATGAGATCACGGACATGATGAGGAGTCTCTAAATGGTCGAGACATAAAGATTGATATATTGGACCATGTTGTTCGGACACCGGAAGTGTTCCAGAGAGTTTCAGATAAAACTGGAGTGTCGGAGGGTTACAGGAACCCCCCGGGAGTTTAATGGGCCACCATGGGCCCTAGAGGAGAGAGGGCCGGCCAGGAGGTGGCGCGCCCCTCTAGTCTGAATTAGACAAGGGGTGGGGGCGGCGCCCCCCCTCCTTCCTTCTCTCCCCTTCCTCCTTCCTTCTCCTCCTTGTTGGACTCGGAAAGGGGGGAAACCTACTCCTACTAGGAGTAGGATTGCTCCCCCTTGGCGCACCCCATGTAGGCCGGCCTCCTCCTCCCTCCCTCATTTATATACGTGAGGAGGGGGCACCCCATATACACACAAGTTGATTTCTCAGCCGTGTGCGGTGCCCCCTCCATAGTTACACACCTCGGTCATATTGTTGCAATGCTTAGGCGAAGCCCTGCGTCGGTAACTTCATCAACACCTTCACCATGCCGTCGTGCTGACGGAACTCTCCCTCAGCCTCAACGAGATCAAGAGTTTGTGGGACGTCACCGAGCTGAACATGTGCAGAACGCGGAGGTGTCGTGCATTCGGTACTTGATTGGTTGGATCGCGAAGACGTTCGACTACATCGACCGCGTTACTAAAAGCTTCCATTTTCGGTCTACGAGGGTACGTGGGCACACTCTCCCCGCTCATTGCTATGCTTCTCCTAGATAGATCTTGCATGATCGTAGGATTTTTTAAAATACTACATTCCCCAACAGGTCTCTGGATTGTCTTCGTCACAGCCAGCGTCCTCCCGCCGCTGGTCTCCGCCACCGTCAAAGGGAATCTCCACCGCCGTTGTTGTTGTATGAGTTCGTTGCCAAGTTAGGGTACAGACTCAATCTCTTTGTGCTTTCCTGAACTCCGATTCTTGCACAAAGATTAATGCCATGTTTCTAGCCATGATTGAGATTGTTCTATCCACTCAAAACTTCCTTTAGAATATATTCGATGCAAAAATTTAGGGTTAGGTTTCCGCAGAATTCATCTCGGACCGACCGATCTGAAGAAATTGGTCTCACCGGTTTGGCTCAGGCCATTGTACATCTACTACTCGGTCTGACCGAAGTCTACAAATCGGTGCGACCGAGTTCACTTTCTCTGTGAAACCCTAGCATCTCGGTGAAGGAAATTTGCCCTAGAGGCAATAATAACGTTGTTATTTATATTTCCTTATATCATGATAAATATTTAAAATTCATGCTAGAATTGTATTAAAAGGAAACTTAGTACATGTGTGAATACATAGACAAACCAGAGTGTCCCTAGTATGCCTCTACTAGACTAGCTCGTTAATAAAAAATGGTTATGTTTCCTAACCATAGACATGTGTTGTCATTTGATGAACGGGTTCATATAATTAGAGAATGATGTGATGGACAAGAACCTTCCGTTAGGTTAGCATAATGATCGTATAGTTTCAGTTCTATTGCTTTCTTCATGACTTATACATGTTGCTCTCACTATGAGATTATGCAACTCCCGAATACCGGAGGAACACCTTGTGTTCTATCAAACATCACAACGTAACTGGGTGATCATAAAGATGTTGTACATGTGTTTCCGAAGGTGTTTGTTGTGTTGGCATAGATCAAGATTATGATTTGTCACTCAGAGTGTCGGAGAGGTATCTCTTGGCCCTCTTGGTAATACACATCATAATAAGCCTTGCAAGCAAATGAATAATGATTTAGTCACGAGATGATGTTTTACGGAATGAGAAAAGAGACTTACCGGTAACGAGATTGAACTAGTTATTAAGATACCGATGATCGAATCTCGGACAAGTAACATACCGATGACAAACGGAACAACGTATGTTGTTACGCGGTTTGACCGATAAAGATCTTCATAGAATATGTAGGAGCCAATATGAGCATCCAGGTTCCGCTATTGGTTATTGACCAGAGATGTGTCTCGGTCATGTCTACATAGTTCTCGAACCCGTAGGGTCCACACGCTTAACATTCGATGACGATTAGTATTATGAGTTATGTGATTTTCATGACCAAAGTTCGTTCGGAGTCCCGGATGAGATCACAGACATGACGAGGAGTCTCGAAATGGTAGAGAGGTAAAGATTCATATATGCAAGGTTATATTCGGACATCGAAAAGGTTTCGAGTGATTCGGGTATTTTTTGGAGTACCGGGGAGTTACGGGAATTCACCTGGGGAAGTATTGAGCCTTATTGGGCTTTAGTGGAAAGGAGAGAAGGGACACAACGGAAGCGCCCCCCATGGGCTGGTCCGAATTGTACTAGGAGGGGGCGGTGCCCTCCTCTTTCCTTCTCCCTCGCCTCCTCCTTCCCTCTCTCCACCTCTTGGAAAAGGAAGGGGACTCCAACTAGGATTTTATCTAGTTTCACAATAATCAATTTTCACCCATGTTTGAAATGTTTTAACTAGCTGTTTGAGTAAGTTAGCATCAATGACATGTTAAAATTTTCAGCATCATGATGCATTCTTGTCAGTGGCGTAAATTTGTGCATACTTGTCCGTTTTGAGTGAATAATATGTCAAAATGATCGTGGTGATATGCTCTACACTTTGTTCCATTGTGCCATGCTTGTTTGAGTTCATCTAGATGCTTTAGTCTCTGTTGCAAGAGTGCTACTTGTTATAAACTGCTGCTACTTGTTAATTTGATGCCATGTTTGAGATATGATAACTTGGTGCATGTTTATCCAAATGATGCATATGAGATGTCAAAATGTTCATTATGAAATGCACTACATGATGGTTGCTGTAGCATGCTTGTTTGAGTCCATATTGCCATGTTAATCTCTGTTGCAAAAGTGCATTTGGATGTTAAGTTCTAAAACTTGTTATGAGATGCTGATTTCAATTGCTCTTTGCTATTGATGTGTTTGTCCTCATGCCACATGTTTAGATGTTTTAGAAGCACAATAATATGGTCTTTGATGTGGTGCAATTATATTTCCATGATATGCCTTGAGGTGACTTAAACATGCTTGTAAACATGTCATGTTGTTATTGCTGTTTTATACTTGGTGAAAAAACTGCTAAGTCTGGAATCTGTTATAACCTGATGCTATGTTTGCTTGATGCCCTAGTCAGATCCATGCTTGTTTTGGAGTGGCCAATGATCATGCCTTGTTGTCCATGTTATTGTCTATCCATTCATGCCCTTACTTTCTCATATGACCTGGTGTAGCTTATTTATTTCTTGCTCTCAAGTTGCTATAAATTATAACTGTCAGGATTTAATAAGCATGATCAAATTGGTGTAGCTTGTTGCTATTGATCCATGCCTTCTATGGAGTTGCTCCAATGGAGTTGTTTGCTGTAGGATATGTCTACTACATGTCCATGCTCTTTATATACTTGTTAGAGTTGATATGCTTGTTGTTTTGTGCCTCCGAAGGCAGCATCGTGATGATGTTTTGCCTTCCCAGATTTTGGCTAAGTCTGGATAATTTTATAGCAACTTGCCATGCTTGTTTAAATGTGTTCCAGCAAGCTTTTGGGTGTGTTCTAAGTTCCTACTTGTTAAGTAACATGTCTACTTCACATCCATGCCTCTTGTTACCATGTTTGAGTGTTGTAGCTATATATATCTTGCTCTAAAGTTGCTATGTGGCTGTTAACTTCAGCTTGTTGTTATATCTTGTTTCATGTGTATCTTTTAGCCCGTTGCTCCGTTTTAAGCGTGCCTTATATGAAACTTGTGTGAGTTTGCATGTAGAATCATAATATCATTTTGTTTTCATGTTTGGAGTGAGTTTTGCTTCATGTTCGGGTGCATCTTGTATCGTTGCCATGCTTGTCTTGTTTTGCTCATATCTTCTAGGCCATAGCTCCGAATTAAACAAACTTTATATGAAACTTGACTAGAATTTCGTGTAGATCATCATGGTGCATGCTAGCTTGCTGTTTAACAACTTTAACTTAAGTTTGTTCAGAACTAGACTAATTTCAAACTATGCATATGAGGACTTACCAGATTTGTTATATGTAGTTTCCGGCCTCATTTAAACTTGTTGACTTGTGTTGTTTTTGAGTGCTTCCTGCCTTGCCATGTTTTGCATCATATATAGACTTGTCTTGCATCCAACTTGGTTGAGCATATTGTCATGTTCTTGTGTTGTTTTTGAGTGCTTCCTGCCTTGCCATGTTTTGCATCCTGTATAGACTTGTATTGCATCATATATAGACTTGTCTTGCATCATACTTGGTTGAGCATATTGTCATGTTCTTGTGTTGTGTGTTTACCGTATTGCTTGATTCTTCTTGTTAATGCTTGTTCCGTTGCGTTCGTGAGGATTCGTTCGTCTACACGTGGTTCGTCTTCAAGACTTCTTCTTCGTCTTCTTCATGGAACCGTTCTTCTTCCTTGCGGGATCTCTGGCAATATGACCATACCCTTGGATACCTTTACTATCATTGCCATGCTTAGTGTCTCGATGCTATCGTTATATGTCACGCTACCCATCATTATTGTCAGCCTCTCCTTGTTGCCATGAAACCTCTAACCTTTGACACCTTCCTAGCAAAACCATTGTTTGGCTATGTTACTCGCTTGCTCAGCCCCTCTTATAGCGTTGTTAGTTGCAGGTGAAGATGAAGATCGTTCCTTGTTGGAACTTGTTGTTGGAATATCACAATATTTATTATTATTATTATTATTATTATCAACACACCTATATACTTGGCATGGGTGGAAGGCTTGGCCTTTTGCTCGGTGTTTTGTTCCACTCATGCCACCTTAGGCGCCGATAAACCGGCATTATGTTCCTTGATTTTGCGTTCCTTACACGGTTGGGTATATGGGGACCCCTTGACACTTCGTCTTTGAATAAAACTCCTCCAGCAAGGCCCACCATTGGTTTTAATTTGCTCATAATAACAACTTAATTAATTAATTAAATTGCATAGGGAGTTAGCGCTACTCGAGGATTCTTTCTACATACAGGTGGGCCAGTGCTGATGGTGTTGGTCCCAAACGGGCGGACTGCGGGACCGCCTCGTGGAAACTCGAGGTATCTGGCTCCTGTAGGATGTCCCATCCGGTCGTGGCCTGAGACGAGATACGTGCGGCTACTATTAGGGTGTCGGCACGCCGGGAGGTCTTGCTGGACTTGTTTTACCATTGTCGAAATGTCTTGTGCACCGGGATACCGAGCCTGATCGTATTTCCCTAAGATAAGGGGTAATAATTATTATTACTTCAGCTGATCGTGAGAGCTTGTGATGGGCTAAGTTGGGACACCCCTGCAGGGTTATGATCTTTCGAAAGCCGTGCCTAGGGATGGCACCCGCATGGTATGGGTACGGGCGGAGCTTCCCCATACCCTTACCCGTCCACCCTGAACTTACCTATCACCCATACCCATACCCATTAAGGGTACAACTTTTTCCCATACCCGTCACCCGACAGGGTATATGGCTACCCGCGAGTAAAAGTACCCACATTTACAACACATCAAGTTGAGTAGAAAATATTTGTGAAAAGTAACATGTAATCATAAATTATTAATAGCAACACATTTTAAACAACAATGTACAAAAACACATTCTCAAAAACAAAAACAAACTTTCCCATAAAGCAACCCATAAAAATGTTAAACAACAACACATAATCATAAATAATAGCACATAGTCATACACTTTAAGTTCACAAAATCATGATAAATTATAGAGATAATTTGACTGCACATTAGAGTTTTTACCTAGTGTGATTGTGGGGGGGGGTGTAATACGTTAGAATATTAAAGGAAACCCACTTGTGAACATTTTAGATGGGTACAAGGGTACGTGGGCATGGGTTATACGATCCCATACCCGTAGCTTCTCTACCCGATGGGTATGATATTTTCCCATTTAAGTACCAATGGGTAATTTTTTTCCCATACCCTTACCCTAATAAGGTTTTTATCCCCAGGGTACGCGGGTAATGGGTACCCATTGCCATCCCTAGCCGTGCCCGCAGTTATGTGGCAGATTGGAATTTGTTAATGTCCGGTTGTAGAAAACTTGACAGAGGATCCGAAGTAAAACACACAACTGTGTGAGTAACCGTGACTGTCTCTTTTCACTTTGAGAAGAGAACACGGTGGGGTTATGTTTGACTCGTAGGTAGTTCAGGATCTTTAGCGATCACTACCAGTATGCGACCGCTTGCGTAGATGCTCATCTTATTCTTGTACTCGTAAGTTAGCCACCACATATTGCTTAGCCGCTGCTGCAACCTCACCACTTTACCTCTTCCTACCCATTAAGCTTTGATAGTCTTGTTACCCATGGTTATGGGATTGCTGAGTCCTCGTGGCTCACAGATACTACAACAACAGTTGCAGGTGCAGGTTTCCGATGTCTTGACGTGAGAGCGATGATCGTTGTTTGGAGTTCTTTCTTCTTCTTCTTCTTATTCTTCTTCAGTCTTGGGTTAGGTTCCGGGTCGGCAGCCTGGGATAGCAGATGGATGTCGTGTGTTTCTCATGTTTGCATCCGTAGTCGGATGCCTTGTATTGATGTTGTTGTATTCATGAGATTTGTATGTATTGTTGTATCCCCCCATGTATGTATGTAATGGTATGATGTAATGATATCCATCTTGCTAAGCGCCCGAAATGCGGTTGTGCCCCAATCACGTAAGTGTCACGTGATCGGGATAGAATCGCATATTGGGCCTGACAGATTGGGAATCCTAGTTGGACTCCCCCTATAGGTGCGCCCCTCCTAGGCCGGCCTCCTCTTCCTCCCTCCTTTATATACGTAGGGAGGGGGCACCCCAAAGGCACAATAGACAATCTCTTAGCCGTGTGTAGTGCCCCCCTCCACAGTTACACTCCTCGGTCATATCGTTGAAGTGCTTAGGTGAAGCCCTACCCTGTAACTTCATCATCACCGTCACCATGCCGTCGTGCTGAATAAACTCTCCCTCGTCCTCAACTGGATCAAGAGCTCGAGGGATGTCATCGTGCTGAACGTGTGCTAAACACGGAGGTGCCGTATGTTCAGTACTTGGATCGTGAAGACGTTCGACTACATCAACTGCGTTACTAAACACTTCCGCTTTCGGTCTACGAGGGTACGTGGACACACTCTCCCCGCTCGTTGCTATGCTTCTCCTAGATAGATCTTGCGTGATCGTATGATTTTGTTTTTGAAATACTACGTTCCCCAACACTCGGAGTCACCAAACTTCATTTCGGTCTGACCGAAATTGGATGTTTAGACTCTGTTACTGCTTCAGTGTCACCGAGTTAGTCATATCGGTAGCTCCGAAATGCTTTCTGTAGAAATCTAAAGTTAAGTTTTTGTGTCAACTTTTTTGCCAAAATAGATGTGCTTTGTGATGCTCATCTACTCTACCTATACCTATCTATTCATAGGGTCAGTTTCAGAGATGTCAAATGGCAGTGGTAGTCAGAACAGGTCAGAAGAGCAGGCAAATCTCAGTGAGGGCACTAGTCCCTCCAACAACCTACCAAAAGCTGCCACCAAGATAAGGAGGAAGAGAAATTCTGACAGTGAGGATGAGGATTTTGTGGCTCAAAGATCACTTCCAAAAAGCAGCCTATGAGGAAGGAGGAAACCGCTAGAGTTGTCAATCTTGGTTTGAACAAGAAAGCTCATGGCAAGAGGATTCCAATGTCAAAAGCGAAAGCCTCGACCCAAGAAACCATGGAGTTCACTCTTGAATCTAGAGATGATGAGACTGCTGGAGGAAAGAAGAGGAAAGAGAGAGTCAACAAGACTACTGCCAGAGTCATTGGAAGGCCATCTACGAGGAATGATGTTGAGGATGCTGATGAGGAAGAGGAAGAGCCTGTTGCAAAGACTAAGAAGCTGATGGGGGATGCCATCAAGTCTAGGGCTGCTCCATCTAAGCCCAAAGCTTCCCCCAAGCCTTCAGCACCCAAGTGATCCACTAGAGACATCCTCCTGCTGAGAAGAATAAGGCCCAGTGCTAGAAGTTCCAGAGGAAGAGCAATTTCAAGGAGAAGATTCTTCTGATGATGATGAGTCCATGATGCTCAGGAAGCTCAAGCCAAAAATTCCAGATCACAATGATTCTCATCTTGATGATGAGAATATGAAGCTGAGAAAGGATGCAGGTCTAAGACTTTGGAGACAGACTGATCCCTATGCATCAAGAACAAAAACTATTGTTGATTACAGGTTCCACACCAAAGAACAACAAGGTTTCTATGAGACTGTCCTTTTGGATAAGAAACCTATAGTCTGCAACATGCAATGGGTTGACTGGAAGTACATTGACGACAATGCAGATTACTTTCCCCATGTGCATGAGAGTTTCAGGTTGAATGAAGTTGATAAGTTTGTTGGACAGAAGCTTACCAGATGGAGTGATGATATGATTATGAAATTCTACTCCACTGCTCATTTCTCCTGATGGAAGGATTGTTTAGATGACAGAAGGCACTAGATATCAATCAACAATCTTAGAATGGGCAAACTTGATCAATGCACCCAAGGAAGATGAGAACTACACAGATGTGTATGCTATGTCTAGGAAGAATCATAACTCTATGGACAACATGTATAAGCCTATTCCAGAGAAGGGCTTGAAGACTAACAAGCTTGGTTCTATATATCATCTATTCCCTGGATTGACCACTATCAACACTGTCTTGAGGCACACTCTTTTGCCCAAGTAAGGAGATCATAGGATGATCTGTGGTCACTCTATCAACTTGCTTCACATGTTTGATGTTCCAGAGAAATTCAAAGTCATGAGCCTGATTGTTGAGACAATCAAGAGAAATGCAGCAAACCAAAAGATATGCCCCTCGCATTCAGATGTTGATCAACTCCAGACTAGAAAAAGGGACATATCTACTTGACAAGAGGCATCTAGCTCTTAGGCCAGATTCAAGGACAATGAGATTGTCATGGATGCATCACATCCTACATCAGTTGAAGGCCAAGAGAAGATTGAGAAAGCAAAAGCAGCAAAAACAACAAGTGCTTCAAGAGTCTCCAAGACCAAGCAAGATCAGCTCAACCATCTGCTAGAGGCCACTCTGAGGATTGAGAAGAGCCTGGCCAGTTTGACTCAAAATCAAGAGAGTCTTGAGAGGATTGTTGAAACCGAGTTCTATGATCTTGATGTGAAGATCACTGAGATACAAACAATTGTGGAGAATCTTAAGGAAGATGCAGAGGACAGAGATACCACCGATGCATTCCAGAGAGTCCCAAGAGGACCAAAATCTTCAGCTGTGCCAGTTGTCGAGCCCAGGCCTACACTTTCAGCACCTGCAACCACTGCCACAGTTTTTCCTCCTGTATCAACTCCTCCAGCTCCATAGACTTCGTCCGAAGCGTTTGCACATGCTCTTATCTTCACGTTCTATGTACACCGGAGCCACTAGCGAGAAGACTTCTTTAGTAGCTCCCGGAGGTCGTGCCGAGAGTGTGGTATAGCACTATGCATTTTCGAGCTTTTTGGTAACTTGTTGCCAAAGGGGGAGAAAGTGTATAGACCATTAGGCTTCGAGAGAGAGAGAGAGAGAGTTTTGCTTCTCTTTGTTGGTTTTTGCTTGCCACTTCATTCGTTTGGTTATTGCTACAATTTGCTTATGCTCGTGAGATACTTATGTGGTTGATCATACTATGCTTAATGTGTGCTTGCATGATTGTGTATGATCATTCACTTGTTTATTTTGGTGATGAGTGCTTGTTGCTTAAATCTTATCATTTTGAGCACTCCACCAAGATGTATGTGACATGGAAGAGTAACCCATGATCCTAATCGATTGTGCATTTGCATTCAAACGCAAATTCTAAATAATGCACAAATTTAGGGGGAGCTCTTGATTATCACATACTTCTCGAAGCGACGATGTATTTAAATCTTATTATCATTTGTCTAAGCTTTGATCTATATGTTGTCATCAATTACAAAAAAGGGGGAGATTGAAAGTGCAACTAATCCTCGGGTGGTTTTGGTAATTAATAACAACATATAGGTCATTGAACTAATATCCATTCAAGTTAAATATTTCAAGAAGTTCAATGATCATGGCATGGACTAGAGTTGTGGACCCCTCAAAATGCTAAGGACAAAGATTGGCTAAACCTCAAGACTCTACATTTCTATTTTAGTGATCCAAGATCACATTGAGTCCATATGAAAGCCAATACTATAAAAGGGGGTGAGGTGTTGCTTAATGATCTGGTTGCTCAAGTCCTTAGTGATATTGCTCCAAAACCCTCAACCACATTCTCCAATTCCACATATGTACAAAACCTAAAGTCAAACTCGGCCCCACCGATTTAATCCATCCGGCGCCACCGAGTTCACTTGACATAGCCACTGCCACAAACCCTAGAAAATTCGGTCTCACCGATACGGATCTCGGTCTCATCGTGATGGCATTGCAAACTCTCTGTGATCCTTTCGTAACGTTTAGGTCTCACCAAGAAGAGCGGCCCGTTCCATCGAATTTGCATGGTAAACTCTCTGTGATCCTTTTGTAACGTTTTGGTCTCATCGAAATTAGCGATCGGTCCCACCCATTACATGTCATCCCAGTCTTGGTATTCTAGTGGTTCTTTAACTTGCTTTATAAAGAGTGTTCTTGTGTTATCTAACCCTATTTTCTCAAGTCCACTCTTTTACAAGCCAGCTCCAGACCATAAGGTAAGCATATGCATCACCCTCATGTGCTTGATGATCTTTTGCTGGTGTACATATTGTTTACAAGAGGGGTTCATGAACATGAATGTACATTTCTGAATCATATCATTTCCTCTTATGCATAGCGAAGATACATGTAACTCTCTGCTTACTCTGTCATGATCATCCATTCACATGCTAGTATAATCTATCTTCACATGATTGCATACATGTAGGAGGAGCTCATGCGTGTTACATGTCTTTCAAAAACTTTACATTATTACTCTTCAAAAAATTATCTAAAGCTTTGATGTATGTTGTCATCAATTACCAAAAATGGTGAGATTGAAAGCACAAGTGCTCCCTGGGTGATTTTGGTAATTAATGTCAACATATCTCTTGTTGGACTAATGTTTTTATCTACTGTATTTAAGATAAGTTCAACAATGGCATGGAAAGGACAAGAGGATGTGGAACCCCTTAAAAATGCTAATGACACATATTGGTAAAAGCTTTAGACTCTTCATTTATATTTTAGTGATCCAAGATCACATTGAGTCCATAGGAAAGCCAATACAATTAAAAGGGGATGAGGTGTTGCTTAATGGTCTACTTGCTCAAGTGCTTAGTAATATTGCTCCAAAACCCTCATCCACTCTCTCATTTACAAATATGTTCAAAACTCTAAGTCAAACTCGGCCTCACCGATTCTTTCTATCCGACGCCACTGAGTTCTCATGACATAGCCACTACTAGAAACCCTAACAGTTCGGTCACACCAATACGGATCTCGGTCTCATTGAGATGGCCCTGGAAACCCTCTCTGATTCTTTTGTAACATTTCGGTCTCACTAAAATGAGCGATCAGTCACACCGAGTTTGCCTGACCAACTCTCTGTCTGCTCTTTACTGAAATCGGTCTCACCGAGTTCAAGCAATCGACGTCACCGAGATGAGGTTTTGCCCTAGCACATTGGTCCCACCGAGTTGTTCCAGTCGGTCCCACCGAGATTCCTAACGTTCACATTTTGAATTAAGTCGGTCTCACCGAGTTCTTCTATTTGGTCTGACCTAGTTGAGTAAAATATGTGTAACAGTTAGATTTTGTGTGGAGGCTATATATACCCCTCCACCCCTTCTCCATTTGAGAGAGAGCCATCAACGTGCCTACACTTCCAGCATACATTTTCTGAGAGAGAACCACATACTCATGTGTTGAGATCAAGATATACCAATCCTACCACAAGAATCTTCATCTCTAGCCTTCCCCATGTTGCTTTACACTCAAATCATCTTTCCACCATATCCAAATCTGTGTGAGAGAGTTGAGTGTTGGGGAGACTATCATTTGAAGCACAAGAGAAAGGAGTTCATCATCTACACACCATCTATTAGCTTTTGGAGAGTGGTGTCTCCTAGATTGGTTAGGTGTCGCTTGGGAGCCTCCGACAAGATTGTGGAGTTGAACCAAGGAGTTTCTAAGGGCAAGGAGATCGCCTACTTCGTGAAGATCTACCCGAGTGAGGCAAGTCCTTCATGGGCGTTGGCCATGGTGGGATAGACAAGGTTGCTTCTTCATGGACCCTTCGTGGGTGGAGCCCTCCGTGGACTCGCGCAGCCGTTACCCTTCGTGGGTTGAAGTCTCCATCAACGTGGATATACGATAGCACCACCTATCGGAACCACGCCAAAAATTTCCGTGTCTCCATTGCGTTTGCACTCTCCAAACCTCTCCCTTTACCTTCATATGCAATGCTTTACTTTTCGCTGTCACACTGTTAGAATTGCATGTCTAGGTTGGTTACTTTACTTGTCCTATATGCTAAAATCTGCCAAGACTTCAAATTGGGAAAATGCTAGATTTTATTTGGTAAAGTAGTCTAATCACCCCCTCTAGACCTACTTTCGATCCTACACTTTCTCCCTTCTTTTGTCTACTACCACCTTCTATTCCACCCATAGTGTTATGTCCATGGCTCACACTCATGTATTGCGTGAAGAGTCGAAAAAGCTGAAGCACATTAAAAAGTATGAAACAATTGCTTGGATGACACCAGGGTGGGCATGATTTTGTAGGGATAACTTTCTTTAGCCGTATTATTTTTGAAGCTTCATGATTTTGCTTTCTAGTATGCTTGAAGTATTATTGTTTTGACATCATTGAACCTTTGTTTTGAATCATATGGATCTGAATATTCATGCCACAAAAAATAAGATTACTTGATAATTATGTTGGGTAGCATTACACATCAAAAAATCTGTTTTTATCATTTACCTACTCGAGGACGAGCAGGAATTAAGCTTGGGGATGATTGATATGTATCCAATGTATCTATAATTTTTTATTGTTCCATGCTATTATATTATCAACTTTGGATGTTTTATATGCATTAATAAGCTATTTTATATTTTTTTAGACTAACTTATTAACCTAGAGGCCAGTGCCAGTTTTTGTTTTTTTCTTATTCTTGAGTTTTTCATAAAAGGAATATCAAACGGAGTCCAAACGGAATAAAACTTTCGCAATGATTTTTCTTAGACCAGAAGACACACGTAGGAGGACTTGGAGAAGAAGTCAGAAGAGTCCCGAGGGCTCAAAAAGCCCTGAGGGCACGCCCCTGGCTTGTGGGCCCCACGGGACTCCTCCAACACTAATTCTTGGCCTATAAAATCAGAAATATTCCCAAACGACCAGAAGCGTCCACGAAAATACTTTTCCACCACTACAAGTCTCCGACCTCGTTAGATCCCATCTGGAGGCCTTTTCTGGTACTCTGCCGGAGGGGGATTTGATCACGGAGGGCTTCTACATCAACCTTGCTGCCCTTCCGATGATGCGTGAGTAGTTTACCACAGACCTACGGGTCCATATCTAGTAGTTAGATGACTTCTTCTCTCTCTTTGATCTTCAATACAATGTTCTGCACGATGTTCTTGGAGATCTATGATACGTCCATTTTTGCATCATGCTTATATGTTGATATTTATTGCATTATGGGCTGTTATTACATTTTTTATCACAATACTTATGCCTATTCTCTCTTATTTTACAAGGCTTACAAGAAGAGGGAGAATATCGACAGCTGGAATTCTGGGCTGGAAAAGGAGCAAACTCTGGAAACCTATTATGCACAACTCCAAAAGCCCCGAAACTCAACAGAACTCCGTTTCGGAAAATATAAAAAATATCTGGCGAAAGAAGTTCACGAGGGGGGCCACCGGCTGTCCACGAGGGTGGGGGGCGTGCCCCCCTGTCTCGTGGGCTAGCCGGAAGGCCCCCGATGCCCATCTTCTCCTATATGAGGTGTTTTGACCTGGAAAAATCATAAGGAGGCTTTCGGGACCAGACGCCGCCGTCTCGAGGCGGAACCGAGGCAGAAACCAATCTAGGGCTCCGACAGAGCCGTTCTGCCGGGGATACTTCCCTCCGGGAGGGGGAAATCGTCACAGCCGTCATCACCAACAACTCTCCCATCTTGGGGAGGGCTATCTTCATCAACATCTTCACCAGCACCATATCCTCTCAAACCCTAATTCATCTCTTGTATCCAATCTTTGTACCCAAACCTCAGATTGGTACCTGTGGGTTGCTAGTAGTGTTGATTACTCATTGTAGTTGATGCTAGTTGATTTATTTGGTGGAAGATCATATGTTCAGATCCATTATGCATATTAATACCTTTCTGATCATGAAAAATATTATGTCTTGTGAGTAGTTACTTTTGTTCCCGAGGACATGGGAGAAGTCTTGCTATTAGTAGTCATGTGAGTTTGGTCTTCATTCGATATTTTGATGAGATGTATGTTGTCTCTCCTCTAGTGGTGTCATGTGAACGTCGACTACATGACACTTCACCATTATTTGGGACTAGAGGAAGGCATTGGGAAGTAATAAGTAGATGATGGGTTGCTAGAGTGACAAAAGCTTAAACCCTAGTTTATGCGTTGCTTCCTAAGGGGCTGATTTGGATCCATATGTTTCAGGCTATGGTTAGGTTTACCGTAATACTTCTTTTGTAGTTGTGGATGTTTGCATTAGAGGTTAATCATAAGTGGGAGGCTTGTCCAAGTAAGGACATCACCCAAGCACCGGTCCACCCACATACCAAATTATTGAAGTACCGAACGCGAATCAGATGATCGTGATGAAAACTAGCTTGACGATAATTCCCATGTGTCCTCGAAAGCGCTTTTCTTTATATAAGAGTTTGTCCATGCTTGTCCTTTGCTACAAAATGATTGGGCCACCTTGCTACACCTTATTTACTTTTACATTTTGTCACTTGCTACCAATTACCTTATCACACAACTATCTGTTACCTATAATTTTAGTGCTCGCAGAAAATACCTTACTAAAAACTGCCTATCATTTCCTTCTGCTTCTCGTTGGGTTTGACACTCTTACTTATCGAAAGGACTACGATAGATCCCCTACACTTGTGGGTCATCCAGACTCTTTTCTGGCGCCGTTGCCGGGGAGTGAAGCGCCTTTGGTAAGGAAAAAATTATATAGTGTGCTGAAATTTATTGTCACTTGTTACTATGGCTCAAAATCCTTTGAGGGGTTTGTTCGGGGTATCTTCACCCCGATCAGAAGAGCAAATAGCTGCTCCTCAACCTACTGCACCTATTGAAGATGTTTGCTTTGAAATTCCTTCGGGTATGATATTGAAACTGCTTGAAAATCCTTTTACAGGAGACGGAACACTGCATCCCGATTTACATCTAATATATGTGGATGAAGTTTGTGGATTATTTAAGCTTGCAGGTATGCCCGAGGATGTTATCAAGAAGAAGGTCTCCCCTTTATCTTTGAAGGGAGATGCATTAACATGGTTTAGGCTATGTGATGATATGGGATCATGGAACTATAATCGTCTGAAGTTGGAATTTCATCAGAAGTTCTACCCTACGCACCAGGTTCATCGTGATCGTAATTATATTTATAATTTCTGGCCTCGCGAAGGAGAAAGCATCACTCAAGCTTAGGAGAGGCTTAAGTCAATGTTATATTCATGCCCCAATCATGAGCTCTCAAGAGAAATGATCATTCAAAAATTTTATGCTCGGCTTTCTCTTAATAATCGCTACATGCTCGATACTTCTTGTTTTGGTTCTTTTATGATGAAGACTATTGAATTCAAATGGGATTTATCGGAAAGAATTAAACGCAACTTTGAAGATTGGGATCTCGACGAAGGTAAGGAGTCAGGTATGACCCCTAAGTTTGATTGTGTTAAAACTTTTATGGATACCGATGTTTTCCGTGAGTTTAGCACTAAATATGGACTTGACTCTGAGAAAGTAGCTTCTTTCTGTGAATCTTTTGCTACTCATGTTGATCTCCCTAAGGAGAAGTGGTTTAAATACCATCCCCCTATTGAAGTAAAAGTAGTTGAACCCGTTAAAGTTGAATAAAAGACTATCACTTATAATGTTGATCCTGTTATTCCTGTTGGGGAATGCAGTATTTTCAAAAATTTCCTACGATCATGCAAGATCTATCTATTAGATGCATAGCGACGAGGGGGAGAGTGTGTCTACGTACCCTCGTAGACCGGGAGCGGAAGCGTCTAGTGACGCAGTTGATGTAGTCGAACTTCTTCGCGATCCAACCGATCAAGTACCGAACGTACGGCACCTCCGCGTTCAGCACACGTTCAGCTTGATGACGTCCCACGAGCTCTTGATCCAGTTGAGCTTCACGGGAGAGTTTCGTCAGCATGACGGCGTGGTGACGGATATGATGAAGTTACCGGCGCAGGGCTTCGCCTAGGCACTGCAACGGTATAACCGAGGTGTGTTTCTATGGAGTGGAGCACCGCACGTAGTTGGGAAAAATCAACTGATCAACTTGTGTGTCCTAGGGTGCCCCCTGCCCCCGTATATAAAGGAGCAAGGGAGAGGCCGGCCCTAGAGGGGGCGCGCCAAGTGTGGGGAGTCCTACTAGGACTCCCAAGTCCTAGTAGGATTCCCCTTTCCTTTCCGGAGTAGGGGAGAAGGAAAGAGGGGGAGAGGGACAAGGAAAAGGGGGCTGCACCCCTTGTCCAATTCGGACCAGAAGGGGGGCGCGCGCCTCCTTCCTTTTGGCCTCTCTCCTCTATTCCCGTAACTCCCCGGTACTCCGAAAATACCCGAATCACTCGGAACCTTTCCGATGTCCGAATATAGTCGTCCAATATATCAATTTTGACGTCTCGACCATTTCGAGACTCCTCGTCATGTCCCCGATCTCATCCGGAACTCCGAACTCCTTCGGTACATCAAAACTCATAATAAAACTGTCATCGAGAACTATGTAGACATGACCGAGACACGTCTCCGGTCAATAACCAATAGCGGAACCTGGATGCTCATATTGGCTCCCACATATTCTACGAAGATCTTTATTGGTCAAACCGCATAACAACATACGTTGTTCCCTTTGTCATCGGTATGTTACTTGCCCGAGATTCGATCGTTGGTATCTCTATACCTATTTCAATCTCGTCACCGGCAAGTCTCTTTACTCGTTCCGTAATACATCATGTCGTGACTAACTCATTAGTCTTTTGCTTGCAAGGCTTATTATGATGCGCATTATCGAGAGGGCCCAGAGATACCTCTCCGACACTCGGAGTGACAAATCCTAGTCTTGATCTATGCCAACACCATGAACACTTTCGGAGACACCTGTAGAGCATCTTTATGATTACCCAGTTACGTTGTGACGTTTGATAGCACACAAGATGTTCCTACGGTATTCGGGAGTTGCATAATCTCATAGTCATAGGAACATGTATAAGTCATGAAGAAAGCAATAGGAGTAAAACTAAACGATCATAGTGCTATGCTAACGGATGGGTCTAGTCCATCACATCATTCTCCTAATAATGTGACCCCGTTGATAAAATGACAACTCATGTCTATGGCTAGGAAACATAACCATCTTTGATCAATGAGCTAGTCTAGTAGAGGCATACTAGGGACACTCTGTTTTGTCTATGTATTCACACATGTACTAAGTTTCCGGTTAATACAAATTCTAGCATGAATAATAAACATTTATCATGATATAAGGAAATATAAATAACAACTTTATTATTGCCTCTAGGGCATATTTCCTTCAGTCTCCCACTTGCAATAGTCAATAATCTAGGTCACATCGCCATGTGATTTAATACCAATAGTTCACATCGTTATGCGAATAACACCCATAGTTCACATCGCCATGTGAACAACACCCAAAGGGTTTACTAGAGTCAATAATCTAGTTGACATCGCTATGTGATTAATACCCAAGAGTAATAAGGTGTGATCATGTTTTGCTTGTGAGAGAAGTTTAGTCAACGGGTCTGTCACATTCAGATCCGTATGTATTTCGCAAATTTCTGTGTCTACAATGCTATGCATGGAGCTACTCTAGCTAATTGTTCCCACTTTCAATACGCATCCAGATTGATACTTAGAATCATCTGGATTTAGTGTCAAAGCTTGCATCAGCGTAACCCTATACGACGAACTCTTTATCACCTCCATAATCGAGAAACATTTCCTTAGTCATCGAGTTACTAAGGATAATTTTGAACGCTGTACAGTGACCTACTCCTAGATCACTATTGTACCTCCCTGTCAAAATCATGGCAAGGTACACAACATGTTTGGTACACAGCATGGCATACTTTATAGAACCTATGGCTGAGGCATAGCGAATGACTTTCATTCTCTCTATATTTTTCTGCCGTGGTCTGGCTTTGAGTCTTACTCAACTTCACACCTTACAAGTTAGGCAAGAACTCCTTCTTTGACTGATCCATTTTGAACTGCTTCAAAATCTTATCAAGGTATGTACTCATCGAAAGTCTTATCAAGCGTCTTGATCTATCTCTTTAGATCTTGATGCCCAATATGTAAGCAGCTTCACCAAGGTCTTTCTTTGAAAAACTCCTTTCAAACACTCCTTTATGCTTTCCAGAAAATTCTACATCTTTTCCGATCGACAATATGTCATTCACATATACTTATCAGAAAGGTTGTAGTGCTCCCACTCACTTTCTTGTAAATACAGGCTTCTCCAAAAGTCTGTATAAAACCATATGCTTTGATCACCTCATCAAAGCGTATATTCCAACTCCGAGATGCTTGCACTAGTCCATTGATGGATCGCTGGAGATTGCACATTTTGTTAGCACCTTTAGGATTGACAAAACCTTCTGGTTGCATCATATACAATTATTCTTTAATAAATCCATTAAAGAATGCAGTTTTGTTATCCATTTGCCAGATTTCATAAAATGCGTCAATTGCTAACATGATTCGGACAGACTTAAGCATCGATACGAGTGAGAAAGTCTCATCGTAGTCAACTCCTTGAACTTGTCGAAAACCTTTCGCAACAAGTCAAGCTTTGTAAACAGTAACATTGCCGTCAGCGTCAGTCTTCCTCTTGAAGATCCATTTATTTTCGATGGCTTGCTGGTCATCGGGCAAGTCAACCAAAGTCCACACTTTGTTCTCATACATGGATCCCATCTCAGATTTTATGGCCTCAAGCCATTTCATGGAATCTGGGCTCATCATCACTTCCTCATAGTTCGTAGGTTCATCATGGTCTAGTAACATGACTTCCAGAACTGGGTTGCCGTACCACTCTGGTGCGGAACGTACTCTGGTTGATCTACGACGTTCAGCAGAAACTTGATCTGAAGTTTCATGATCATCATCATTAGTTTCCTCACAAATTGGTGTAGGAATCACTGGAACTAGTTTCTGTGATGTTCCACTTAACAATTCGGGAGAAAGTACAATTACCTCATCAAGTTCTAATTTCCTCCCACTCACTTCTTACGAGAGAAACTCCTTCTCTAGAAAGGATCCACTCTTAGCAACAAAGACCTTGCCTTCGGATCTGTGATAGAAGGTGTACCCAACAGTTTCTTTTGGGTATCCTATGAAGATTCACTTATCCGATTTGGGTTCGAGCTTATCATGTTGAAACTTTTTCACATAAGCATCGCAGTCCCAAACTTAAAGAAATGACAGCTTAGGTTTCTCGTCAAACCACAGTTCATACGGTGTCATCTCCACGGATTTAGATGGTGCCCTATTTAACGTGAATGTAGCTGTCTCTAATGCATAAACCCAATAAGCGATAGTGGTAGATCGGTAATGGACATCATCGATCGCACCATATCTAATAAAGTACGGTTATGACGTTCAGACACACCATTATACTGTGGTGTTCCAGGTGGCGTGAGTAGTGAAACTATTTCACATTGTTTTTACCGAAGGCCATACTCGCTAACTCAAATATTTTACCTCTACGATCATATCGTAGAAACTCTTATTTTTACCGAAGGCCATACTGGGTTGCCGTATCACTCTGAAATTCTTTGAACTTTTCAAATGTTTCAGACTTGTGCTTCATTAAATAGATATACCCATATCTGCTCAAATCATCAGTGAAGGTCAGAAAATAATGATACCTGCCGCGAGCTTCAACACTCATTGGTCCGCATACATCAGTATGTATGATTTCCAACAACTATGTTGCTCGTTCCACAGTTCCGAGAACGGAGTTTTAGTCATCTTGCCCATGAGGCATGGTTCGCAAGCACCAAGTGATTCATAATCAAGTGATTCCAAAAGTCCATCACTATGGAGTTTCTTCATGCGCTTTACACCAATATGACCTAAACGGCAGTGCCACAAATAAGTTGCACTATCATTATTAACCTTGCATCTTTTGGCTTCAATATTATGAATATGTGTATCACACGATCGAGATCCAACAAACCATTGGGTGTATGACCATAGAAGGTTTTATTCATGTAAACAGAACAACAATTATTCTCTAACTTACATGAATAACCGTATTGCAATAAACATGATCAAATCATATTCATGCTCAACACAAACACCAAATAACACTTATTTAGGTTCAACACTAATCCCGAAAGTATAGGGAGTGTGCGATGATGATCATATCAATCTTGGAACTACTTCCAATACACATCATCACTTCATCCTTTAACTAGTTTCTGTTCATTATGCAACTCCCATTTCGAGTTACTACTCTTTAGCAACTGAACCAGTATCAAATACCGAGGGGTTGCTATGAACACTAGTAAAATACACATCAATAATCTGTATATCAAATATACCTTTTTTTCACTTTGCCATCCTTCTTATCCGCCAAATATCTAGGGCAGTTCCACTTCTAGTGACCATTTCCTTTGCAGTAGAAGCACTTAGTTTCAGGCTTGAGTTTAGCTTTGGGTTTCTTCATGGGAGTGACAACTTGCTTGTCATTCTTCTTGAATTTCCCCTACTATCCCTTTTGCCCTTTACTTGAAACAAGTGGTCTCATCAACACTTGATGCTCTTTCTTGATTTCTACCTTTGCCGATTTCAGCATCGCGAAGAGCTCGGGAATTACCTTCGTCACCCCTTGCATATTATAGTTCATCACAAAGTTCTACTAACTTGGTGATAGTGACTAGAGTACTTTGTCAATTACTATCTTATCTGGAAGATTAACTCCCACTTGATTCAAGTAATTGTAATACCCAAACAATCTGAGCACATGCTCACTGGTTGAGCTATTCTCCTCCATCTTGTAGGCAAAGTACTGTCAGAGGTCTTATACCTCTCGACACGGGCATGAGTATGAAATACTAATTTCAACTCTTGGAACATCTTATATGCTCCGTGGCGTTCAAAACGTTTTTGAAGTCTCGGTTATAAGCCGTAAAGCATGGTGCACTAAACTATCAAGTAGTCATCATATCGAGCTTTTGTGAAAACGTTCATAACGTTTGCATCTGCTCCTGCAATAAGTCTGTCACCTAGCGGTGCATCAAGGACATAATAATTCTGTGCAGCAATGAGGATAATCCTCAGATCACGGACCTAGTCCGCATCATTGGTACTAACATCTTTCAACTTAGTTTTCTCTAGGAACATATAAAAAATAAATGTGGAGCAACATCGCGAGCTATTGATCTACAACATAGATATGCTAATACTACCAGGACTAAGTTCATGATAAATTAAAGTTCAATTTAATCATATTACATAAGAACTCCCACTTAGATAAATCAACTAAACCATGTCCGATCATCACGTGAGATGGAGTAGTTTCAATGGTGAACATCTTATGTTGATCATATCTAATATATGATTCACGCTCGACCTTTCGGTCTCCAATGTTCCGAGGCCATATCTGCATATGCTAGGCTCGTCAAGTTTAACCCGAGTATTCTGCGTGTGCAAAACTGTCTTACACCCGTTGTATTTGAACGTAGAGCCTATCACACCCGATCATCATGTGGTGTCTCAGCACGAAGAACTTTCGCAACGGTGCATACTCAGGGAGAACACTTATACCTTGAAATTTAGTAAGGGATCATGTTATAATGCTACCGTCGTTCTAAGCAAAATAAGAAGCATAATAAGATAAACATCAAATGCAATCAAAATATGTGACATGATATGGCCATCATCATCTTGTGCTTTTGATCTCCATCTCCAAAGCACCGTCATGATCACCTTCGTCACCAGCGCGACACCTTGATCTCCATCGTAGCATCGTTGTCGTCTCGCCAACTATTGCTTCTACGACTATCGCTACCACTTAGTGATAAAGTAAAGCAATTACATGGCGATCACATTTCATACAATAAAGCGACAACCATATGGCTCCTGCCAGTTGCCGATAACTTTACAAAACATGATCATCTCATACAAAACCGTATATCTCATCATGTCTTGACCATATCACATCACAACATGCCCTGCAAAAACAAGTTAGACGTCCTCTACTTTGTTGTTGCAAGTTTTACGTGGCTGCTACGGGCTTTAGCAAGAACCGTTCTTACCTACGCATACAAAACCACAACGATGTTTCGTCAAGTATGTGCTGTTTTAACCTTCACAAGGACCGGGCGTAGCCACACTTGATTCAGCTAAAGTGAGAGAGACAGACACCCGCCAGTCACCTTTAAGCAACGAGTGCTCATAACGGTGAAACCATTCTCGCGTAAGCGTACGCGTAATGTCGGTCCGGGCCGCTTCATCTCACAATACCGCCGAAGCAAAGTATGACATGTTGGTAAGCAGTATGACTGGTATCGCCCACAACTCATTGTGTTCTACTCGTGCATATCATCTACGCATAGACCTGGCTCATGATGCCACTGTTGGGGAACGCAGTATTTTCAAAAATTTCCTACGATCACGCAAGATCTATCTATTGGATGCATAACAACGAGGGGGTGAGTGTGTCTACGTACCCTCGTAGACCGGGAGCGGAAGCGTCTAGTGACGCGGTTGATGTAGTCGAACTTCTTCACGATCCAACCGATCAAGTACCAAACGTACGGCACCTCCGCGTTCAGCACACGTTCAGCTTGATGACGTCCCACGAGCTCTTGATCCAGTTGAGCTTCACGGGAGAGTTTCGTCAGCACGACGGCGTGGTGACGGGTATGATGAAGTTACCGTCGCAGGGCTTCGCCTAAGCACTGCAACGGTATAACCGAGGTGTGTTTCTATGGAGGGGAGCACCGCACACGGTTGGGAGAAATCAACTGATCAACTTGTGTGTCCTAGTGTGCCCCCTGCCCCCGTATATAAAGGAGCAAGGGAGAGGCCGGCCCTAGAGGGGGCGCGCCAAGTGTGGGGAGTCCTACTAGGACTCCCAAGTCCTAGTAGGATTCCCCTTTCCGTTCCGGAGTAGGGGAGATGGAAAGAGGTGGAGAGGGAGAAGGAAAAGGGGGCTGCACCCCTTGTCCAATTCGGACCAGAAGGGGGGCGTGCGCCTCCTTCCTTTTGGCCTCTCTCCTCTATTCCCGTAACTCCCCGGTACTATGAAAATACCCGAATCACTCGGAACCTTTCCGATGTCCGAATATAGTCATCCAATATATCGATTTTTACGTCTCGACCATTTCGAGACTCCTCATCATGTCCCCGATCTCATCTGGGACTCCGAACTCCTTCGGTACATCAAAACTCATAAACTCATAATAAAACTGTCATCGAAACCTTAAGCGTGCGGACCCTACGGGTTCGAGAACTATATAGAAATGACCGAGACACGTCTCCGGTCAATAACAAATAGCGGAACCTGGATGCTCATATTGGCTCCCACATATTCTACGAAGATCTTTATCGGTCAAACCGCATAACAACATACGTTGTTCCCTTTGTCATCGATATGTTACTTGCCCGAGATTCGATCGTCGGTATCTCTATACCTAGTTCAATCTCGTTACCGGCAAGTTTCTTTACTCATTCCGTAATACATCATCTCGTGACTAACTCATTAGTCTTTTGCTTGCAAGGCTTATTATGATGTGCATTACCGAGAGGGCCCAGAGATAGCTCTCCGACACTCAGAGTGACAAATCCTAGTCTTGATCTATGCCAACACCACGAACACTTTCGAAGACACCTGTAGAGCATCTTTATGATCACCCAGTTACGTTGTGACGTTTGATAGCACACAAGGTGTTCCTACGGTATTCGGGAGTTGCATAATCTCATAGTCATAGGAACATGTATAAGTCATGAAGAAAGCAATAGCAGTAAAACTAAACGATCATAGTGCTATGCTAATGGATGGGTCTAGTCCATCACATCATTCTCCTAATAATGTGACCCCATTGATCAAATAACAACTCATGTCTATGGCTAAGAAACATAACCATCTTTGATCAATGAGCTAGTCTAGTAGAGGCATACTAGGGACACTCTGTTTTGTCTATGTATTCACACATGTACTAAGTTTCCGGTTAATACAAATTCTAGCATGAATAATAAACATTTATCATGATATAAGGAAATATAAATAACAACTTTATTATTGCCTCTAGGGCATATTTCCTTCAATTTCTACTGCTTATATTGAGAAACCACCTTTGCCTGTTAGAATAAAGGATCATACTCAAGCTTCAACTGTAGTTCGTAAAAGTAATGCTAGAACACCTACACCCTCTGAGAAAATTAAAGTTGAACCTAGTGTTGCTATGGTTAAAGATCTCTTGGTAGAAGATTTAGATGGACATGTTATTTACCTCCAAGAAGAGTCTGCTAGAATAGCCAAACCCAATGCTAGGAACAAACATAGACCTATGGTGGGCTTGCCTGTTATCTCTGTTAAACTAGGAGATCATTGTTACCATGGTTTATGTGATGTAGGTGCTAGTGCGAGTATTATACCTCTTGATTTATACCGAGAAATTATGCATGATATTGCACCTGTTGAGCTAGAAGGGATTGATGTTACTATTAATAAGCTTGCTAATAGAGACACTATTTCACTAGTTGGGATTGTTAGAGATATTGAAGTCTTGTGTGGGAAGGTTAAATACCCTGCTGATTTTCTTGTTCTTAGTTCCCCATGAGATGAATTCTGTCCCATTATATTTGGTAGACCCTTCTTGAATACTGTTAATGCCAAGATAGATTGCGTGAAAGATATTGTTACTGTTGGATTAGGGGATACGTCTCATGATTTTAACTTTGCTAAATTTCGTAGACAACCCCTTGAAAAGGAACCACCCAGTAAGGATGAAATTATTGGTCTTGCTTCTATTGCCGTGCCACCTAATGATCCTTTAGAACAATACTTGCTAGACCATGAAAATGATATGCATATGAATGAGAGAAGGGAAATAGATGAAATATTCTTTAAACAGGGGCTAGTATTGAAAAACAACTTGCCTGTTGAAATCCTAGGGGATCCTCCTCCACCCAAGGGTGATCCCGTGTTTGAACTTAAACCTTTACCTGATAATCTTAAGTATGTCTATCTTGATGAAAAGAAGATATATCCTGTTATTATTAGTGCTAACCTTTCAGAGCAAGAAGAAGAAAAACTATTGAAAACTCTGAAGAAGCATCGAGCTGCTATTGGATATACTCTGGATGATCTTAAGGGCATTAGTCCCACTATATGCCAACACAAGATAAAATTGAAGAAAATGCTAAACCGGTTATTGATCATTAGCGCGGTTAAATCCTAAGATGAAAGAAGTGGTAAGGAAGGAAATACGAAAGCTTCTAGAGGCAGGTATTATCTATCCAATTGTTGATAGCCAGTGGGTAAGTCTTGTCCATTGTGTCCCTAAGAAAGGATGTATGTCTGTCGTTCCTAATGATAAAGATGAATTGATCCCGCAAAGAATAATTACAGGTTATAGGATGGTAATTGATTTCCGTAAGTTAAATAAAGCTACTAAGAAAGATCATTACCCCTTGCCATTTATTGATCAAATGCTAGAAAGGTTATCCAAACACACTCATTTCTGCTTTCTAGATGGTTATTCTGGTTTCTCTCAAATACCTGTGTCAAAAGGGGATCAAGAAAAGACCACTTTTACTTGTCCTTTTGCTACCTTTGCTTATAGACGTATCCCTTTTGGTTTATGTAATGCACCTGCTACCTTTCAAAGATGCATGATGGCTATATTCTCTGATTTTTGTGAAAAGATTGTTGAGGTTTTCATGGATGACTTCTCCGTTTACGGAACTTCTTTTGATGATTGCTTAAGCAACCTTGATCGGGTTTTGCAGAGATGTGAAGACACTAACCTTGTGTTGAATTGGGAGAAGTGCCACTTTATGGTTAATGAAGGCATTGTCTTGGGACATAAAATTTCTGAAAGAGGTATTGAAGTTGACAAAACTAAAGTGGACGCTATTGAAAAGATGCCATGCCCTAAGGACATCAAAGGTATACGAAGTTTCCTTGGTCATGTCCGGTTTTATAGGAGGTTCATTAAGGACTTCTACAAAATCTCCAGGCCTCTGACTAATATCTTACAAAAAGATATTCCTTTTGTCTTTGATGATGATTGTCTAGAAGCATTTGAAATACTTAAGAAAGTATTGATCTCTGCACCTATTGTTCAGCCCCCTGACTGGAACTTACCCTTTGAGATTATGTGCGATGCTAGTGATTATGCTGTAGGAGCTATTTTAGGGCAAAGAGTTGATAAGAAATTGAATGTTATCCAGTATGCTAGTAAAACTCTAGATAGTGCCCAGAGAAACAATGCTACTACTGAGAAAGAATTTTTAGCAGTTGTATTTGCTTGTGATAAGTTTAGACCCTATATTGTTGATTCTAAAGTAACTATTCACACTGACCATGCTCCTATCAAATACCTTATGGAAAAGAAAGATGCTAAACCTAGACTTATTAGATGGGTTCTCTTGCTACACGAATTTGACTTGCATATTATTGATAGAAAGGGAGCTGAGAACCCCATAACAGATAACTTGTCTAGGTTAGAGAATATACTTGATGACCCACAACCTATTTATGATAGCTTTCCTGATGAACAACTAGTTGTCATAAATACTTCTCGTACTACTCCATGGTATGCTGATTATGCTTATTATATTGTTGCTAAGTTTATACCTCCTAGCTTCACATACCAGCGAAAGAAAAAGTTCTTCTATGATTTGAGACATTACTTCTGGGATGACCCACATCTTTATAAAGAAGGAGTAGATGGTATTATTAGACGTTGTGTACCTGAGCATGAACAGGAACAGATCCTACGCAAGTGCCACTCCGAAGCTTATGGAGGACACCATGCGGGAGATAGAACTGCACACAAGGTATTGCAATCTGGTTTTTATTGGCCTACTCTCTTCAAGGATGCCCGTAAGTTTGTCTTATCTTGTGATGAATGTCAAAGAATTGGTAATATTAGTAGACGTCAAGAAATGCCTATGAATTATTCACTTGTTATTGAACCATTTGATGTTTGGGGCTTTGATTATATGGGACTGTTTCCTGCCTCTAATGGATACACACATATTTTAGTTGCTGTTGATTACGTTACTAAGTGGGTAGAAGCTATTCCAACTGGTAGTGATGATCATAACACCTCTATTAAGATGCTTAAATAAGTTATTTTTCCGAGGTTTGGAGTCCCTAGATATCTAATGACTGATGGTGGTTCACACTTTATTCATGGTGCTTTCCGTAAGATGCTTGCTAAATATGATGTCAACCATAGAATTGCATCCCCCTATCACCCACAGACTAGTGGTCAAGTAGAACTAAGTAATAGGGAGTTGAAACTAATTTTGCAAAAGACAGTTAATAGGTCTAGGAAGAATTGGTCCAAGAAACTTGACGATGCATTATGGGCCTATAGAACTGCATACGAAAATCCTATGGGTATGTCTCCATATAAGATGGTTTACGGAAAAGCTTGTCACTTACCTCTTGAGCTAGAACATAAGGCATATTGGGCTATTAAAGAGCTCAATTATGATTTCAAACTTGTCGGTGAGAAGAGGCTATTTGACATTAGCTGTCTCGATGAATGGAGAGCCCATGCCTATGAGAATGCCAAGCTGTTTAAAGAGAAAGTTAAAAGATGGCATGACAAAAGGATACAAAAGCGTGAGTTTAACGTAGGTGACTATGTATTGCTATACAACTCTCGTTTAAGATTTTTTGTAGGAAAACTTCTCTCCAAATGGGAAGGACCTTACGTTATCGAGGAGGTCTATCATTTCGGTGCCATAAAAATTAACAACTTCGAGGGCACAAATCTGAAGGTGGTGAACGGTCAAAGAATCAAACATTATATCTCAGGTAATCCTATAAATGTTGAAACCAATATTATTGGAATCGTAACCCCGGAGGAATACATAAGGGACACTTTCCAGAATGATTCAGCCTCCGAAAAGGAAGAGGTATGTGATACGGTAAGTAAACCGACTCCAAAACAGTTCTAAAGGCAATTTTTCTCCGTTTTGGAATATATAGAAAAATAGAAAAATAAGCCGTAGTCCAGAAGAGACACGAGCCGTCCACGAGGGTGGAGGGTGCGCCCCCTGCCTCGCGGGCAGCTCGTGTGTCCCCCAGACTCTGTTTTCTTGTGGGTTACTCCTTTTGATCGGTAAAAATTCATTATATATACTCCCAAAGGTTTTGACCTCTGTATCACGCAAAAATCCTCTATTTTCGTTTCGAGCTGCTGTTTTTGACAGATCTAGATCATCATGGCATCCTCCAACACCCCCAAGGACAAGTTCTTCGAGAAGGTCATCAACCCCTACCTTGCGGAGGTGCTGCACCACCCTAAAACCATGGAGTTGCATGAGGGGGTGCTGCACATCCGTGATGTTGAGGGGCCGAGGAGGACCAGAAGCGTGGAGACAAGACTCGAAGCAATGGAGCGGGAAGTTTTCAAGTGCCAAGGTATGGTGGAGCGAGGACTCAATGCCAACCACATGATGATCTCGGAGCTCGCCAATAACCTCAAGACGGACTCAAGGATCTTCGGGGAGGCTATCTCCAATCTTCAAGAGAAAATCAAACACCTCCAAGCCCAGATCTATGACCTGTAGAACCAAAACTGTGAGTAGGAATATAGATTCAAGAATATGAGTTTGGCTGCAGATTTGAGTATCCCAGAGACTCGATCATCCTTCTACGATGGTGATCCCATGCCCTGGAAGGTGGACAACAAGCCTATATCGTCAACAACCCCATCATCACCACCCCCAAAGAAGGATACATAATCATATGGGTATGAGCACTCCCCTTGGCAACTGCCAAGCTTGGGGGAGTGACCCCGGTATCGTATCACCATCACTCCTATCTTTACCGTTTCTTAGTTCGATCCTTTTGGTAGTATCTTGATCTAGTAGAATAAAGTTAGCATGATCTAGTTGTGAGCTTTTGCTTTATGTTCTTTACCCTTTGTAATCGAGTCCGTGAGCTATAAAGATTAGTGTTGAGTCAAGGGCTTGATTTCCTCACTTGGGTCTTGATAAAAAGAAAGAAAATATGAAAAGTGCCAAAGAGATCATATTGATCTTGTGGGAAGTAATGACTTCACATGTAAGAGTATGATAAATAAAAGTTGTTGGGAGTTGACAAACATAGTTTTGGTCATCGTTGCAGTTAATAGTCAGTAATAAAAGAAGAGAGGCTTCACATACAAATATACTATCTTGGACATCTTTTATGATTGTGAGCACTCATTAAAGTATGACATGCTAAAGAGTTGATGTTGGACAAGGAAGACAACATAATGGGTTATGTCTTCTTATATCCGAAATAAAGTATATTGTCATGGATCATCCAACATGTTGAGCTTGCCTTTTCCCCCTCATGCTAGCCAAAACTCCTCGCACTAAGTAGAGATACTACTTGTGCTTCCATACATCCTTAAACCCACTCTAGCCATGAGAGTCCACCATACCTACCTATGGATTGAGAAAGATCCTTCCAAGTAAGTTGTCATGTTGCAAACTCGCTAAAATATGTATGATTTATTAGTGTGGGAGAAATTAGCTTTATACGATCTTGTGATATGGAATTAATAAAAGCGACAAACTGCATAATAAAGGTCCTTATCACAAGTGGAAATATAAAGTGAAGTTCTTCTATGCTAAGAATTTGTGCATCCAACCATAAAAACAGATGACAACCTCTGCTTCCCTCTGCGAAGGGCCTATCTATTATTCTTGCCTTATAAATGTCAAGGTGAAATCCACCTTTCCTTTTTACATTTTATCCTTTGGCAAGCACATTGTGTTGGAAAGATCCTGATATATATACCCACTTGGATGTAAGTTTTCATGATCTATAACTGTTGACATTACCCTTGAGGTAAAAGGTTGGGAGGCAACACCATAAGCCCCTATCTTTCTCTGTGTCCGATTAAAACTCCATAAACATAAGTATTGCGTGAGTGTGAGCAATTGTGAAAGACTATATGATAGTTGAGTATGTAGGCTTGCTGAAAAGCTCTTATATTGACTCTTTCCGATGTTACGATAAATTGCAATTGCTTCAATGACCGAGATCAAAGTTTGTTAGTTTCCAATGAAGTTTATGATTCATACTTGATATTGTGTATGATTGTTACTTTGGCATAAGAATCATATGACTATATTTATATAAGTTGCGGTTATAAGAATGATCATGATGCCCTCATGTTCGTATTTTGTTTTTATCGACACCTCTATCTCTAAACATGTGGACATATTTTTCGATATCGGCTTTCACTTGAGGACAAGCAAGGTCTAAGCTTGGGGGAGTTGATACGAACATTTTGCATCATGCTTATATGTTGATATTTATTGCATTATGGGCTGTTCTTACATGTTTTATCACCATATTTATGCCTTTTCTCTCTTATTTTACAAGGTTTACAAGAAGAGTGAGAATGCCGACAGCTGGAATTCTAGGCCGGAAAGGGAGCTAACTCTAGAAACCTATTATGCACAATTCCAAAAGCCCCGAAACTCAACAGAACTCCGTTTCAGAAAATATAAAAAATATCTGGCGAAAGAAGTTCACGAGGGGGGCCACCGGCTATCCACGAGGGTGGGGGGCGCGCCCCCCATCCCAAGGCGTGCCCCTCTGTCTTGTGGGCCAGCCGGAAGGCCCCCGATGACCATCTTCTCCTATATGAGGTGTTTTGACCTGGAAAAAAAATGATAAGGAGGCTTTCGGGACCAGACGCCACCGTCTCGAGGCGGAACCGAGGCGGAAACCAATCTAGGGCTCCGGCAAAGCCGTTCTGCCGGGGATACTTCCCTCCGGGAGGGGGAAATCGTCACCGCCGTCATCACCAACAACTCTCCCATCTTGGGGAGGGCTATCTTCATCAACATCTTCACCAGCACCATCTCCTCTCAAACCCTAGTTCATCTCTTGTATCCAATCTTTGTACCCAAACCTCAGATTGGTACCTGTGGGTTGCTAGTAGTGTTGATTACTCCTTGTAGTTGATGCTAGTTGATTTATTTGGTGGTAGATCATATGTTCAGATCCATTATGCATATTAATACCCCTCTTATCATGAACAATATTATGTCTTGTGAGTAGTTACTTTTGTTCCTGAGGACATGGGAGAAGTCTTGCTATTAGTAGTCATGTGAGTTTGGTCTTCGTTCGATATTTTGATGAGATGTATGTTGTCTCTCCTCTAGTGGTATCATGTGAACATCGACTACATGACACTTCACCATTATTTGGGCCTAGAGGAAGGCATTGGGAAGTAATAAGTAGATGATGGGTTGATAGAGTGACAGAAGCTTTAACCCTAGTTTATGCGTTGCTTCGTAAGGGGCTGATTTGGATCCATATGTTTCAGGCTATGGTTAGGTTTACCTTAATACTTCTTTTGTAGGTGTGTATGCTTGCATTAGAGGTTAATCATAAGTGGGAGGCTTGTCCAAGTAAGGACATCACCCAAGCACCGGTCCACCCACATACCAAATTATCGAAGTACCAAACGCGAATCAGATGATCGTGATGAAAACTAGATTCACGATAATTCCCATGTGTCCTCGGGAGCGCTTTTCTTTATATAAGAGTTTGTCCAGGCTTGTCCTTTGCTACAAAAAGGATTGGGCCACCTTGCTGCACCTTATTTACTTTTACATTTTGTCACTTGCTACCAACTACCTTATCACACAACTATTTGTTACCTATAATTTCAGTGCTTGCAGAAAATACCTTACTGAAAACTGCCTATCATTTCCTTCTACTCCTCGTTGGGTTCGACACTCTTACTTATCGAAAGGACTACGATAGATCCCCTACACTTGTGTGTCATCAATCTATTCAATGTAATCTTCTTTTGCGGTGTGTTTGTCGAGATCTGATGAATTGTGGATTTATGATCAGTTTATGTATGAATATTCTTTGATTCTTCTCTGAATTTTTATATGCATGATTTGATAGCTTTGTATTTCTCTTCGATCTATCAATTTGGTTTGGCAACTAGATTGATTTATCTTGCATTGGGAGAGATGCTTTGTGATGGGTTCAATCTTGAGGTGTCCTCACCCAGTGACAGAAGGGGTAGCGAGGCATGCATTGTATTGTTGCCATTAAGGGTAACAAGGTGGGGGTTAATATCATGTCGTTTGAGTTTATCCCTCTACGTCATGTCATTGCTACCTCTTGAGCTGGCGTTGTATTCCCTCGAAGAGGAAAGGGAGATGCAGCACAGTAGCGTAAGTATTTCCCTCAGTTTTTGAGAACCAAGGTATCAATCCAGTAGGAGACCACGCGCCAGTCCCTCGCACCTGCACAAACAAATAAGAACTTCGCAGCCAACGCGATAAGGGGTTGTCAATCCCTTTACGGTCACTTACGATAGTGAGATATGATAGAGATGATAATTATATTTTTGGTATTTTTGGTATAGAAACAGAAAGTAAACAAAGCAAATAAACAACGGCGGCAGAAATTGGCTAGTTGACGGGAAAATGATATAATAAAGATAGACCTGGGGGCCATAGTTTTCTCTAGTGGCTTCTCTCATAATAGCGATATTCTACGGCGGGTAAACAAATTACTGTCGAGCAATTGATAGAAAAGCGAATAATTATGAGACTATCTAGGCATGATCATTGTATATAGGCATCACGTCCGAAACAAGTAGACCGAAACGATTCTGCATCTACTACTATTACTCCACACATCGACCGCTATCCAGCATGCATCTAGTGTATTGAGTTCATAAGAACATAGTAACGCCTTAAGCAAGATGACATTATGTAGAGGAATAAACTCAAGCAATATGATGAAAACCCCATCTTTTTGTCCTCGATGGCAACAATACAATACGTGCCTTGCTGCCCCTACTGTCACTGGGAAAGGACACCGCAAGATTGAACCCAAAGCCAAGCACTTCTCCCATTGCAAGAACTATAGATCTAGTACGCCAAACCAAACCAATAATTCGAAGAGACTTGCAAGGATATTATGAGCACACATAAAAAGTTCAGAGAAGAACCAAATATCTTTCGTAGATAACCTTGATCATAAACTCACAATTCATCGGATCTCGACAAACACACCGCAAAAAGAGATTACATTGAATAGATCTCCTCGAAGATCAAGGAGAACTTTGTATTGAGATCCATAGAGAGAGACGAAGCCATCTAGATACTAGCTATGGCCCCGAAGGTCTGAGGTAAACTACTCACAACTCATGGTGAGGGCGATGATGATGATGATGAAGGCCTCCGTGATGGATCCCCCTCCCGGAACAGGCTCCAAGATGGGATCACCACGGGAACAGTAGGTACGGTGGTGGAATTAGGGTTTTCTCTCTACGTCTGGAGTTTCTGGGGTACGTAGGTATATATAGGAAGAAGGGGGGCACCAGGGGCCACACGGGCTGCCCTCGAGGCAGGGGGCGTGCCCCCCCACCCTCGAGGGTGGCCCCTCTGTCCCCTCGCTTGGCCCCGAAGTCTTTCGTGTGTGATTTCCTCCAAAAATATCTCTCGCGAAGGTTTCTTTCCGTTTGGACTCCGTTTGATATTCCTTTTCTGCAAAACCCTGAAATATGTAAAAAAAACAACAATCTGGACTGGGCCTTTGGGTTAGTAGGTTAGTCCCAAAAATGATATAAAAGTGAATGATAAAGCCCATTAAACATCCAAGACTTCATAAATAATAGCATGGAACAATCAAAAATTATAGATACGTTGGAGACGTATCAGTCATCTTGCTTAAGGCATTACTCCATTTTTAACTTAATACTCTAGATACATGCTGGATAGGGGTCTACTTGTCACAGACGTGATGCCTATATTCATGATCATTGCCTTAGATATTGTCATAACTTTGCGCTTTTCTATCAATTGTTTGACAGTAATTTGTTTACCCATTGTATGATTTATTCAAGAGAGAAGTCTCTAGTGAACCCTATGGCCTGGGTCTATTTTCCATATTATTTATTCAAATCGACATAATAAAAAAAATAGAAAGATAACTCGCTGAGTTTTATTTACTTTATTTTGTTTATTATCTCTCTATTAGATCTCACTCTTGTTCGTGACTTTGAAGGGATTGACAACCCCTTTTCGCATTGTGTGCAAGTGTTTGTTAGTTTGTGCAGGTGCATATATTGGAGACTTGCTTGTACCTCCTCCTGGATTGATACGTTGGTTCTCAACTAAGGGAAATATTTATCTCTACTTTACTGCATCACCCTTTCCTCTTCAAGGAAAAAATCAACGCAAGCTCAAGTAGTAGCATGGGGCTAGCTATTTAGATATAGAAGATTTCTCGTCCACTCTAAACCCATTAGATGTCTCCGAGACGTGACCCGGGATCCAACTTCTCATCGGAACTCACCTAGTTGATCCAGAACCAGAAGAAGAAGAAGAAGAACAACAACAACCCACCGCTGCCACCCCAAGTGGATAGCCTCACCCGTTTCCTGAGGCTGAACCGACCAGTGTTTTCAAGTAGCACCAAGCCAATTGTTCTGGACGACTGGCTCCATGAGATAGGATATGAGCTGGACACAACAAGATGCAATGGCATTGAGAAGGTGAGGTTTTCTGCTCACCAACTGGATGGACCGGCAACCGCATGGTGGGAGGACTATACCGCCATGTACCCTAGGAGAGTGTGGCTTGGACTCAGTTCCAGTAGGCGTTCTGCACTGCCCATGTATCAGCTGGAGCCATGAGTATGAAGAAGAAGGAGTTTCGCAGCTTGTGCGAGGGAGGACACATGATATCTTAGTATGTTGATGAGTTCAGTAGGTTGCCCGAGATGACAGGCCACTGATGCAGCCAAACAAGAGAAATTCCTGGAGGGATTGAACGACGAGCTGAGAGTTCATTTGACTGTGGTGACCTTCACGAACTACCAGGAGTTGGTTGATACGGCTACCATTCTCGAAGGCAAGCACCAGCAGATGGAGAACCATAAGAGGAAGTACGAATAGGGAAAGTACAACTCTGGAGTTTAGCAGAAACCCGCTACAGGTCGTACACAGGAAGTTCTGGATCAGGCAGCGGTAAGTTTGGAGGACATCACCATAACCATGGAGGTCACTTTCATCATGGAGGAAATGAACATTTTTTCTCTACACATTAAACATTTCCCAAATGCTCGATTGACATTTTTTAAATACTTGTTCAATTTTTTTTGAAATGCCTGATCAATAGTTTTATATACATGATCAAAAAATCCATCGTTTTTTAATAAGTGATCAATATTTTTTGTATACACATTCAACATTGTCCGAACGCTTGTACAACATTTTTCAAACACGTGTTCATCATTTTTAATACTTATTGAACATTGTTAAGATACTTGTTCACCATTTTTCAAATACTCGTCCAATATTTCTAATACTTACTCAAAATTTTTGAAATATTGTCCAACATTTTTCAAATACTTGTTTAACATATATTGAACAAAAAAGGAGGCTGTGGCCTGCCGAGCTTGTGGGTCGGCCCATCTCGCTCCCTGAAGGTGGACTCACTGAAGGCGAGACATAATCACTCCCATCAATGGGTGCTCGATTGGAGGATTACCAATGGACGCGCGAGATAGCACTCCAGCGTGCCGCGTGGTGCGCCCAACTGCTGCCACATGTGGCGTGGCGGGCACACTAGCGAGAGCACGTTTTTTCTTTTTTCTGCACGTGTTTTTGAGTTTTTGGTTTTCAGATTTTGCGTGGGTTTTTCTCGATTGTTTTCTCTCGTTCAGCACACCGTGTAAGAAACACGGTTATGTTTTCACCGTGCTTCCTACACATGTGCTTCCTAAAATGTGGAAATCATAATTGTGTTTCATGGAGAAGCGCAACTATGCTTCCACGTGAAACATGTGACGCCCGAGACCGACGTCCCAGAAGATCCCAGAAGATTCCAGATGTTCCGGGTTCTCCCGTGTGTTTTATTTTGCTTGTGTTATTTATTTTTGCATTGCATCATGTCATCATGCCATCATGTCATTTTAATTTTTTCATCTCAACCTAAATAAATCGTGTGGACCTTCGGTCCATTTAAATCGAGGGAAGAATGTCTTCTCTTTAAAACATATCATCCCAATATTATAGGGAGCTATATAATAAATATTCCATTGTTTGGAATTACCCGCAACACACTTGCAATATTTCCCCATGTCTTTTCCACTTCGAGTTTCTTCCAAAAACCTTGCCAATAATTCTTTTCCGTTGTTTCGAGGTTCCTCCAAAAATTCGAACATTTTTGGACACTTCAATAATCACGTCTTAGTTCAAACCTATTTGAATTAAATTCAAATATGTTTGAATTATTTTTCCGGTCACGCCTTTTCTAATTTTTCTCGGACCGTGCTCTTTTTATGTTGCCCGAGGAAAATAGTCCCATGTGCTATTTTTTCCCTAACCTTCCTTTCGCCTGCTTTTTCTTCTTTGTCTTTTCTATTTAAAAAAAACAACAGAAGAAGGAGCCCAGCCACAGCCTTCTCCCAGCGGCCCAGGCCTCCCTCTCCCTCCTTTGGCCCAATCCCTCCTGGCCCAAGACCTTTCCTCCAGGCGGCCCAACCAGCCTCCAGCCGCACCCCATCGAACCCTAGCTCTCCCAGCGATCGCTCTCTCCCTCCCTTCCCTCGTCCGCCGCCACTTACTTCTCTCGCTCGTTCGAGCCGTTTCCCTCGTTCCCCCCGATTCCATCGCCCTCTGCCTCCCTCTCTCTCAAACCCCATCGACCCTGCGCGCCTCCTCCCGAGCCCATCGCCTCCGAGCGCCTCGGCCGTCCAGCAATTGCGCCGTCCTCCCGCACCTTGCATCTGTCCAGGAGCCGCGCCCCGCCTAGGCCGCCGCGGTGCTCCTCTTCTCCAGCGCCAAGATGCTCCTCGGCTCCCTCGTCTAGCTCCGACCGCGGCCTCCCTCCTCCAGCGTGCTTCCTCCAGCGCGCCCGCGAGCCGGCCGCCCCAAGGCTCTGCTGCAGCTTCCCTTCGACCAGCGCCGTGCCGCAGCTCCGGCCTCCATCGCCTCTTCGCCGTGCAAGCCTCTGCCTCGTCGCCCTACCGTGCTGCCCCTTTTTGTTTTGCTCCTGTTTTGTGTTTTGTGTTGTACTGTTGACTTGTCAGATGACCCGTGTACGAGTAAACCCGGCGATATGTCAAGTACCACGACTACTCGGACACGACAAGTACCACGACGTGACGACGTGTACATCTACAACGAGTTACGTTGGCAGCCCGAACAAGTACCTCTACGCACGGATGTCTACCGACGTCACCGGAATCGTCAAGCACCTCGTCGACAAGTACCACTACTTTCAACTACCGTCGCCCGAACGCCTACTCGACGACACAAGATGACGCGGCGAGCACCTCTCCGATGAACGAGAACACCTACTTCCCTCTACGGCATGTACCACTACCGTCGCCCGGAAACGAGGAATTCGCCAAGTACCTCGACACGATGACGTGAACCACTACTTCCTCTACGAGTTGCGAGAACAACTACTTCCACTACTACAGCTACTTCCTCGACGCTCTCGAACCGCCCCGTGAACGATTGTTCCGAAGGTATAACCCCGAGACGATGACCCGTGTGATGCTTGTTGTGGTTGTATGAAATGTCTCCCTTGTGTGCTCCGTGTTCGTTTCGTCCCTTTTGTCATGTTCCTCGGTTGCCTCATCACCGACTCGTGGGAACCCGGTGACGGGATCGCCCCACCTTTCATCTCGTTGACTCGCTCACGCCATCTTTCCTTTTGCACCGGTCTCTCAACGAGTTACCGGAACCGGTATGTTGCCGTGGCATCATTTTCGGAGATCGTTGCCGTGGCACCCTTTTCCTTCCACCACGGTGACAATACTTCTTATCTCTTTTAAGTCAACCTTTTAATAATTGCATAAACTTGATCATGTCATCCGCATCATGTTAACAACACTAAAATGTTTAATTGTTGTTGCTTTTTAATTATTAAACATGCTCATGGGGATTTTCCGGATATGTTGTTGTTATTCTCCGGCCTCATTTAAAATGCCTAAATAGTGTAGTTTATTTATGCTTCACCTCTTGCCATGTTAAAAACAATTAATCTTGTCTTGTAAATAACGAGAGTCAACTAAATAATTATCATGTGGTGTTTCGTCAATATGCAACTCGTTGCATATTGAGCTCCACTTAACTTGTAGTATTTGTTTGTGCACTTTGCCATGCCATGCATATTTAAACCGGACATGCATCATACTTGTTTGTGCATCGTATGACATGTTTATGCTTGTGTGTTTACCGTGTTGTTTGTTTTCTTTCCGGTTTGCTTCTCTTGATAGCTTCGGTTTCGTTCTGGAGTTGTGAGGTTTCTCTCGTCTATGTTGCTCCGTCTACTTCATGGATCCGTTCTTCTCCCTTGTGGAATCCCAGGCAAGATGATCATACCCTTGGATACCTTTACTACCATTGCCATGCTTAGTTGTCTCGATGCTATCGTTACATGTCGCGCTACCCATTTTTTTATGTCAGCCCTCTCCTTGTTGCCATGAAACCTCTAACCTTGACACCTTCCTAGCAAAACCACTGTTTGGCTATGTTACCTGCTTGCTCAGCCTCGCTTGCTCAGTCCCTCTTATAGCGTTGTTAGTTGCAGGTGAAGATGAAGATCGTTCCAGGAGGGAACTTGTTGTTGGATATATCACAATATCTATAATTATTATTAACACACCTATATACTGGGCATGGGTGGAAGGCTTGGCCTTTTGCTCGGTGTTTTGTTCCACTCATGCCACCTTAGGCGCCGATAAACCGGCATTATGTTCCTTGATTTTGCGTTCCTTACACGATGGGTGGATGGGGACCCCTTGACAGTTCGACTTTGAATAAAACTCCTCCAGCAAGGCCCAACATTGGTTTTATTTTGCTCATAATAACAACTTAATTAATTAATTAAATTGCATAGGGAGTTAGCGCTACCCGAGGATTCTTAATTCTACATAACAGGGGGGCCAGTGCTGATGGTGTTGGTCCCAAACTAGAGTCACTTGCGGTACCACCCAGTTATCTGGGGTCTTCGGTACTGTACGTAGCGCTCATCCGGACGTGGCCTGAGACGAGATACGCGCGGCTACTATCAGGGTGTCGGCACGCCGGGAGGTCTTGCTGGACTTGTTTTACCATTGTCGAAATGACTTGTGCTACCGGGATGCCGAGCCTGATCGGATTTTCCCTAAGATAAGGGGTGATGATATTATATTTATCACTTCAGCTAATCGTGAGAGCTTGTGATGGGCTAAGTTGGAACACCCCTGCAGGGTTATGATCTTTCGAAAGCCGTGCCCGCGGTTATGTGGCAGATTGGAATTTGTTAATGTCCGGTTGTAGAAAACTTGACAGAGGATCCGAAGTAAAACACACAACTGTGTGAGTAACCGTGCCTGTCTCTTTTCACTTTGAGAAGGGAGCACAGTGGGGTTATGTTTGACCGTATGTAGTTAGGATCTTTAGCGATCACCTCTTTTGCGACCGTTTGCGTAGCTTCTCATCTTATTCTGGTACTCGTAAGTTAGCCACCATATTTTATGCTTAGCCGCTGCTGCAACCTCACCACTTAACCTCTTCCTACCCACAAAGCTTTGCTAGTCTTGTTACCCATGGTTATGGGATTGCTGAGTCCTCGTGGCTCATAGTTTCTACAACACCAGATGCAGGTTCAGCCGAGTTTGAAGCAGGAGCTGGTTCAAGTTCTTCACTGGGAGCTCGATGAAGAGTTTGGCCGTATGCTTGTGACGTTTCGACGATCAGTAGTGGTTTCTACTAGGATTCGTTCCTGACCTGTGGCTTTATGTTGTTTTGGTATCTTTCTTTTGGTTCTTCGCCCGTAGTCGGGTTGTGATGTTTTGAATGATGTATTGCTTATGAATTGTATTGTGTGAAGTGGCGAGTGTAAGCCAACTATCTCCTTTTTTGCAATTTAATCCCTCTTTTACATGAGTCGTCGAAAGATACCAAACTTGAGATCATTCTAGGATGGGCTTATACCTTTAAGTCGTGCCTCGACACGTAGGAGGTATAGTCCCATCCTGGGCATTACAAGTTGGTATTCAGAGCCTTCTCCGACCTAGAAGCCCCCACTGATTGATCGAATCGTTGACGGTTGAGTCTAGGCACACACTGAAAACTTTTTGAGTCCTATATTATATCGGAGAGTAGGATTTCTTTGCTTCTCATCCCCTTTCTCTCTGGTGAGGACTCCTGACGACTACTCTTGTCTCTCCTATCTTCAAAAATTGCACAAATTTTTTTAGGAATCCCGCGAGTATTCTGGGATTGTTTCGATGTTCTTGTGACGAGGATATTGTTCTCGATGCCTCCTGTTCCTGGGGAGTTGAGCTTCGGGGTATTGTCGTCACAAGCATATCGCGGCAGTACTAAATACTTAAGACGGCCGACATCGAAAAACTCTCCTATGCGGTTAGTGGCAAGATAACCCCGACATCACCCAGTACTGGGGAGGTAGTTCGGGAGTATTGCCATAGCTTGTATAGTGGATGCGTTTCGAAGGTCCGAGGTAAACAGTTTCCGAGAAAGACTGGTTATGTGTTGAAGGATGGATACACCTGGATGTAGGTTTAGAGTTGATTGCGCGGTGCTTCCCGTGTATCCCCAACACCTGATTGCATAACTGGAAATTTTCGGGAATCTATAGGTGGGTTTATCCAGTAGTTCTAGGCATTCTTCCAACGGATGCTCGATATGAAGTTTGGGGTTCTACATTGAGTGAAGTGGTTTATGGACTTGTTCTGATCGGGAGTTGCATCTTAAAGGGTCCTTGGCTATGCTGATCCGGGGATTGCAAAACCCTTTTGTAACACGTTCCATGAGCTTTCAGCACGAATCTATCGAACGAAGCTTCTATCTTGCATTTGTTCTATCTGATCCTTGTTCCTTTTTTATTTATCTTTTGTTCTCCCTAGTGGCTTCTCGTCGAGTTGATGTACCTGCGGAATTCATCCGTTCAATTCTCTATTCGGATGATATTGTGAAGATCATGTTGCATATCTATCCTTTGTTTTGTTTTGATTCTGGTATTCGAGTTGCTTCGATGTCAAATGTTGATTCCATACCCTTCCTAATCGGCGTTCTCATATTTCTACGAGAGTGCTAGTCCTTCTTGACCATCGAGATATTCATGTAATCCTTTTCAACCGGTGTGCCTTCTCTTCAAGTTACTCCATACGGACTTCGTTGAGAAATCTGACGATTTGTCTGTTTCAATCATCTCAAGTTGTCTTGGTTTTACCCGCCCTCCCACCCTTCTTCTTCTTGGAGCCATAATTGTTAATAAAGTATCCATTTTAGTCATGTGATATTTCTTCATTCATTTCCTTCAATGTTCTTATCAGGTGATTTATCATGGAAATGCTCAAGAGCTTCAAGTTCATCATACTTTTGTTCTCTAATTCTGCCGGTGGATGTAATTCAAGATTTCGGTGTTGATCTTATCCTTTTCCTCATTTCACAATGCTTTCTTATTCCGGTGTACCAATTAATCATTCTCCTCTTGCTATTCATATCCGGAGTGTTGAAGATTCATAATTCCATTCTTAATCCGTTCAAATAATTTTTGAGAATTGTTATCTTACTCAAGCCATTTAATTCAACCGGTGCAATATCTCTTCAGAAATCTTTTCCAACGGTGATTTCTTTTGAGTGGGCCCTAACCCACAGGTCTTTTCCCAGGATCTTACCTGACTCTTCTTTTTCCAGAGTTATTCTAAAATTCTTTTCAAAGTGTGACGTAAGTATGATTCCCATCAGTCATATGCCTTCTCCAAGTTTACTTTCAAATTCTTTTTCATCATTGGTTCAACCTTTTTAATTCTTCATTCCGGAGTGCTCAACAATTCTTATGGAATTTCTCGTCTTCATTCTCAACATTTCAAGATCGGAGTAGAGTTTCTCTTAAAATTTTTACCCGTTCTCTTGATGAGTTGTGGTTCTAGCTTCATGCCATCCTCATTATTGTTCCGATTGTGAGGAATTCTTTCGTGCCATCCGAAGAATTTCATGAATTCTTTTCTTTGTGTTCCTCCGAAGGCCATCATTTCAGAATATTTCTTTTTTTTCTCAGTTTTCAACTTCGTTCTCCAAATATTCTTCATCGATGCCTCTTCGTTTGTCTCCATATTCTTACGGTGGTTCTTTCAAGTTTACCCTTCCGTCGTTATCGTATTAATTCATTTGTTCTTTTCACAATCCTACCGGTGGTTCGTTGAAGATTTACACAAGCTTGTGCGAGATCTCTCTTTAATTCTTTCCAACGAGAATAAGTAGTATGCCAAATCCTTTGGTTGTCATCAATTAAAATTGGTGAAGGAGATGCATACATAATTCTTATTCTTGCTCCTTCAGGTGATTTAATTCTTTTGTCTGGAGCTTGTTCATCATATCATATTCTCAGTTCTAAGTTGTTCATCTTGTTTTCCGGAGTTCCAACTATTTCAATTATATCATTTCAAGCTTCATCTAATTCATCGCAGGCCTTGAATCTTATTCTTTTCATCTTTCACTTCTCATGCTTTCATTACCGGAGTTCTCATGGTGGTTCATCATCAATTAATTCATCCTCGAAGTCTTCATCAAGATTCTTGTTGGAACTCAAGCATTCTTCATCATGCTTCCAATTGCAATTCTTTCTCCCTTATCTTTTGAGATGGTGTTATGTCATTTTGACAATTCCTTCATGTTTCATGATTCACGAGTTATCAAGAATGAGATATTTAAACCCATCGTATTCTTCGTTCATGAAATCCTTTCAACCCCTCATTTTTTTATTCGTTGGAGTATTCTTGGGTTGTATTTCACCAAAAAGCTTTCCCTAAGGATTGTTGCTATTATGGTGCTTATTAATGACCCAAGTTCTTCATTATCATTCCGGTTTAATAAGCTTATCGTCCCCTTGTTGATCTCAATCCAAATCATTTGTTTTTCATTAGTGGCTGGTTGTCACCTCATAATTTTGAGATGTTTTTCCATAAGCCCACAACGAGCTTATTCTTTTCGTTGTTGAATTCAAACAACTATGTTCAACCCATCTTGGTTAAGATGCTTTTTCAAATTCATTTTTGAGAGAAGTTGCCTTTTACTTCTCCGTTCAATTCTTTCCTTGATTTATATGCTATTCTTTCATTCCAGAGGCATTGTGATGTTGCTCTCTTTAACCCTCATCTCGTTTTTTATCAAGATCATGTTCTTTCCCTTGCTTATCATTTAACCGGAGTGTTGTATTCTTCATTCTAGTTCCGTCATCTTATCTAGTTTTGTCTGTCTTTTCAACCGGAGTGCTGTCCGAATCTTTCCTTACCTTGTGCCATTCTTTTAATTGTTTCGGAGGCAATATGTTGTTGTTTTCATCAAGTATCACTCCATCTCCTCAAGTTCTTGTTAATTCCTTCCATTTTCAGACGGAGTGCTGTCCAAATTCTGTCATTCTTATTCCTTGGCTATACCATTCCGGTTTCATATTCTTTTCGTCCGTGAGCTCTTGTTTCATGTCTTTCAACCACAAGGTTCTTGTTATGCTCCTTGTTCCTCTTTTCCAACGGAGTGTTTCATCTTCGTTCATCTCCGTTCTATTCTTCTTTTCAACTTGTCTAACCTCTCAAGGTTCGTGGTTTCACTCCTCTATCAAAGAAGCAACTTTGTTTTACCTCCTCCTCTTCTGTTTTTACCCGGTGATATCTCTAGGATCTCGGGTCGAGATCCTCTGTTAGTGTGGGAGAGTTGTGACGCCCGAGACCGACGTCCCAGAAGATCCCAGAAGATTCCAGAAGATTCCAGATGTTCCGGGTTCTCCCGTGTGTTTTATTTTGCTTGTGTTATTTATTTTTGCATTGCATCATGTCATCATGCCATCATGTCATTTTAATTTTTGCATCTCAACCTAAATAAATCGTGTGGACCTTCGGTCCATTTAAATCGAGGGAAGAATGTCTTCTCTTTAAAACATATCATCCCAATATTATAGGGAGCTATATAATAAATATTCCATTGTTTGGAATTACCCGCAACACACTTGCAATATTTCCCCATGTCTTTTCCACTTCGAGTTTCTTCCAAAAACCTTGCCAATAATTCTTTTCCGTTGTTTCGAGGTTTCTCCAAAAATTCGAACATTTTTGGACACTTCAATAATCACGTCTTAGTTCAAACCTATTTGAATTAAATTCAAATATGTTTGAATTATTTTTCCGATCACGCCTTTTCTAATTTTTCTCGGACCGTGCTCTTTTTATGTTGCCCGAGGAAAATAGTCCCATGTGCTATTTTTTCCCTAACCTTCCTTTCGCCTGCTTTTTCTTCTTTGTCTTTTCTATTTAAAAAAAACAACAGAAGAAGGAGCCCAGCCACAGCCTTCTCCCAGCGGCCCAGGCCTCCCTCTCCCTCCTTTGGCCCAATCCCTCCTGGCCCAAGACCTTTCCTCCAGGCGGCCCAACCAGCCTCCAGCCGCACCCCATCGAACCCTAGCTCTCCCAGCGATCGCTCTCTCCCTCCCTTCCCTCGTCCGCCGCCACTTACTTCTCTCGCTCGTTCGAGCCGTTTCCCTCGTTCCCCCCGATTCCATCGCCCTCTGCCTCCCTCTCTCTCAAACCCCATCGACCCTGCGCGCCTCCTCCCGAGCCCATAGTCTCCGAGCGCCTCGGCCGTCCAGCAATTGCGCCGTCCTCCCGCACCTTGCCTCTCTCCAGGAGCCACGCCCCGCCTAGGCCGCCGCGGTGCTCCTCTTCTCCAGCGCCAAGATGCTCCTCGGCTCCCTCGTCCAGCTCCGACCGCGGCCTCCCTCCTCCAGCGTGCTTCCTCCAGCGCGCCCGCGAGCCGGCCGCCCCAAGGCTCTGCTGCAGCCTCCCTTCGACCAGCGCCGTGCCGCAGCTCCGGCCTCCATCGCCTCTTCGCCGTGCAAGCCTCTGCCTCGTCGCCCTACCGTGCTGCCCCTTTTTGTTTTGCTCCTGTTTTGTGTTTTGTGTTGTACTGTTGACTTGTCAGATGACCCGTGTACGAGTAAACCCGGCGATATGTCAAGTACCACGACTACTCGGACACGACAAGTACCACGACGTGACGACGTGTACATCTACAACGAGTTACGTTGGCAGCCCGAACAAGTACCTGTACGCACGGATGTCTACCGACGTCACCGGAATCGTCAAGCACCTCGTCGACAAGTACCACTACTTTCAACTACCGTCGCCCGAACGCCTACTCGACGACACAAGACGACGCGGCGAGCACCTCTCCGATCAACGAGAACACCTACTTCCCTCTACGGCATGTACCACTACCGTCGCCCGGAAACGAGGAATTCGCCAAGTACCACGACACGATGACGTGAACCACTACTTCCTCTACGAGTTGCGAGAACAACTACTTCCACTACTACGGCTACTTCCTCGACGCTCTCGAACCGCCCCGTGAACGATTGTTCCGAAGGTATAACCCCGAGACGATGACCAGTGTGATGCTTGTTGTGGTTGTATGAAATGTCTCCCTTGTGTGCTCCGTGTCCGTTTCGTCCCTTTTGTCATGTTCCTCGGTTGCCTCATCACCGACTCGTGGGAACCCGGTGACGAGATCGCCCCACCTTTCATCACGTTGACTCGCTCACGCCATCTTTCCTTTTGCACCGGTCTCTCAACGAGTTACCGGAACCGATATGTTGCCGTGGCATCATTTTCGGAGATCGTTGCCGTGGCACCCTTTTCCTTCCACCACGGTGACAATACTTCTTATCTCTTTTAATTCAACCTTTTAATAATTGCATAAACTTGATCATGTCATCCGCATCATGTTAACAACACTAAAATGTTTAATTGTTGTTGCTTTATAATTATTAAACATGCTCATGGGGATTTTCCGGATATGTTGTTGTTATTCTCCGGCCTCATTTAAAATGCCTAAATAGTGTAGTTTATTAATGCTTCACCTCTTGCCATGTTAAAAACAATTAATCTTGTCTTGTAAATAACGAGAGTCAACTAAATAATTATCATGTGGTGTTTCGTCAATATGCAACTCGTTGCATATTGAGCTCCACTTAACTTGTAGTATTTGTTTGTGCACTTTGCCATGCCATGCATATTTAAACCGGACATGCATCATACTTGTTTGTGCATCGTATGACATGTTTATGCTTGTGTGTTTACCGTGTTGTTTGTTTTCTTTCCGGTTTGCTTCTCTTGATAGCTTCGGTTTCGTTCCGGAGTTGTGAGGTTTCTCTCGTCTATGTTGCTCCGTCTACTTCATGGATCCGTTCTTCTCCCTTGTGGAATCCCAGGCAAGATGATCATACCCTTGGATACCTTTACTACCATTGCCATGCTTAGTTGTCTCGATGCTATCGTTACATGTCGCGCTACCCATTTTTTATGTCAGCCCTCTCCTTGTTGCCATGAAACCTCTAACCTTGACACCTTCCTAGCAAAACCACTGTTTCGCTATGTTACCCGCTTGCTCAGCCTCGCTTGCTCAGTCCCTCTTATAGCGTTGTTAGTTGCAGGTGAAGATGAAGATCGTTCCAGGAGGGAACTTGTTGTTGGATATATCACAATATCTATAATTATTATTAACACACCTATATACTGGGCATGGGTGGAAGGCTTGGCCTTTTGCTCGGTGTTTTGTTCCACTCATGCCACCTTAGGCGCCGATAAACCGGCATTATGTTCCTTGATTTTGCGTTCCTTACACGATGGGTGGATGGGGACCCCTTGACAGTTCGACTTTGAATAAAACTCCTCCAGCAAGGCCCAACATTGGTTTTATTTTGCTCATAATAACAACTTAATTAATTAATTAAATTGCATAGGGAGTTAGCGCTACCCGAGGATTCTTAATTCTACATAACAGGGGGGCCAGTGCTGATGGTGTTGGTCCCAAACTAGAGTCACTTGCGGTACCACCCAGTTATCTGGGGTCTTCGGTACTGTACGTAGCGCTCATCCAGACGTGGCCTGAGACAAGATACGCGCGGCTACTATCAGGGTGTCGGCACGTCGGGAGGTCTTGCTGGACTTGTTTTACCATTGTCGAAATGACTTGTGCTACCGGGATGCCGAGCCTGATCGGATTTTCCCTAAGATAAGGGGTGATGATATTATATTTATCACTTCAGCTAATCGTGAGAGCTTGTGATGGGCTAAGTTGGAACACCCCTGCAGGGTTATGATCTTTCGAAAGCCGTGCCCGTGGTTATGTGGCAGATTGGAATTTGTTAATGTCCGGTTGTAGAAAACTTGACAGAGGATCCGAAGTAAAACACACAACTGTGTGAGTAACCGTGACTGTCTCTTTTCACTTTGAGAAGGGAACACGGTGGGGTTATGTTTGACCGTATGTAGTTAGGATCTTTAGCGATCACCTCTTTTGCGACCGTTTGCGTAGCTTCTCATCTTATTCTGGTACTCGTAAGTTAGCCACCATATTTTATGCTTAGCCGCTGCTGCAACCTCACCACTTAACCTCTTCCTACCCACAAAGCTTTGCTAGTCTTGTTACCCATGGTTATGGGATTGCTGAGTCCTCGTGGCTCACAGTTTCTACAACACCAGATGCAGGTTCAGCCGAGTTTGAAGCAGGAGCTAGTTCAAGTTCTTCACTGGGAGCTCGATGAAGAGTTTGGCCGTATGCTTGTGACGTTTCGACGATCAGTAGTGGTTTCTACTAGGATTCGTTCCTGACCTGTGGCTTTATGTTGTTTTGGTATCTTTCTTTTGGTTCTTCGCCCGTAGTCGGGTTGTGATGTTTTGAATGATGTATTGCTTATGAATTGTATTGTGTGAAGTGGCGAGTGTAAGCCAACTATCTCCTTTTTTGCAATTTAATCCCTCTTTTACATGAGTCGTGCAAAGATACCAAACTTGAGATCATTCTAGGATGGGCTTATACCTTTAAGTCGTGCCTCGACACGTAGGAGGTATAGTCCCATCCTGGGCATTACAAAACACAAGTGTGCTTTCCGAAAGTCAAAAACATAGTTGTGTTTCACACCCCGAAAAGTGAAAATAGCACAAAATATGCTTATGTGTGAAGCATAGTTGTGCATCCAAATTTTTATATTTTTTCTTTGTTAGTTTTGCTTTTCCCCTTTTTTCTCAAAAATGTTTGTGCAAATCTGTTAACATGAGGCCAGTTTTAAAGATCTCTACGCGAGTAATGCAACGGTGAAAGATATTCATGATTCAGATGCATTGTTAAGGGGTAAAATGTTTTTAAAAACCGAATCTATGAAAAACAGACAGAACTCACAGGTTGTGACAGTGGGACACTTCTCATCGCCAAAGAAGCTGGGATTGGTCTTTTCGGGAGGTACCCTTTAATTAGTGATTTTGGAGAAATAGACTCCAGTCATCTACCCAAGAAACGAATAGTTTAGCGGTTATCCCTTTTTGATGCGCATTACGTTAACGTGACGGCTTAATCAGTGGCAGATCATGGCCCACCCATTAACGTTTGATATAGTATTTTAGTTTTTGAACTTCCAGTCTGATTTTGGGACTCTTCTAGAAGGTTCCAATCCAGTTAAACCGGTTTTGATTCTGTCAAAAAAAGGTAAACTGGTTTTGAAAACCTTTCGTTTCTCCTTCAGTTTTCTTTATGGGTTTTTTGTTCTTTTTTTAAATGTGTTCCCAATTTATTTTTTAATGTTCACGTTTGAAAATATGGTTCTGGAATTTTAAAAAATGTTTGTGCTTTATTTTTGTGCGTTGGTAAAAAATTATCATAAAAATATTTTTGACGGGATAAAAACTTGTTAACAGATGTTCGCAGTTTTTTTTTCGAAAAATGTCCTTTTTTAATTTTTCTCGTTTTTTTAACCCAGCTCGGTACAGTCAGGCGCCCTTTGCAAAACAGAGTCTATTTCACGACTTTTTTTTTCAAAACTATGACTTAATTTATAGCAATTTTGGAAACTATAGCATCGAAAGAAAAAAAAAATCAAAACTATTACCCCGTCGGTTGTCGGCCACGCGTGGGCCGAAAAGGGGGTTTTCGGCCAGGGTTAGGCCAAAGTGGGCTTTTCGGCCTTGTATTGGCCGAAGAGGGGCTTACCTCAGCCGAAAAGACCTTTTTGGTGAGCAGTAGGCCAAAAAGTACTTTTTTGGCCAACAGTAGGCCGAAAAGTCCATCGGCCCACCTTTTCACGTTAATGAACGGCCGAAGCTGCATGGCTGCACTCTTCGGCTTATGTTAGGCTGAAATGTTTTTTTTTAGTTTTGGCTCGTAAATACTGTGCAACCATTGCCTGTCTTAGACATTGAAAAAATATAGTTTTGGGCAACCCTTTCCCTCAATATTTTCCCGCCAACTCCTTCCCTCCATATGTTCCCGCCACCCATTTCCTGCCAACCCCTTCTCGCCATATCTTTCCACCACCCGTTTCCCGCCATATCTTCCCGCCACACCGCAGTCGTTCTTTCCCGCCATTTTCTCCTCTGTGCCTATAAAACCCCCTTCACACGGCTGTGGATAAGTAGTCCAGTGTAGTGTAGTCGAGATGTCCGATTATCCTTTTGATCGTAGTTTTCACCCTGGGATGAGAAAACATCTTTTGGGGCTAGCCACCGATTTCAAGATGGACAATAGGATAGTTCCATGGGACGAACTTATCGGTAGTGACACCATAATGAATGAGTTGGCTCACGCATTATGTAGGACTGGGTGGCCTGAGAGGACCTACGAGGACTACGTAAAGAACTTCTTAGGTTGCATGAAAGGTGGAAGGAGGTAGTGGAGACGAAGAGTGAATCTTTCAGAAGGTGTGCGATAGAGAATACATATTTATGGACTGCCGACAGCGAAGACGAAGACGATATCTTCATGCCGAGCAGCAAGGCCAAGAGTAGCGCATCGTCGAAGGGCAAGAGTACTGCTGCATCGTCGAAGGGCAAGAGTGTTGCATCGACAGAGGGCAAGAGGACCGCAAGGTCGAAGGGCAAGAGGGCTGCATCAACGGAGGAAGATGATGATGACTTCATGTAGTATGTAAGCTTTTTTTTAAGTTTAGAACTAACTGTTTAATTCAGATGTACTTGTATTTTAATTATCGGTTGTAGTCTCTTTGCAAATGTAACTAGAATGACAATGTGAATTAATAGTAATATGTCTCTCGCATACATAAAACAATATATGTCTCCTGGTCAGATAGAAGCAAGTGCGATAGTAACACATACATGAAGGATGTCTCATACATAAATACCGACTCACTGATGCAAATAGTCTAAAACTAACATAGATAATGGCTCATACATAGATAACCATATCACTGCGGGGGACGACGACGAGTCTGGGTCTTCCTCGGGCGAGGACCGAAGGAACCAAAACCGTCTAATTTTACCTCGTGCGTTTTCACCTCATTTGTAGAACCAAAACCGTCGGTAGGAAGCTGAACCTCATACCTCCTTTCCTGATTACCTATCAGTCTGACAGTGTGCTTCTTTGATTTCACTATCTTCTTTGCCATGTACTCCATGACACGGCTACAATAAGGTGTGTCCTTATTATCTGCAATATGCTTCCTAGCTAACTCGTGCCTTTCTTTGAAATATCTCAATGTGCCATGGAATACGGCCTCCACAATAGCTGTAAGTTGCAATGCTCTATTCCCTTTGATTATAAAGTTATACACCTCTGAAAGATTGGTTGTCATGTGGCCATACCTAGCTCCATGGATGTCATGCAGCAAACACCAACTCACAGGAGGCTCTTTCTCAATCCACTCAGAAAAAATCGTTATTGCCATCTCCTTCTTTCTCTTAGTATTAGGAGGGTCAATTCCTGGCAAGTCACAGAGACCTACTGGCTCCTCTAGCTCCGCGATGAGTGTTTCTCATTTAACATGATCTTCTTCCATTTTCTTCCTCGCACGAACCTGCTTCTTAGTAAACTCATCTAGTTTTGACCAAATAAATCTGTATTTCCGCTGCTGGTTCTGCTTGCATAATTTTTTGAACAAGTTCATCAACCGCTTGTTCTTGAACTGTGAGAAATTTTTTGCCCCAAGATGGCGCATGCACCACCGGCTCTGCAAGTCCCTCCAAGGTGTTGGTTCGTCAGGTGTTGGATTACTTAGTGTCTTCATGGCCTTCAATATACCAGCATGTCTATCATGAATGACACACACATTTAGTCGGTCCTGCACGATGGCAATTTTCACTTGCCGGAAGAACCACACCCAGCTAGGGAAGTTCTCACCCTCCACAAATGCCATGGCAAGTGGGTGTTGGAAATATGCTAGATGCAATAATAAAATGGTTTTATTATATGTCCTTGTTCATGATAATTGTCTATTGTTCATGCTATAATTTTATAATCCGGAAATCGTAATACATGTGTGAATACATAGACCACAACATGTCCCTAGTGAGCCTGTTGTTGACTAGCTCGTTGATCAATAGATGGTTATGGTTTCTTGACCATGGACATTGGATGTCGTTGATAACAGGATCACATCATTAGGAGAATGATGTGATGGACAAGACCCAATCCTAAGCATAGCTCAAGATCGTGTAGTTCGTCTGCTAAAGCTTTTCTAATGTCAAGTATTATTTCCTTAGACCATGAGATTGTGCAACTCCCAGATACTGTAGGAATGCTTTGGGTGTGCCAAACGTCACAACATAATTGGGTGGCTATAAAGGTACACTACGGGTATCCCCGAAAGTGTCTGTTGGGTTGGCACGAATCAAGACTAGGATTTGTCATTCCGTGTGACGGAGAGGTATCCCTGGGCCCACTCGGTAAGACATCATCATAATGAGCTCAATGTGACGAAGGAGTTGGTCACAGGATGATGTGTTACAGAACGAGTAAAGAGACTTGCCGGCAACGAGATTGAACAAGGTATAGGGATACCGACGATCGAATCTCGCGCAAGTACCATACCGGTAGACAAAGGGAATTGTATACGGGATTGATTGAATCCCCGACATCATGGTTCATCCGATGAGATCATCATGGAACATGTGGGAGCTAACATGGGTATTCAGATCCCGCTGTTGGTTATTGACCGGAGAGATGTCTCGGTCATGTCTACATGCCTCCCGAACCCGTAGGGTCTACACAATTAAGGTTCGATGACGCTAGGGTTATAGGGAAAGTATGTACGTGGTTACCGAATATTGTTCGGAGTCCCGGATGAGATCCCAGATGTCACGAGGAGTACCAGAATGGTCCGGAGGTTAAGAATGATATATAGGAAGTGAGGATCTGGCCACCGGAAGTGTTCCGGGCGTCACCGGTAATGTACCGGGACCACCGGAAAGGTTCCGGGGGTCCACCGGGAAGGGCCACTGGCCAAGGAGGCTTGCATGGACCAAGGGTGGGAAGGGACCAGCCCATGAGTGGGCTGGTGTGCCTCCCTCCAAGGCCCAAGGCGTAGCTAGGAGGAGAGGGGGAAACCCTAGGCGCAGATGGGCCTAAGGCCCACCCTAGGGCGCGCCCCCTCTCTCCCCCTCTTGGCCACCCCCCTCCATCCCATCTAGGGATGCCGCCCCCCTAGGGTGGGAACCTAGAGGGGGCACACCCCCCTCCCCTCTTCCTATATATAGTGGGGGTTTTGGGGCTGCCATACACGTGAATCTCTCTCCATCTCGGCGCAGTCCTACCTCTCCACTTCCTCGTCCTTCGTAGCGCATGGCGAAGCCCTGCTGGAAAACCACGCTGCTCCACCATCACCACACCGTCGTGCTACTACTGGAGTTATCTTCCCCAACCTCTCCCTCCTCCTTGCTGGATCAAGGCGTGGGAGACGTCGTCGGGCTGCACGTGTGTTGAACGCGGAGGCGCCGTTGTTCGGCGCTTGGATCGGAATCGACCGTGATCTGAATCGCTGCGTGTACGACTACACCAACCACGTTCTAGTAACGCTTCCGCTTTGCGATCTTCAAGGGTATGAAGATGCACCCCCCTTATCGTTGCTGGTTTCCCCATAGATTGATCTTGGTTATGCGTAGAAAAATTTAATTTCGACAACGATCCCCAACAATGGTATCAGAGCTAGGTCTATGCGTAGTTTCTATGCACGAGTAGAACACAAGTTGTTGTGGGCGTGGATATTGTCAATTTGCTTGCCGTTACTAGTCTTATCTTGATTCGGTGGCATCATGGGATGAAGCGGCTCGGACCGACCTTACACGTACGGTTACGTGAGACAGGTTCCATCGACTGACATGTACTAGTTTCATAAGGTGGCTAGCGGGTGTCTGTCTCTCCCACTTTAGTCGGATCGGATTCGATGAAAAGGGTCCTTATGAAGGGTAAATAGAAATTGACATATCACGTTGTGGTTTTGGCGTAGGTAAGAAACGTTCTTGCTAGAAACCTATAGCAGCCACGTAAAAACTTGCAACAACAATTAGAGGACGTCTAACTTGTTCTTGCAGCATATGTCGTGTGATGTGATATGGCCAAAAGGATGTGATGAATGATATATGTGATGTATGATATTGATCATGTTCTTGTAATAGGGATCACGATTTGCATGTCAATGGGTATGACAACCCGCAGGAGCCATAGGAGTTGTCTTAATTTATTGTATGACCTGCGTGTCAATGAAAACGCCATGTAATTACTTTACTTTATTGCTAACCGTTAGCCATAGTAGTAGAACTAACAGTTGGCAAGACAACTTCATGAAGACACGATGATGGAGATCATGATGATGAAGATCATGGTGTCATGCCAGTGACGATGATGATCATGGCACCCCGAAGATGGAGATCAAAAGGAGCAAAATGATATTGGCCATATCATGTCACTATTTGATTGCAGGTGATGTTTATCATGTTTCTACATCTTATTTGCTTAGAACGACGGTAGCTTAAATAAGATGATCTCTCACTAAAATTTCAAGAATTGTGTTCCCCCTAACTATGCACCATTGCTAAGGTTCGTTGTTCCGAAACACCACGTGATGATCGGGTGTGATAGGCTCTAACGTTCGCATACAACGGGTGTAAGCCAGATATACACACGCAGTACACTTAGGTTGACTTGACGAGCCTAGCATGTACAGACATGGCCTCGGAACACGGAAGACCGAAAGGTCAAACATGAGTCGTATAGAAGATACGATCAACATGGAGATGTTTACCGTTGATGACTAGTCCGTCTCACGTGATGATCAGACACGGCCTAGTCGATTCGGATCATGTATCACTTAGATGACTAGAGGGATGTCTATCTGAGTGGGATGAACTTAATTTTCATGAACATAGTCTAAATATCTTTACAATATGTCTTGTAGATCAAATGGCCCACGCTAATGTTGCCCTCAACTTCAATGCGTTCCTAGAGAAAACCAAGCCAAAAGACGATGGTAGCAACTATACGGATTGGGTCCGTAACTTGAGGACCATCCTCATAGCTGCCAAGAAAGCATATGTCCTTGAAGCACCGCTAGGTGACGCACCCATTTTCCTAGCAACTCAAGATGTTATGAACGCCTAGCAGTCGCGTAGTGATGATTACTACCTGGTTTAGTGCGGCATGCTTTACAGCTTAGAATCGGGGCTCCAAAAGCGTTTTGAGCAACACGGAGCATATGAGATGTTCCAAGAGCTGAAAATGGTTTTCCAAGCTCATGCCTGGGTCAAGATATATGAAGTCTTCGACAAGTTCTATAGTTGTAAGATGGAGGAAAACATATCTGTCAGCGAGCATATACTCAAAATGTCTGGGTTGCACAACCACTTGTCTCAGCTGGGAGTTAACCTCCCAGATGACTCGGTCATTGACAAAATCCTCCAGTCACTCCCACCTAGCTACAAGAGCTTTGTGATGAACTACAATATGCAAGGGATGGAGAAGTCCATTCCCGAGTTGTATTCAATGCTGAAATCAGCGGAGGTGGAGATCAGAAAGGAACATCAAGTGTTGATGGTGAATAAGACCACTAAGTTCAAGAAAGGCAAGGGTAAAAAGAACTTCAAGAAGGACGACAAGGGAGTTGCCGCGCCCGGTAAGCCAGTTGCTGGGAAAAAGCCAAAGAATGGACCCAAGCCTGAGACTGAGTGCTTTTATTGCAAGGGAGCGGGTCATTGGAAGCGGAATTGCCCCAAGTACTTAGTGGATAAGAAGGCCGACAATGTCAAAGGTATATGTGATATACATGTTATTGATGTGTACCTTACTAGCACTCGTAGTAGCTCCTGGGTATTTGATACCGGTGAAGTTGCTCACATTTGTAACTCTAAGAAGGAGATGTGGAATAAGCGGAGACTGGCGCAGGACGAGGTGACGATGCGCGTCTGGAATGGTTCCAAGGTCGATGTGATCGCCGTCGGCATGCTACCTCTACATCTACCTTCGAGATTAGTTTTGAACCTCAATAATTGTTATTTAGTGCCAGCTTTGAGCATGAACATTGTATATGGATCTCGTTTAATGTGAGATGGCTACTCATTTAAATCTGAGAATAATGGTTGTTCTATTTTTATGAGAGATATGTTTTATGGTCATGCCCTGCTGGTCAATGGTTTATTTTTGTTGAATCTCGAACGTGATGTTACACATATTCATAGTGTGAATGCCAAAAGATATAAGGTTGATAGTGATAGTACCACATATTTGTGGCCCTACCGCCTTGGTCATATTGGTGTCAAGCGCATAAAGAAACTCCATGCAGATGGACTTTTGGAGCCTCTTGATTATGAAACATTTGACACGTGTGAACCATGCCTTATGGGCAAGATGACCAAGACTCCGTTCTCCGGAACAATGGAGCGACCAACCAACGTCTTGGAAATTATACATACTGATGTGTGCGGTCCAATGAGCGTTGAGTCTCGCGGTGGCTATCATTATGTTCTCACCCTCACTGATGACTTAAGTGGATATGGGTATGTCTAACTAATGAAACACAAGTCTGAGACCTTTGAAAAGTTTAAGGAATTTCAGAATGAGGTAGAGAATCAACGTGACAGGAAAATAAAGTTCTTACGATCAGATCGTGGAGGAGAATATTTGGGTCACGAGTTTGGTACGCACCTAAGGAAATGTGGAATTGTTTCACAACTAACGCCGCCTAGAACACCTCGGCATAATGGTGTGTCCGAACGTTGTAATCATACTCTGTTGGACATGGTGCGATCTATGATGTCTCTTACCGATTTATCACTATCATTTTGGGGTTATGCTTTAGAGACTATCGCATTCACTTTAAACAGGGCACCGTCTAAATCCGTTGAGACAACACTGTATGAATTATGGTTTGGGAAGAAACCTAAGTTGTCGTTTCTAAAAGTTTGGGGATGCGATGCTTATGTCAAGAAACTTCAACCTGAAAAGCTCGAACCCAAATCGGAAACATGTGTCTTCATAGGATACCCTAAGGAAACTATTGGGCATACCTTCTACCTCAGATCCTAAGGCAAGGTCTTTGTTGCCAAGAATGGATCCTTTCTGGAGAAAGAGTTTCTCTCGAAAGAAGTAAGTGGGAGGAAAGTAGAACTTGCTGAGGTGATTGTAACCCCTCTTGAACCGGAAAGTAGCGCAACACAGGAAGATGTTTCTGTGGTGCCCGCACCGACTAGAGAGGAAGTTAATGATAATGATCATGAAACTTTGGATCAAGTTGCTACTGAACTTCGTAGGTCCACGAGGACATGTTCCGCACCAGAGTGGTACGGCAACCCTGTCCTGGAAATCATGTTGTTAGACAATAGTGAACCTTTGAACTATGAAGAAGCGATGGCGGGCCCGGATTCCAACATATGGCTTGAAGCCATGAAATCTGAGATAGGATCCATGTATGATAACAAAGTATGGACTTTGGTGGACTTACCCAATGATCGGCAGGCCATAGAAAACAAGTGGATCTTTAAAAAGAAGACTGACGCGGATGGAAATGTGACCACCTATAAGGCTCGGCTCGGCACTAATGGATATCGACAAGTTCAAGGAATAGACTACTACGAGACTTTCTCTCCCGTAGCGATGCCGAAGTCCGTCCGAATCATGTTAGCAGTTGTCGCGTTCTATTTTTTTGAGATCTGGCAAATGGATGTCAAAACGGCATTCCTTTTTCCTTCAGGAAGAATTGCATATGATGCAGCCGAAAGGTTTTGTCGATCCTAAGAATACTGACAAGGTATGCAAGCTCCAGCGCTCGGAGTTGGAACATTCGTTTTGATGAAGTAATCAAAGCGTTTGGGTTCATACAAACTTATGGAGAAGCATGTATTTACAAGAAAGTGAGTGGGAGCTTTGTAGAATTTCTCATATTATATGTGGATGACATATTGTTGAAGGGAAATGATATAGAACTGTTGGAAAACATAAAGGCCTACTTGAATAAGTGTTTTTCAATGAAGGACCTTGGAGAAGCTGCTTACATATTAGGCATCAACATCTATAGAGATAGATCGAGACACCTCATTGGTCTTTCACAAAGCACATACCTTGACAAGATATTGAAGAAGTCCAATATGGATCAGTCCAAGAAATGGTTCTCGCCTGTATTGCAAAGTGTGAGATTGAGCATAGCTCAATGCCCGACCTCGGCAGAAGATAGAGAAAAGATGAGTGTTATCACCTATGCCCCAGCCATAGGTTCTATTATGTATGCCATGTTGTGTACCATACCTGATGTGAACCTTGCCATAAGTTTGGTGGGGAGGTACCAAAGTGATCCCGTAATGGAACACTGGACAGCGGTCAAGAACATCCGGAAGTACCTGAAAAGGACTAAGGATATGTTTCTCGTTTATGGAGGTGATGAAGAGCTCGTCGTAAAGGGTTACGTCGATGCTACCTTCGACACAGATCCGAATGACTCCAAGTCACAAACCCGATGTATATTTTGAATGGTCGGGCAGTCAGCTGGTGCAGTTGCAAGCAAAGCGTCATGGCGGCATCTCCATGTGAAGTGGAGAACATAGCTGCTTCCGAAGCAGCACAGGAAGGAGTCTGGATGAAGGAGTTCATTACCGACCTAGGAGTTATTCCAAGCGCGTCGGGCCCGATGACTCTCTTCTGTGACAACACTAGAGATTTTGCCGTTGCCAAGGAGCCCAGGTTTCACAAGAAGACCAAGCACTTCAAGCGCCATTTCAACTCCATTCACGGTTATATTCAAGATGGAGACATAGATATTTGTAAAGTACATACGGATCTGAATGTCGCAGATCCGTTGACTAAACCTCTTCCACGAGCAAAACATGATCAACACCAGAACTCTATGGGTGTTCAATTCATCACAATGTAACTAGATTATTGACTCTAGTGCAAGTGGGAGACTGTTGGAAATATGCCTTAGAGGCAATAATAAAATGGTTATTATTATATTTCCTTGTTCATGATAATTGTCTATTGTACATGCTATAATTGTATTATCCGGAAATCGTAATACATCTGTGAATACATAGACCACAACATGTCCCTAGTGAGCCTCTAGTTGACTAGCTCGTTGATCAATAGATGGTTACAGTTTCCTGACTATGGACATTGGATGTCGTTGATAACGGGATCACATCATTAGGAGAATGATGTGATGGACAAGACCCAATCCTAAGGATAGCACAAGATCGTGTAGTTCGTCTGCTAAAGCTTTTCTAATGTCAAGTATTATTTTCTTAGACCATGAGATTGTGCAACTCCCAGATACTGTAGGAATGCTTTGGGTGTGCCAAACGTCACAACGTAACTGGGTGGCTATAAAGGTACACTACGGGTATCCCCGAAAGTGTCTGTTAGGTTGGCACAAATCAAGACTGGGATTTGTCACTCCGTGTGACGGAGATGTATCTCTGGGCCGACTTGGTAAGACATTATCATAATGAGCTCCATGTGACTAAGGAGTTGGTCACGAGATGATGTGTTACGGAACGGATAAAGAGACTTGCCGGTAACAAGATTGAACAAGGTATAGGGATACCGATGATTGAATCTCGGGCAAGTACCATACCGGTAGACAAAGGGAATTCTATATGTGATTGATTGAATCCCCGACATCGTGGTTCATCCGATGAGATCATCGTGGAACATGTGGGAGCCAACATGGGTATCCAGATCTCGCTGTTGGTTATTGACCGGAGAGATGTCTCGAACATGTCTACATGCCTCCCGAACCCGTAGGGTCTACACAATTAAGGTTCGATGACGCTAGGGTTATAGGGAAAGTATGTACGTGGTTACCGAATGTTGTTCGGAGTCCCGGATGTGATCCCGGATGTCACAAGGAGTTACGAAATGGTCCGGAGGTTAAGAACGATATATAGGCAGTGAGGATTTGGCCACCGGAAGTGTTTCAGGCGTCACCAGTAAAGTACCGGGACTATCGGAAGGGTTCCGGGGGTCCACCGGGAGGGGCCGCTGACCCCGGAGGCTTGCATGGGCCAAGGTTGGGAAGGGACCAGCCCCTGAGTGTGCTGGTGCGCCGTCCACCAAGGCCCAAGGCGCAGCTAAGAGGAGAGGTGGAAACCCTAGGCGCAGATGGGCCTAAGGCCCACCCTAGGGCGCGCCCCACTCTCTCCCCCTCTTGGCCGCCCCCCTCCATCCCATCTAGGGCAGCCGCCCCCTAGGTTGGGAACCCTAGAGGGGGTACACCCCTCCCCTCTTCCTATATATAGTGGGGGTTTTGGGGCTGCCTTACACGTGAATCTCTCTCCCTCTTGGTGCAGCCCTACCCCTCCACTTCCTCGTCCTTCGTAGCGCTTGGAGAAGCCCTGCTGGAGAACCACGCCGCTCCACCACCACCACGCCGTCGTGCTACTGCTGGAGTTGTCTTCCCCAACCTCTCCCTCCTCCTTGGTAGATCAAGGCGTGGGAGACGTCACCGGGCTGCACGTGTGTTGAACACGGAGGCGCCGTTGTTTGGCGGTTGGATCGGAATCGACCGCGATTTGAATCGTTGTGTGTACGACTATACCAACCGCGTTCTAGTAACGCTTCTGCTTTGCGATCTTCAAGGTATGAAGATGCACTCCCCCTTCTCGTTGCTGGTTTCTCCAAAGATTGATCTTGGTGATGCGTAGAAAATTTTAATTTCTGCAACGATCCCCAACCGTGGGATGATTTGATTGTTCCCGTCCACACCAATAGCAGTCGGTATTTGCCCTATGTACTGACCGGTCAGGAATGTACCATCCACAAAAATAACAGGAGGACAATGCCGGAAAGTTTCGATGCACATAGCGAAAGAGAAGAATACTCGTTTCAACACCTTGGAATCTGGTATACTAGGCAACCTCGTGTGTTGTACTTTCACATACGTGTCGGTATTCCTCTCCTTTAGTACGTCAAGGAGACGGATAACATTATCATATGAGTCGAAGAACGTCCCAAACCTTTCCTCCATAGCCTTCTGCTTAGCCCTCCAAGCCTTCCTGTAATGCCCAGGATGGGATTATACCTCCGACGTGTCGAGGCACGACTTAAAGGTATAAGCCCATTCTAGAATGATCTCAAGTTTGGTATCTTTGCACGACTCATGTAAAAATAGGGTTGAAATTGCAAAAGAAAAGTTGGCTTACACTCACCACGTCACACAATATATTACATAAGCAAAATCATCATCCAAAACATCACAACCCGACTACGGGCGAAGATCCAAAAGAAAGATACCAAATACATAAAGCCACACGGTCCCGATCGCCCCTAGTAGGAACCACTACTGATCGTCGAACAACGTCACATACATACGGCCACTCTCTTCATCGAGCTCCCCGTGAAGTTCTGATCCATCTCCTGCGTCGTACTCAGTTGTACCTGCATCTGGTGTTGTAGTATCTATGAGCCACGAGGACTCAGCAATCCCATAACCATGGGTATCAAGACTAGCAAAGCTTTATGGGTAGGAAGAGGTAAAGTGGTGAGGTTGCAGCAGCGGCTAAGCATAATATGGTGGCTAGCTTATGAGTACAAGAATAAGATGAGCTTCTACGCAAACGGTCGCGAACTAGTAGTGATCACTAAAGATCCTGAACTACCTACGAGTCAAACATAACCCCACCGTGTTCTCTTCTCAAAGAGAAAAGAGACAGTCACGGTTACTCACACAGTTGTGTGTTTTACTTCGGATCCTCTGTCAAGTTTTCTACTACCGGACATTAACAAATTCCAATCTGCCACATAACCGCGGGCACGGCTTTCGAAAGATCATAACCCTGCAGGGGTGTCCCAACTTAGCCCATCACAAGCTCTCACGATCAGCTGAACTAATAATAATTATTACCCCTTATCTTAGGGAAATCCGATCAGGCTCGGCATCCTGGTGCACAAGACATTTCGACAATGGTAAAACAAGTCCAGCAAGACCTCCTGGCGTGCCGACACCCTGATACTAGCTGCGCGTATCTCGTCTCAGGCCACGACCGGATGGGCGATCCTACAGGTAAAACCAATCCTCGAGTTTCCTTGTGGTGGCCCCGCATAACCCCCGTTTGGGACCAACACCATCAGCACTGGCCCCTCTTGTTATGTAGAATTAAGAACCCAGGGACATGACCCCCTATGCAATTAATTAATTAAGTTTTTTATTATGAGGCAAATTAAAACCAATGTTGGGCCTTGCTGGAGGAGTTTTATTCAAAGACGAAGTGTCAAGGGGTCCCCATATACCCAACCGTGTAAGGAACGCAAAATCAAGGAACATAATGCCGGTTTATCGGCGCCTAAGGTGGCATGAGTGGAACAAAACACCGAGCAAAAGGCCAAGCCTTCCACCCATGCCCAATATATAGGTGTGTTAATAATAATAATAGATATTGTGATATTCCCAAAGCTTCAAGATCCGACATGGATCAATCTTCATCTTCACCTGCAACTAACAACGCTATAAGAGGGGATGAGCAAGCGGGTAACATAGCCAAACAATGGTTTTCTAGGAAGGTGTCAAGGTTAGAGGTTCATGGCAACAAGGAGAGGCTGACATAAATGATGGGTAGCGTGACATGTAACGATAGCATCGAGACAACTAAGCAAGGCAATGATAGTAAAGGTATCCAAGGGTATGGTCATCTTGCCTGGGATTCCGCAAGGAAGAAGAACAAGTCCATGAAGTAGACGAAGAAGAAGCCTTGAAAATGAACCACGGGTAGACGAACGAATCCTCACGAACGCAACGGAACAAGCACTAACGAGAAGAAGCAAGCAACACGGTAAACACACCACACGAGACATGACAATATGCTCAACCAAGTATGATGCAAGACAGTTCTATATAGGATGCACTACAAGTCTATATAGGAAGAAAAACATGGCAAGGTAGGAAGCACAGAAAAACAACACAAGTCTATATATGATGCAATACATGGCAAGGTAGGATGCAAGACAAGTCTATACAGGAAGCAATACATGGCAAGGTAGGAAGCACAGAAAAACAACACAAGAACATGACAATATGCTCAAGCAAGTATGATGCAAGACAAGTCTATATATGATGCAATACATGGCAAGGGGTGAAGCAAAAGTAAACTAACTATTTAGACAAGTTTAAATGAGGCCGGAACAACAAACAATAATTCCGAAAAATCCCCATGTTCATATTATGAATTTGGTACTGTTCTGCCTATTACACCATTTTAAAGTTGTTAAATAGCAAAACAAGGGGCACCATGTTATTCTGCACATTTTTCCACCCCATTTACATATAAAGTTTATTAAATTTGGAGCTATGGTTATTTAGTTATGAATTAAACCATTTTAACAAGTTATTTGAGCAAATTTAAACAAACAGCATTTTACACATTTTAAACAGGCATGAAAGTGGCATAATATTAATCTACACATAATTCCAAAAAAAATTCATATATAAAGTTTTTAAATAAGATGCACTATTTGTGAGTTATTAAATGAATGAAGTTTGAGGGCTAAACTGCAAAACTGCAGCAACTGGATTAATAGCTAAATTCGAAGATCCTAAAAAAACATCATCGGGCCGAAACTGACTGGCCCGATAGGAACAAGGGGCTGCCCACCCCTGGGCTGCGGCCCGGATGCAGAGGAGGCCGGCTTGGCTGCGGGGCTGGCCTTGAGGGTCGCGGCCCAAGGCGAACGAGGCCGGCTGGCTGGGCCTTGCAGCCGCGCAGCAGGAGAGGCCGGGTCGGGCGCTAGGCCTGGCGCTGGCGCTGGTGCTATGCGAGGCCGATGCGGTAACGGGCGAGCGGGCAAAGCCGGTTGCGGGCGCTCCTCCTCTCGCCCGACCTGGACAGCAGGACGAGGTCGAGCGGCTGTGGTGATGCAGGGGAGCGAGGCAGGCGAGCGCGGCCAAAGGTGGCAGTTCCATGGCGGGGTCTAGTCGAGGATAGCGTGCACCGGCGAGGCGCCAGATCCGGCGTTTGCGAGGGAGCTGGGCAGACGGGGTCGAGCTGCGCTCGGGCCTCAGGTGCAGGAGCATAGTTAGCCGAGGCGATGAGGCTTGGGGAGGCCGACGGGGAAGCAGATTCAGACGAAGGCGGCTGGCGTGGATCCGGCGACGAGGCAAAGGAGAGGCCGGGCAGTTGCTCGACGACGGCTCCAGGAGCGCGAGGCTCTTGCTGGAGGAGCTGGAGGCGCGACGGACGAGCACTGCTCGCGAGGTGGATCAAAGGAGTGATCGGGAGAGGAACAGGCTGCAGTGTTGATTGGGTGGCGCTGAAAACAAGGGACTTGGTCAGAGATCCCGAGGTGGGAGGTGGAGTGTGGCGGCGGCGATTGAATAGGGGAGGAATGGATGGGACAGTCTAGGGTTAGACTGTTTATATACTAGGTAGGCTAGGTTTAGCGTCATTTGGTCCCTCCGATCCAAATCGGACGGTCCGAACTAAATAGGTTAGGTGGCCCAAATAAGAAAACAGAGATGTTTTAGGGATGTTTGAGGATGATCCGGACCCATCGGTCACGACTTCCCGGGTCGGGTTCGGGACAGTTTCGGACGTGCTGTCGAGGGGGTGAAACTGGGTTGTGTAGGGAGATTGGGCTGAGAAGAGAGGGAGAGAGAGGGGGACCGGCGACTGTTTCGGAACACCGAAACGTCCGACGTTTATCCGGCTATAGTGCCGCTATATGTTTATCGGTTGGGCTATCAAACGAACTCCGTGCGACGAAATTTGACAGGCGGTCTACCTACGCTATAATAAGAGCGCACGCCAAGTTTCACCCGATTTCGAGAACGTTTTTCGGCCACTTATAAAATAAATATTCGGAGGTGCCGCGGGCACCTGCGACTATGTCTGGACTCAGAACGGACAACGGAGAGAACTGGGGAGCCCGAACGAATGCAAGTTTTGAAAACATGCTGATGAAATGCACATGATGACAAGGTAAAGTGCAACACGCAAGCAATTGACATGGCAACGATGACGAATGACTGACTGACACCTGGCGCATCGGTCTCGAGGCGTCACAACTCTCCCACACTAACAAAGGATCTCGACCCGAGATCCTGGAGATGGCACCGGATAGAAGAGGAAAAAGGTAAGAGGTAAAACAAAGTTGCTTCTTCGACAAACGAGTGAAACCACGAACCTTGAGAGGTTGAACAATCTTGAAAGAAAGAATACAACAGAGATGAACGAAGTTAAAAGCACTCCGGTAAAATAAGGAACAAGGAACATTAGGAGAACCTTGTAGGTTGAAAGACATTAAACAAGAGCTCACGGATGACGAAAGAATTTCAAAACCACTCCGGTTAACCAAGATTGAGAAGGAATAAGAACGAAATAATTTGGACACCAATCCGACTGAAAATGGAAGGAATTGAACATGAACTTGAGGATATGGGAAGATACTTGATGAAATCAACAACACATTGCCTCCGGAACAATTGAAAGGATGGCACAAGAGGTAAGAAAGATTTCAGACAACACTCCAGTTGAAAAGAGAGGAAAATCTTTGATAAGATGAGAGAACTCGAACGTTGGGCACAACACTCCAGTTAAATAGATAAACAAGGAAAAGAACATGATCTTGACAAAACGAGATTATGGGACAAAGAGGGCAATATCACAATGCCTCCGGAATGAAAGAATATATGCTAGATTGTTGGAAAGACAAGAATGGAGAAGAAAAGACAACTTCTCCGACAAATGAATATGAAAATCATCCTTATGAAGAAGGGTTGAACGGAGTTGTTGAAAATAATCAACAACAAAAGAATAAGCTTGTTGTGGCCTTATGGAAAACATCTCAAAGTTATGAGGTGACAACCAACCACTAATGGAAAACAATTGATTGGATTGACATCAACGACAAGATGAAAACTTGTTTCTGCAGGAGGATAAATGAAGAAACTGGGTCATTTATAAGCACCATAAATAGCAAAAATCTTTAGGGAAAGCTTTAGGTGAAATACAACCCAAGATAACTCCAACGAAGAAATTGACGGGATTAAATATGTCATTCCTGATAACTTGAGAATCATGGAACATGAAGAAATTTGTCAAGAATGACATAACCCCATCTGAAAAGATAAGGTAGAAAGGATTGCAATTGGAAAGCATGATGAAGAATGCTTGAGCTCCAACAAGAATCTTGAAGAACACTTTGAGCATGAATTAATTCATGATGAACCACCAAGATGGACTCCGGTAACAAAAGGATGAAAAGAATAAGATTGAAGCCTTGCAATGCTTTAGATGAAGCTTCGTGACAAGATAATTGAGAGAGCTTAGAACACCGGGGAACAAGACGAACAACTTGAAACCTAGAATTTACTCCTCATGAATAAACTCTAAGCAAAGGGATTAATCCACTTGGATGAAATAAGAATAAGAATTATGTTATGCATATCCTTCATCAATTTAAATTGACGACAAGCAATGGATTTGGCATACTACTTATTCTTGTTGCAAAGAATTAAAGAGAGATCTAGTACAACCTTGGATAAATATTCAACAAAGCACTGGTAGGATTATGAAAAGAACAAATGAATTAATACGATAACAAGAAAGAAAATCTTGAATGAACCACCGTAAAAATTGAAACCTGATGATGAACAAGAATAATCCATCGGAAAAAATAAGCACTTGAGGAAATTTAGATACAAGAGAACGAAGAGATCGCGGACTGATTAAAGAATACTTGAACAAAACACCGGAAGAATATAGAGACGAACGAAGAGGCATCAATAAAGAATAGTTGGAGGTCGAAGTTGAAAACTGAGAACGAAGAATCTTCTGAAATGATGGCCTTCGGAGGATCTCAATGGAAAGAATTCATGAAATGCTTCGGATGGGTATAAAAAGAATTCCTCACAAACGGAACAATAATGAGGATGGCATTAAGCTAGAACCACGAATCTTCAAGAGAACGGGCCAAGATTTAAGAGGAACTCTTCTCCGATCTTCAAATATTGAAAATGACAAGGAAAAACACCTTGAAGAATTGCGAGATACTCCGGAAGAATAAAAAGATGGAAGGTTGAGCTAAAGATGGAAATAATTGAAAACAAGCTTGGAGAAGGCATGTGACTGATGGAAATCATTCCTATGTCACACTTTGAAAAGAATTTGAGTATAACTCCAAAAGAATTGGAAGAGTCAGGTAAGATCCTGCGAAAAGACCTGTGGGTTATGGCCCACTCAAAAGAAATCACCGTTGAAAAAGATTGCTTAAGAGATATTGCACCGGTTGAATTACATGGCTTGGATAAGATGACAGTCCACAAAATAGCTTGAACGGATTAAGAATGGAAACGCGAATCTTCTGAGATACCTTGTACACTCCGAATAAGAATACAGTGATGTGAAGAAATAAGAGAGACTTCGGATAAGAAATTTCAACATGTGAAAAAATGAAACAAGAGGAACAGATATGATCGTCCCCAAAGCTTCAATTAGTCCACCGGAGAGAAACAAGAACAGGGAATGATAAACTGAATCTTCCTGAGCATCTTCACGAGAAATCACAGGATAAGGACATTGAAAGAAAAGAATGAAGAAACATCACGTGAATAAAATGGATATTTCATTAAGAATTCCAGCTCCATAAAGAAAAGGGGTGGGAGGGTGGGGAAAAACAAAGACAACTTGGGATGAATGAAACATGCACCATTGAGAACAAGAAACAAGAATTGGTCTTGTACATTTTAAAAGGATCAGGTTAACTTGAAGAGGAGCACGCCGGTTGAAAAGAATTTAACATGACAATCTTGATGACCAAGAAGGATTAGCACTCCCATAGAAATATGAGAACACCGATTAGGAAAGGTATGGAATCAACATTTGACATCGAAGCAACTCGAATACCAGAATCGAAACAAAAACAACGGATAGATATGTTACAACATAATCTTCACAATATCATTCGAACAGAGAATTGAACGAATGAATTCCATAGCTTAATGGTACAACACTTGTCGAGAAGCCACTTGGGAGAACAAAAGGTAAATATAAACAAGAAGGAGTAGATAGAACAAATACAAGATAGAAGTTTCGTTCCACATATTCGTGCTGAAAGCTTATGGAACGTGTTACAAAAGGGTTTTGCAATCCCCGGATCAGCATAGCCAAGGACCCTTTAAGATGCAACTCCCGATTGGAACAACGCCCATAAAACCACTTCACTCAATGTAAAACCCCGAACTCCATATCATGCATTCGTTGGAAGAATGCCTACGAGCTACTAGATGAACCCACCTATTAATTTCTGAAAGTTTCCAGTTATGCAATCAGGTGTTGGGGATATAGGGGAAGCACCACACACTCAACTCTAATCCTACATCCAGCTGTATCCATCTGTCGGTGTACTAAAGTAGGGGTACCCTAGTATCCCGAACTTGTGCACGGGCAGTAGCAGCTCCCCGCGGCAAGGCTTGCCGGGTGACCGCCAAGGTCCTCCGTGGTTCCTTTGGAGCCATTCAAGAACAAAGTATTCAAGCCAAGGAGACAAGGCCCCGGCAAGAGGAGCTTGCCGGGAAGGCCAACCAAGGCATCTCAAGGAACTTGCCGCGACGTGCCACGCGTCCCGGCAAGGCCCGGTGAGCGGCAAGCTCCCGGACGCGACAAGACAACGACCGCGGCAAGGCACTTGCCGCGACAAGCTACCACTCTGTACCCGCGCTCCAGCGCATCCACCAACGTGTCGCTCTGGGACCCTTCCAGGCGTACGTGGCAGGAGGCTGTGCAGCCAGCGGTGAGCGGTGGCAAGCGGCGCTGACAAGTTTGCCGCCGTGGCGAACGGTGGCGTCCCTGACGGCCCCTTTTTGCACTGTTTGGGCGACACAGACGGGCATTTAATGCCCTTGTCCCCTGCCGTCAGGGTTAGGTATGATACACTGTACAGGTAGCTGTACCAACCGCAACACTTTCCCATTTTTACCCTCATCTGCGTTGCCACCTGTTGGTGACCCCTTGAGCATATAAAAGGAGGCCCACGCGCAACGTAGAGGGGGGTTCGAACACTCTCACGCTCGGTCTCGTTAGCTGCTGGAGTGTACTGTAGCTCTCAGCGCTCCCGAGCAAGAACTCAATACAAACCACAAAGCAGGAGTAGGGTTTTACGCATCCGTGCGGCCCGAACCTGGGTAAACTCCTCGTGTGCTTCGCCTCGATCTGCTCTCCGCGCGACCTCCGCCCCCGCCAAACCGAAAGGGGCTCGGTCCGCCGGTCCCATAGGTGTTCGTGGATCAGTTTCCCCGACATCTTTGGCGCGCCAGGTAGGGGTGCGTCGAGGTTGTGTGAACCTGATCCGGCGTTCACACGAGCTAGATCTTCATCATCTTCATCGAAATGCCGCCGAAGAAGAAGGCTTCGGAGGCGGCTGCTCCATCCGCGTCGATCCCACCACTGTCGGAGCAAACGGTTGGTGGGGTAGACGCCGGCGGAAGAACGGGTGTCGACGAGGGAGCTCACGGTGCCGCCAAGTCCAAGGACAAAGCTGCGGTGCCCATCGGCGGTGTAGTCGACTCCCACAACGACCGGGCGCACTCCGAGACCTCGGCGTCCATACATGCACCGCGCCCATCTCAGGAGGCGCGGGACCGGCAGCGTCATGGTACTCACGGTACCATACGTTTGCTGGACCAAGATCGAGCTGGTGGATCCCAGGATGCTCAAGACCAGCATGCACGCCAACATGCCGGCACGAGCAAGGCACGGTCGCCTGGACGGGATACTGCTCCTTCTAACATAGTTAGAAGTCCGAGCATATCCCGCTCCTCACACCGTTCGCCACCGCTACCCGCCACTCCAGCAGAAGCTCTCGCATGAGCTCAACTGCTCCTAGACTTCCCTCCAGCAGCAGACAAGGCCGACGACTGGAGGGCCACCATTTAGAGTCTCATCGCCGTCGCCAACGGTGACACTCCGCGGCAACCGAGCACATCGCAGCCGCGGCAAGTCAGCCAGGCACGGGCCGATGGCGACAAGACCGGTGGGGGTGCAACCACCGTGCACTCTCCACCCCGAAGGTCAAAATCGCCGACTCGCCGGATCCACCTTGACAGCGACTCCACCGCGTCGTCAGATCCACGAGCTCGTCGCGATCAGCGACAAGTTCTTCATGAACGACAGCAAGAGGACGCTCGTACTCGCATCGAGCGCCGAAGAGAAGCGCGGCGTCAATCAGACCAGCGCGCTGGGCCCACTGTCGACATGCATGCGCCAGGGGAACCAGGCGACTTGCCGTACGCGGTAGGTTGTCCTGCGTTTACTCGTGAGCTGCGGCAAGTCCAGTGGCCCAGCATGAAGAATTTCAAGCCAGACGTACCAGAGAAGTACGACGACAAGACGCATCCGTTGGAGTTCCTCAGCATCTACACCATCGCGGTGCAAGCTGCCGGGGGGCGGGACGACAAGATCCTTTCCAACTACTTCCCACTAGTACTCAAACCCAACGTCAGGTCCTGGCTCATGCACTTGCCGGACAACTCCATATCCTCCTGGGCAGACCTATGCCATCAGTTTGACGGCACCTTTACAGGCGGCCACAAACCTCATGGCCAAGAAAGTGACCTTCATCTGCTCGCCCAGAAGGAAGGAGAACCCCTGCGCAAGTATATCCAGAGATTCAGCCGTGTACATCACAACATCCCAGATGTCCACCCTGCCGCTGTTATCAGCGCGTTCCATCAGAACGTGCGTAACCGCAGGATGAGGGAGGAGATGGCAATGTGCAAGATCAGAGACGTCAGTGAGCTGTACGCCCTGGCCGACAAGTGCGCACGTGCTGAAGAAGGGAGGAAACTCCCCGGAGAGGATACAAGAGCAGGAGGATCTGACAGCGAGGATACTGCCCCGGCAAAGAAGAACCGGCGGCGGAACAACAGGAAAAAGAAAAGCAAAGATGTGCTAGTCGTTGAGCAGTCCGGCAACGGAGGTGGAGCCGAGAAAGCCAAAGTTGGTGGCTCAGGCAAGGAGATTGCCGCATGCACCAACTGCCAGGCTGTGGCGGCGGCCGACAAGCAAGACGGCACCGACAAGCAGTACTGCAAGATCCACCGCACCAAGGGCCATGACCTCCAGAACTGCAAGAGGGTCGAGCAGCTCGTCGAGCAGCAAAAGGCTGAGTACGAGCGACGCGACAAGGAGAAGGCCGAAGGAGGTAATGGAGGATCCGGCACGAAGCGCCCCGGCCGGGGAGGACGCCGCGGCAAGGCCAAGTAGTGGCAAGGAGACAGACCTCCCCGCGGCCGCGATAAGGACGAAGATGACGACGACGATGAAGACATGGATGATGTTGAGACCAGTGAGCAGGAGTTCCAGAAAGCCATAGAAGTCTCGTGCGTTGACGGCGGTGCTTCTCTGCATACTTCACACCGCCAACTCAAACAGTGGGTGCGGGAAGTTAACGCGACAGAACCACCTGTCGAGTCACGCAAGCTTCTAAAATGGTCCAGCACGCCTATCATCTTTGATATTGAGGACCACCCTGATCGCACAATTGCGGTCGGGTGCTTGCCGATGTTGGTTTCACCAACTATCCGCAACCTCAAGGTCACTAAGATGCTAGTTGACGGTGGGGCCGTCTTGAACTTGATCTCCTCCGCTGTACTCCAGAAACTCCTGATCCCTGACAGCGAGCTCGAAGAGACCGGCACGTTCCAAGGAATCAACCCGGGAAGGAGCAAGCCGAAGGGGAAGATCGCGTTGCCAGTGACATTCGGCTGCGAGTTTAACTTCAGGACTGAGAGGGTCACATTTGACGTTGTCGATTTTCCATTGCCTGACAATGGGATACTCAGCCGTCCAGCACTCGCCAAGTTCATGGCAGCCTCTCACTACGCATACAACATGCTGAAGATGCCAGGCCCAATAAGTGTCATCTCTATCCCTGGCGACAAGAAGGATGCCCTTATCTGCGCCGACAAGATCTACCGGGAAGCAACAGCCGCAACAGATCGCAAGACACTTGCCGCTGAAGCTCCTGGGGGGAAGAAGAAGACCAAGTCCGGCAAGAGCTCTGATGCCCACTCCAGCAAGCGCACCTCTTCGGAGTGCTGCGCTACCGTCGAGGACGCACCATCGAGCTCCACCGGCAAGTGTAAGAAGACAATGGCAGCTCCGCCAGAGACCAAGAAGGTGTCCGCCAAGGAAGACGGCACTGGTGGTACCTTCACCATCAGTGCCACTCTTGACCCTAAATAGGAAAGCGCGCTCATTGCTTTCTTGCGGGCGAACGTCGACGTGTTTGCGTGGCAACCGTCTGACATCCCCGGTGTTCCCAGGAAAGTAATTGAGCACCATCTTGCCGTCTGTCCTCACGCGCAGCCCGTTAAGTAGAAAGTCAGGAAACAAGCAGTGGAGCGCCAAGAATTCATCGCAGAAGAGATCAAGAAGTTGGAAGTAGTAGGCCTTGTCAGAGGAGTGCTCCATCCTACGTGGTTGGCCAATCCTGTAGTCGTGCGCAAGGCAAACGGGAAATGGAGGCTTTGTATCGACTTTACCGATGTCAATAAAGCTTGTCCCAAAGACCCATTTCCCTTGCCGCGCATTGACCAGATTGTTGACTCCACAGCCGGATGTGACTTGCTTTCATTTCTTGACGCATACTCAGGATACCACCAAATCTTCATGGCAGAAGAGGATGAGGAGAAGACCGCGTTCATCACTCCATGTGGCACATAATGTTTCATACGGATGCCCTTCGGTTTGAAGAATGCTGGTTCAACATTTGCAAGGGTAGTCCATACAGCTTTTGAGCCACAAATTCACAGAAATGTGGAAGCCTACATGGATGACATAGTGGTCAAGAGCAAGGACAGGGCAACCCTGATTCAAGATTTAGACGAGACCTTTGCAAATCTGCGCAAGATCCAGCTCAAGCTTAACCCCGAGAAGTGTGTGTTTGGAGTCCCTTCCGGCAAGCTTCTCGGGTTCTTCGTGTCTCAGAGGGGAATTGAAGCTAATCCCGACAAGATCAAGGCCATTGAGCAGATTGAAGCACCAAAGCGCGTCAAGGATGTACGAAGACTTGCCGGTTGCGTGGCTGCTCTCAGCAGGTTTATCTCTAAGTCTGCTGAGCATGCCCTGCCATTTTTCAAAATATTGAAAAAGGCAGGTCCAATGAAATGGACTCCGGAAGCGGAGGCTGCGCTGCAAGACTTGAAGAGATACCTGTCCTCTACTCCAATACTTGTCGCACCTAAGCCACAAGAGAAGTTGCTGCTGTATCTAGCGGCAACCAATCAAGTGGTTAGTGCTGTGTTAGTAGCGGAGAGGGAGGAAGATGATGAGCCAGCAACCGCGGCAGGCACGTCCAGCGACAAGCAGGGGGCTTCCCCGACAAGCTCTGGTCCCGACAAAGATGGATCTACGCAGATGCAAGAGGAGATACGGAAGAAAATGGTGCAGCACCCAGTTTACTTTGTCAGCTCCCTTCTGCAGGGGGCTAGGTCAAGGTACTCTGGTGTGTAGAAATTGCTTTTCGGCCTTCTCATGGCCTCGAGAAAGCTGCGCCATTACTTCCAAGCACTTGAGATCACAGTTGTCACTCGCTTTCCCCTGAAGAGGATACTGCAGAATCCAGAAGCAACAGGCGGGATTGTCGAGTGGGCACTGGAACTGTCAAGCTTTGGCCTCAAGTTTGAGAGCACTTCAACTATCCAAAGCAGAGCATTGGCAGAATTCATAGCAGAGTGGACGCCAACACCAGATGAAGAAATTCCAGAAACAAGCATCCCCGTCAAGGAAGCAAGCAAAGAGTGGCTGATGTACTTTGATGGTGCCTTCTCGCTGCAAGGCGCCGGTGCTGGCGTGCTGCTTGTCGCACCCACCGGAGAGCACCTCAAGTACGTAGTCCAGATGCACTTTCCCAAGGAGCAAGCAACAAACAATACCGCAGAGTATGAGGGTTTGCTTGCCGGTCTCAGGATCGCGGCAGACCTTGGGATCAAGAAGCTCATTGTCAGGGGTGACTCGCAGCTTGTTATGTGCCAAGTGAACAAGAGTTATCAGAGTCCGTTGATGGAAGCTTACGTCGATGTAGTGAGAAAGCTAGAAGAGCACTTTGACGGCTTACAGACGGAGCATGTTCCAAGAGCTCAGAACGACATCGCCGACGGCCTGTCAAAGTGCGCCACACTTAAGTTGCCTGTGGAACCAGGGATCTTTGTGCTCAAGCTGACTCAACCATCCGTAACGCCATCAACTGGACAGACCAAGAAGAGGAAGTTGATCTCTGGTGACTATTTTCCGGCAGAGCTTCCCGAAGCCGCCGCCAAGAAGGTCCCCAAGATCAACAGCAAGAGCGCTGAGGAGCAGTCTGCTCCGGCAAGCCCTAGGGTTTGTTCCGTTGAAGCAAACGCTCCCGACAAGTTTTGCTCCGGCAAGCTTGCCGGGGAACATCAAGCTCTGGCTGAGCCGCAGGTTCTCGCCGTAGAAGCGGATGTTCCCGCAGCAGCAGATGTGCCTTTAGTCCTTGTTGTCGAGCCACAAGCTCCAGCATGGGCACAGCAGATTGTCCGTTTCCTCCAAACAGGAGAACTTCCCGAAGAGCAAGAAGAAGCGGAAAGAGTAGCCCGGCAGTCAAGTATGTACCAGTTTCTCGACAACACACTGTGCAGAAGAAGACTCAACAGCGTGAAATTGAAGTGTATTCCCCGGGAAGACGGACAAAAGCTGTTGGCAGAGATACATGGAGGCATATGTGGTCACCACATTGGCGCAAGAGCACTTGCCGGCAAAGCATTCCGGCAAGGTTTCTTTTGGCCGACAGCCCTCCAGGATGCAACTGCACAAGTAACCAAGTGTGAAGCGTGCCAGTTCCACTCCAAGCAGATACACCAGCCAGCTCAAGCTCTCTAGACGATCCCTTTATCCTGGCCATTTTCGGTCTGGGGGCTCGACATCCTCGGCCCCTTTCCTCGAGCAGCCGGGGGCTTTGAGTACTTGTACGTTGCCATCGACAAGTTCACAAAGTGGCCGGAAGTGGAACCAGTGAGGAAGGTGACAGCACAGTCAGCAGTCAAGTTCTTCAGGTCGATTGTTTGCCGCTTCGGGATCCCTAGCAGGATCATCACCGACAACGGTACGCAATTCACGAGCCGCACCTTCATGCAGTACGTCCAAGATCTTGGCGCCAAGGTCTGCTTTGCTTCTGTTGCTCACCCAAGAAGCAACGGTCAAGCAGAGAGGGCAAATGCTGAAGTGCTGCGTGGACTCAAGACCAGAACTTTCGACAGGCTGCACAGGTGCGGAAGAAACTGGATTGAGGAGCTGCCGGTGGTTCTTTGGTCGATCAGTATGACGCCAAATCGAGCCACTGGACAGACACCTTTCGCTCTAGTCTATGGAGCAGAGGCAGTTCTCCCCACGGAACTCGTATACAGGTCACCTCGAGTGCTCGCTTATGATGAGCTTGAGCAAGAGCAGCTGCGACAAGATGACGCGCTGCTCCTTGAGGAAGACCGTCTTCAGGCTGTTGTACGAGCTGCTCGCTACCAGCAAGCTTTGCGCCGCTGCCATAGCCGCAAAGTTAACGCCAGAAGTCTCGAGGAAGGCGACCTTGTTCTTCGGCGCGTTCAGTCCGCCAAGAATTCCAACAAGTTGACGCCGAAGTGGGAAGGCCCTTACCGGGTGAAACGAGTCACTTGGCCTGGCGTTGTCCGCCTTGAGACCGAATATGGCTTTCCGGTGAGCAACTCCTGGAACATTGAGCATCTTCGTAAGTTTTACCCGTAAGGCGCGGTTGCCGGAACCCGTTCCGGCAACCACCTTTTGTACAAGTCTTGCCGCTGTTGCATGTAATCCTTTGTACAAAGCCGGGCGCAGACCCCGTGCATCAGTAAAGCTCATGTGCTCCGCACATCTTGTCAACTTCATGCTTTCTATTTTTTTTGCATGTATTATCTGACACTTTGTGCAGCGCCTACCCCCGGTAAGCAATAACGAGCCCAAAGGCTCCATATCTGTATTTTCTCTTCTTTCTTTTTTCTCAAGCAAAGGAAGGTTCCCTCGCCCACAAGTTCGCCGGGGGGGGAGGAGAAGATAGTGGTATGGACCAGGCGTCGTTCAAGAAAGTTTCGCCTTGCCGGGAAGCAAACAACAGAAAAGCTAAGTTGCCAAAGTTTGAGCAATCAGATTTTTAAATTTTTAAGTTATCTTCCTTGAACGACCGTGCTTTGTATGGAAAACCTGTTCGCGGAGGAACCAACTCGTAGCTAGTTGCGCCCTTAACTTTGTTTCGAGCTCGCTCAACAACCTTGTTTCGAGTCCGCTCAACAACTTTGTTTCGAGTTCGCTCAACAACTTAAGTGAGCTGCGACTAGTTGCGACGATGTTTCTTGTCGGTAACGGCACCGCCAGCAGGCTGCTGACGTTCCGCACTCAGCGCTCGCGGCAAAGGTGCCTGCACCGGCAAGTTCCCTAAAATCGTAGGGTAAAAGCATACAAAGGAAGGAGTCAAGTAAAGGAAATAACATTGCAATCACTACCCAAAATAGAGTTATATTACAAACAATCTTGTCGCAGCTCTAATAGATTGCTCTCGTAACATGATCAGCAGCGACAAGAGAAGAAAGAAATGGGCGGCCTAATCTACGCGATCGCCCTCAACCCTCTTAATCCCGCTCACCTTGTCCACAATGGGTGCGACAAGGGCCTTGAGCGCCTCCAGATCAACATCCTGCGGCAGGGACTTGAGGACGTTGGTGAGGTTGAGGCCTGGGTTGCGGAAGGCCACCTTCACCAACACCTTTTGGAGAGCTCCCGCGCAGAGCTTGTGTGACTCGTCGGCCAGCCGCTTTGGAGTCGTCTCCCGGAGTCGCTGGAGGGCCGTCGCCACGCCCTTGAAAAACAAAGTGAGCTTGGCGCTGGGTTGGAGGTTCTCATCGGAGGAATATCCGAGATCCTCCATCCCCAGCTACGCCAGCTCCTTGTCAATATCTGTGGCAGCATTGACGAGACCCTCCGTCCAATGCTCCACGGTCTCCCTAAAAGTATTTTGGACGGTAGCAGCACTTGCCAGCAGCGCCTTCTCGGCCTTGATCTCCTCCTTCAAGGCCGCCTCCCGCTCCCTGGCGCCGTCCAGCGTCTTGGTCAAAGTGGTCAGCTTCAACTCAAGATCTGCATTGGAGTCCTTGGCGGCGGCAAGCTCTTTGCCCTTCTCGGCGAGGCGAACCTGCAGCTCTGAATGGCTGCGGGCGTCCTTCTCCCGCTCATGCTTGAGCGCGGCGAGCTCCTCGCCGCTCGCCTTGAGATCGGCCTCCAGCTGCGCCACCTTCGTCTCCAGCTCCTTCTTGGCGACCTCAGCAGCTGCGGCAGCGTCCTCTGCTTGCTTGAGGGCTCCGCCAAGTGATCGCTCGTGCGCGCCAAGCTCCTCCTCGTGGCTGTCGAGGTTGACCTTCCACTGCGCCAGCTCGCCTTCCCGCGTGGACAGCTTCTCAGCGGCAAGCCGCTGCTGCTCTTCGACTTCGGCATTTTCAAGGAAGAAGGTCGTCTGCTCCTCGGCAAGTTGCTCCCGCTCCTCTGCCAAGGACCGAAGAGCTGCCTGGTTGAGGGCCCGGAGCTCCTCCACGCGTTTCTCGATGTCGGCTCTGATACGTCCAAAACGTATCTATAATTTTTGCTTGCTCCATGCCACTTTTGGGTGATATTGCTATGATATTTATACACTTCCATACACTTTTGATCATATTTGGACTAACCTACTAATCCAGTGCACCCCAGTGCCAGTTTCTGTTTTCGGCTGTTTTTGTATTCCAGGTTTTCACATTACGAGAACTGTCAGGAAAAATCCAGAAAAATTATATAAAAAATCAGCGTTCCAGAACCTACCTTGCGCTCGAAGTACAACCGGGGGGGCCACCAGGGCCCCAGGCGCCCTGGCGGCGTGCCCCCCTGGGCCGCGTCGGGGGGGGGGGCGCCTGGGGCCCCCGAGCCCCGTCTGGTGCCCCCCTTTGGCATATATTTAGAGCGTCCTTCGAAACCCTCGGGACGGGAACTCTTTTTCGCGATCTCATCTCTGTTCCGCCGCCGCCGCCGCTTCCAAGATCGGGAGCACCAGGAGAACTCTTCCCGGCACCCTGCCGGAGGGGAGGATCATCATCGAGAGCCTCTCCACCACCATGGACGCCTCCCGGATGAGTTGTGAGTAGTCTCCCTTGGACCATGAGTCCATGACCAGTAGCTATGTGATGTTCTCCTCCCGTTCTTGTGCTTCACTAATTAGTCCTCGTGAGCTGCCCTACATGATCGAGGCACGTATGTAATCCTGATGCTGTTGCTATGATGAGTTTGCTGGGATCCGATGGATTATGAGATTATGTTCAGATTGTGATTGAGTAATATATTTGATCTACCTCTTTTATATTTATGTTCGTAAGTAATTCTTGCATGTTCTCCGTTGTTATTTATTGCTTTGGCCAAGTAATACGTAGTGACTCCAAGAAGGAACGTTATGCTTGATTGTGGGTTCATGCCCCTCGATGACTAGCTTGAGTGACAGAAACATGAGTCTAGGGGATGTGCTGTTGCCACAAGGGGGAAAACAACGGTGCATGTGCCCGCTGGTGCAAGGATTGTTTACTTTACGCAAAGTTCTTTTAATGCAGTTGTCTGTTGCTTTGAGTTTACACTATGGGTGGGGCTCGCAACTTAATACCAGCGAGATGTTCTGGATAGATATCTCAAGGTGGATGATTAGTAGTAGATATTGATGGATTTCGGTCTACTTACTTTGGCGTACCGCCCATGCTTTGAACCTCAACCTTTCTTGCAATGTAGTCAGCATTGGTTTGCGTTCGTGGTCCTGTTAATTGCCCAGCTGTAATTCGTTTACCTCACATAGCTGTTTTATCGTCTTTTGGGAGAGAGACATCACTAGTGAACATCATGAGACTCCCGTCCATATTACCATCATTGATCCCATCCGCTATTTACTTTTTGCTATTACTTACTATTGCAAACATTATCTATCACTACTATCATTTGCGTTTAATCCTTTGTGAACTACAAGGCCGGAGGGATTGACAACCTCTCTGTACTCGTTGGGAGCAAAGTTATTTGTATCTGTGTGCAGGTCCACGTTGATTGCTAATATCTGGCGCCGTTAGCAATTGACACCTACTTGTTGAACCTAGGAGTCTCTGGGGATTCGATCCTTGGCATCTTTGCTAAGGGAAAAACTTCCACAACACTGCATCCCACACCTTCCACTTGGGGTAACCAACGAGGGGTTAGAGGCCCATCAAGGAGTTTTTCTGGCGCCGTTGTCGGGGACTCCACTCTTCAGGATAGGGGAGTTGCATGCTATCTTTTACCTTTGCTTTTTAGTCTTGTTAGTTTACCATTCAGTTTTTGCTTTAGTACCTTTTATCAAAAATCACAAAAATAGTTATCTTGCTTGCTTGCTACTATGGGTTCCACCGAGAACACCAAGTTGTGTGACTTCACTAGTCACAACAACGATGACTTTATCAGCACACCTATCACTACACCTGCCACTTCAGCACCTTCATATGACATTAAACCTGATTTACTGAACTTAGTCATGAAAGATCAATTCTCCTGTGCTGGAGATGATGCTGCTTTACACTTAAACAACTTTGTTGAACTTTGTGATATGCAAAAGTACCAAGAAATAGATGGTAATATTGTTAAGCTTAAGCTTTTTCCTTTCTCCTTGAGAGGAGGAGCTAAAATTTGGTTTCAGTCTTTGCCTAGAAATAGCATAGATTCATGGGACAAGTGCAAAGATGCTTTTATCGGAAAATACTATCCACCTGCTAAAATTATCCAACTTAGAAGTAACATAATGAATTTTAAACAATTGGATAATGAACACGTTGCCCAAGCTTGGGAACGTATGAAATATCTTATCAAGAACTACCCTACTGATGGTTTGACTACTTGGATGGTTATCCAAACTTTTTATGCAGGCTTGAACTTTACCTCGCGGAACTTGTTAGATTCGGCCGCGGGAGGAACTTTTATGTCAACTACACTTGGTGCTGCCACAAAGCTTCTCGATGAGATGATGACCAACTATTCCCAATGGCACACCGAACGCGCTCCAACAGGTAGGAAGGTAAACTCTGTCGAGGAGATTTCCTCCTTAAATGAAAAAGTTGACTTGATCATGTCTCTACTTTCGAAGCAATCTTCTGTTGATCCTCGCGATGTTCCTTTAAATTCTTTGATTGCTCAAGAACAACTAGATGTGAACTTTATCACTAGAAACAATTTTAACAACAACGCTTATAGGAGTAACTTTGGTAGCAATCCTAGACCGTTCCCCTCTAATTCTTATGGGAACAACAATGCTTATCCTAGTACAAAGAACTCCACTACTGAACTAGAGATTATGCTTAAAGATTTCATCACTACCCAAAAAGCCTTTAATAAGAGTGTAGAAGAAAAACTACATAAACTAGATGATCTTTCTTTTAAGGTAGACCATTTAGCCAATGAGGTAAAATTGCTAAAAATTAAAACTTCTCCTCTTGAGGAGAGGGAAGTCACTCCTATAAATGTTATTCAAGTGCAAATTAATGAAAACATTAGGATGATGGCTAAACTTAAAGAAAGATGGGCTAGAGAAAGGGAGGAAGAAGATAGAATTAAGAGCCTTCCTGCCCACCACACTGTTGCTACTATCCAAGTTGTTGAGGATATCCAAACTCTTAGCACCCAATGTACTCCTGGTCCCAATGGACCTATTAATGGTGATGCTATGACTATAGAAACTACCAAACAAGTGAACCTAAAGGACACTACTACCACTTTACTTGATGCTAATGACCTTGATTTTGATAATTGCACTCTTACCGAAGTTATTGATTTCCTTCACAAGATGTCTAGAGATCCCCGCACTAGCACGCTTAACCTTGCCTTCACGGAGCATATCACTAATGCTCTCATCAAAGCTAGGGAGGAGAAACTTAGAGTAGAAGCCTCCATACCTAGAAAGCTAGAAGATGGTTGGGATCCTATGATAAAAATTAAATTGAATGACTTCTCTTGCTATGCATTATGTGATATTGTAGCTAGTACCTCTGTTATGCCCAAAAGACTATATGATATGCTTAAACTGAAACCTTATGATTCTTGTTCTTTTGGTGTTCGTCTCGTTGATTCTTCCATAAAGAAACCTTTGGGGAGGATCGACGATGTTCTTATCGTTGTTAATGATAATTATGTTCCCGTTGATTTCACTATTATGGATATTGAATGTGATCCTTCATGTCCAATTATTTTGGGACGTCCCTTTTTACGCACCGTTGGTGCTATCATTGACATGAAAGAGGGTAATATAAAATTTCAGTTTCCTCTCAAGAAATGGATGGAACACTTCCCTCGTATGAAGATCAAGTTACCTTTTGAGTCCATTGTACGGGCTAGCTATTCTTTTACTCTTGATAAAACTTGATCTATATGCATTATGCCTAGCTTAAAGGCATAAAAGAAAGCGCTTTTGGGAGGCAGCCCACATGAATAAATTTTTATATTTTGCTTTTGTTGTGTCTTGATATTGTTTACTACAGTAGCATCATCATTGTATCTTTGCTTTTCATATTTGTGCCAAGTATAGCCTCTGATTGCTAGAAAGTTCAAAAGTTGTGAGGTGCTGTCCAGGAAACAGATTCTGTCCTTGGATAGAAAAATTCGTATAAAATCACCAGATCATCTTTTTGGTCTGAATATTTTCTACAGCGTTCTCTATATAATTGTCTTTCGTGCGTCTGTTCTGAGTTTTTTGATTTGAGTTGCATAAGTACCCTGACCAAATCAATTACTACCTGATGTTCTGTTTTTCACAGATTCTGTCCTGTTTTGCCTTTCCTTCATTTTGCAAACCAAGAGCTTGCTTTTTCTTTGCAAAAACCTTTTGGCAATCTTGAGAAACAGTAGAACTTCAAGAATATCTTTATTTCCAGCAAGGAACAATTATTTTATTAAGGGTACTAACCTCGCTAATCAGATTATGATGAGTTATGTATGAAGGGAGTTTTCAAGTGTGCGAGGGAAGATGATAAAAAGATTCAGGAGTGTCAAGCGCTCAAGATTGGGGATGCCCCCGTGCAACCCCAAGAAATATTCAAGGAGACTCAAGCGTCTAAGCTTGGGGATGCCCCCCGTGCATCCCCTTCTCCATCAACATTATCAGTTCGTCTTTCGTTCCGCTATATTTTTATCACTTCATGTGTTATGTGCTATGCTTGGAGCGTCTTGCTTTTAGTTTTCTTTTTAGTTTTTCATAACGAGTCGGAACTCAGCGTTCTTTATGTGGGAGAGAAACACGCTCCACTTCTACCTAGAAAATAACATAGAATTTTCATGTCTATCTTTGCTGTGTGTGTTCTTTGTCTTTTAATAGCTACTATCATGTTCAGCTCTTAGTATTCATGCTTATCTTTTCAAAGTGCTTTTGTTTAGTTGGTTGCTTGAACTCTCTTTAATTATCATGCTTATCTTATTAAGAGAATTTGCTTCCGTTGCATTAGTTGATATGTCTATGATAAGGATGCTACATGCATAATGGCGCTTAGTAGTTCAGGTTTTCTTATGGTTAGTCTCAAATAGCTGGGGGATTCCCAATGTGTTATTGGAGTACCAACTTGATTTGTTTGCCTATGATGTGGTATGGTTTAGTAATATCTTCCTTCAAGAATTTATTTTGATTGACTTGGCGTATGCTCACGCATATTTAAGACTGTACAGAAAGTCTATCAAGCCTTGATGATCTTTTATTTCTGAGTAGCGATATAACTTCCATGCCTGATTCAATGTTGCTTTGTCGCTCTGCATGATTATGACCGTCATTGCTCTCTTAGTTGGTCGCTCCCAGTCTTTTTCTAACCTCCACCTGTACTAAGCAGACTAACTTTGCAATACATAGCTCATGGGAAAGTAGCTTAAAAACTATTGTGGTAAAGAATATGTTGCTTATGTATCTTATTTCTTATAAGTTGCTTGTTGAGCGGTAACCATGTTTCTGGGGACGCCATCAACTGTCACACTTTTGTTGAATATCATGTGAGTTGCTATGCATGTTCGTCTTGTCTGAAGTAAGGGTGATTTGCCATGGGTTGAATGAGTATGCATATTGTTAGAGAAGAACATTGGGCCGCCAACCAAAGCCATGTATCATGGTGGAAGTTTTATCTTGGACATTAATCCTCAATCTCTTATGAGAATATGCTAAAGCATTAAAGAGGAGTCCATCATCTATTTTCTATGTTGTCCCGGTATGGATGTCCTCAAGTTGAGATCTATCAAAAACGAGAAATCAAATGCGATTTATCTCCTTGGACCTTTGTACAGGTGGCATAGAGGTACCCCTTTGTGACACTTGGTTGAAACATATGTAATGCAATGATAACCCATGGAAATCCGAGCTAATTAGGACAAGGTGCGAGCACTATTGGTATTCGATGCATGAGGCTTGCAACTTATAGGATGTCTTATGCATGACACATATGAAGTACTACTACCGTTGACAAAATTGCTTCTATGTTTTCAAAATAAAAAGCTCTAGCACATAACCATTCTTTTACTTTTATGTTGAGTCTCCACCTTCTTTCTTCAAGCACCAACTACTGAGAGCATGATTGTCATTCTAAGTGTAATGTGAATTGTTCCAAAGTAGCATTGTCTTTTGCATGATTGCGATATCGTTTATTTTGAAATTATTGTATCTTGTCATCACTTAAACCTTGAAGGTGCCCCTGCATTTATGTTTTGCTTCACTAAAGGGGGCAAGCTAGATATCAATTTATCATATTTGCACACCATGTTCATTGCAAATCTTTTTGATGTTTCAGTTTCATATTGTAAAACTTTCAGTCCTTTGTGATTTTCTCATGAGGCAACTTAATTACTATAGAATCATTGTCTCAGTAAGCTTTTGTCATATGACTATGAAAAAGTCCTATGTGGTTAATAGCATGTCACCACAGAAATTATCCTTGTTATCATTTACCTACTCGAGGACGAGCAGGAATTAAGCTTGGGGATGTTGATACGTCCAAAACGTATCTATAATTTCTGCTTGCTCCATGCCACTTTTGGGTGATATTGCTATGATATTTATACACTTCCATACACTTTTGATCATATTTGGACTAACCTACTAATCCAGTGCACCCCAGTGCCAGTTTCTGTTTGCGGCTGTTTTTGTATTCCAGGTTTTCACATTACGAGAACTGTCAGGAAAAATCCAGAAAATTATATAAAAAATCAGCGTTCCAGAACCTACCTTGCACCCGAAGTACAGCCGGGGGGGCCACCAGGGCCCCAGGCGCCCTGGCGGCGCGCCCCCCCGCTTGGGCCGCGCCGGGGGGGGGGGGGGCGCCTGGGCCCCCCGAGCCCCGTCTGGTGCCCCCCTTTGGCATATATTTAGAGCGTCCTTCAAAACCCTCGGGACGGGAACTCTTTTTCGCGATCTCATCTCTGTTCCGCCGCCGCCGCCGCTTCCAAGATCGGGAGCACCAGGAGAACTCTTCCCGGCACCCTGCCGGAGGGGAGGATCATCATCGGGAGCCACTCCACCACCATGGACGCCTCCCGGATGAGTTGTGAGTAGTCTCCCTTGGACCATGAGTCCATGACCAGTAGCTATGTGATGTTCTCCTCCCGTTCTTGTGCTTCACTAATTAGTCCTCGTGAGCTGCCCTACATGATCGAGGCACATATGTAATCCTTATGCTGTTGCTATGATGAGTTTGCTGGGATCCGATGGATTATGAGATTATGTTCAGATTGTGATTGAGTAATATATTTGATCTACCTCTTTTATATTTATGTTCGTAAGTAATTCTTGCATGTTCTCCGTTGTTATTTATTACTTTGGCCAAGTAATACGTAGTGACTCCAAGAGGGAACGTTATGCTTGATTGTGGGTTCATGCCCCTCGATGACTAGCTTGAGTGACAGAAACATGAGTCTAGGGGATGTGCTGTTGCCACAAGGGGGAAAACAACGGTGCTTGTGCCCGCGGGTGCAAGGATTGTTTACTTTACGCAAAGTTCTTTTAATGCAGTTGTCTGTTGCTTTGAGTTTACACTATGGGTGGGGCTCGCAACTTAATACCAGCGAGATGTTCTGGATAGATATCTCAAGGTGGATGATTAGTAGTAGATATTGATGGATTTCGGTCCACTTACTTTGGCGTACCGCCCATGCTTTGAACCTCAACCTTTCTTGCAATGTAGTCAGCATTGGTTTGCGTTCGTGGTCCTGTCAATTGCCCAGCTGTAATTCGTTTACCTCACATAGCTGTTTTATCGTCTTTTGGGAGAGAGACATCACTAGTGAACATCATGAGACTCCGGTCCAATTTACCATCATTGATCACATCCGCTATTTACTTTTCGCTATTACTTACTATTGCAAACATTATCTATCACTACTATCATTTGCGTTTAATCCTTTGTGAACTACAAGGCCGGAGGGATTGACAACCTCTCTGTACTCGTTGGGAGCAAAGTTATTTGTATCTGTGTGCAGGTCCACGTTGATTGCTAATATCTGGCGCCGTTAGCAATTGACACCTACTTGTTGAACCTAGGAGTCTTTGGGGATTCGATCCTTGGCATCTTTGCTAAGGGAAAAACTTCCACAACACTGCATCTCACACCTTCCACTTGGGGTAACCAACGAGGGGTTAGAGGCCCATCAGGCTCCCGCCTTCGCGGCAAGCGCCTCGTGGGACTCCAGCTTGGCTTGCCGAGCGCTGTAGAGCGACAACAGCTTCCGCAGCAGCCGCTCCTCTTCGGGCTCGCCGCTGCTGCTGCTCGGCGCGTCCACGAGCATCAGCCCGGCGGAGGCAAGTCCTTCTCCGTCAAAGACTTCTCCCTCGACCGACGCCCTGGACATGGACGCCCAGGGGAGGCTGATGAAGACGCCGTCGCCGGCCTTCAGGTAGACGCCTGGCTGGGGCTCTTCGGAGCCTGATGCTGCGGCATCGGCGGAGGGATCGACGGTCGGTGTAGCGCCTGGCGCTCCTGCGGCCTCATGGCCGTCAGTGCGATCGCCGGACCCCTCGCCAGCTGCTGCGGCGGCAGCCTTGGTGGCCTCATCGCCGACGGGATCGTTGGCGCCGGCTGCTTCTTCGGTGGCGGCGGCGTCGCCGGTGTTGCCGCGCGCGTTCTCTTCATCAGCAAACCTCCATCTCCATCGGCTCCGCAGCAGATGGATCTGATGGCCGGAAAGGGGAGAAAAAGTCAAGCAAATATCCAAAAAAGAAGAATCAAAAGAAGAAAAGCCCAAGGGAAGTTTGAAGCAAGGGGATTACCTGCGCGAGCCAGCTCCTCGGTAGGGTTCCTGCTTGATGGCTTCTCGCCCCTCGTTGGTTACCCCAAGTGGAAGGTTTGAGATGCAGTGTAGCGGTAGTTTTCCCTTGGCAAAGATACCAAGGATCGATTTCCCCTGAGACTCCAAGGTTCAACAAGAAGGTGTCAACTGCTAATGGCGCCAGATACTTAGCAATCAACTTGGACCTGCACACAGATACAAATAACTTTGCTCCCAACGAGTACAGAGAGGTTGTCAATCTCTCCGGCCTTGTCGTTTACAAAGGATCAAACGCAAGTGATAGTAGTGATAGGTATTGCTGCAACTAGTAAGTAAAAGCAGAAAGTAAATAGCGGATGTGATCAATGATGGTAATATGGACCGGGGTCCCATGATGTTCACTAGTGATGTCTCTCTCTCAAAAGACGATAAAACAGCTATGTGAGGTAAACGAATTATAGCTGGACAATTGCCAGAATTATGTGTGCAAACCAATGCTAACTATGTTGCAAGAAAGGTAGAGGTTCAAAGCATGGGCGGTACGCCAAGGTAAGTAGACCGAATCCATCTACATCTACTACTAATCATCCACCTTGAGATATCTATCCAGAACATCTCGCTGGTATTAAGTTGCGAGTCCCACCCATAGTGTAAACTCAAAGCAACAGACAACTGCATTAAAAGAACTTTGTGTAAAGTAAACAATCCTTGCAGCCGCGAGTACAAGCACCGTTGTTTTCCCCCTTGTGGCAACAGCACATCCCCTAGACTCATGTTTCTGTCACTCAAGCTAGTCATCGAGGGGCATGAACCCACAATCGAGCATAACGTTCCCTCTTGGAGTCACTACCTACTACTTGGCCAAAGCAATAAATAGCAACGGAGAACATGCAAGAATTACTTACGAACATAAATATAAAAGAGGTAAATCAAATATATTACTCAAACACAATCTGAACATAATCTCACAATCCATCGGATCCCAGCAAACTCATCATAGCAACAGCATAAGGATTACATATGTGCCTCGATCATGTAGGGCAGCTCACGAGGTCTAATTAGTGAAGCACAAGAAGGGGAGGAGAACATCACATAGCTACTGGTCATGGACCCATGGTCCAAGGGAGACTACTCACAACTCATCCGGGAGGCGTCCATGGTGGTGGAGAGGCTCCCGATGGTGGTTCTCCCCTCCGGCAGGGTGCCGGGAAGAGTTCTCCTGGCGCTCCCGATCTTGGAAGCGCGGCGGCGGCGGAACAGAGATGAGATCGCGAAAAAGGGTTCCGTCCTCGAGGGTTTTGGGATGCGTGTTAAATATATGCCAATGGGGGGCATCAGCGGAGGCCTGGGGGGCCCAGGCGCCCCCCGGTGCGGCCAGGAGGGGGGCGCGCCACCAGGGCGCCTGGAGCCCTGGTGGCCCCCCTCCGGCCCTACTTTGGCCGCCAGGAAGCTTCTGGAACGCTGATTTTTTATATAATTTTTCCGGGATTTTTCTGACAGTTTACGTGACGGGAAAACCTGAAATACAAAACAGCAGAAAACAGAAACTGGCACTGGGGTGCACTGAGTTAATAGGTTAGTCCAAATATGATCAAAAGTGTATGGAAGTGTATAAATATCATAGCAATATCACACAAAAGAGGCATGGAGCAAGCAGAAATTATAGATACGTTTTAGACGTATCAACATCCCCAAGCTTAATTCCTGCTCGTCCTCGAGTAGGTAAATGATAACAAGTATAATTTCTGTGGTGACATGCTATTAACCATATAAGGATTTTTTTTATAGTCACATGACAAAAGCTTACTGAGACAATGAATCTGTAGTAATTAAGTTGCCTCATGAGAAAATCACAAAGAACTAAAAGTTTTACAATATGATACTGAAATACTCAAAAGATTTGTAATGAGCATGGTGTGCAAATATGACAAAGTGATATCTCGCTTGCCCCCTTTAGTGAAGCAAAACATAAATGCAGGGGCACCTCCAAGGTTTAAGTGATGACTAGATACAATGATTTCAGAATAAACGATATCACAATCATGCAAAAGACAATGCTACTTTGGGACAATGCACATTACACTCAGAATGACAATCATGCTCTTAATAGTTGGTTCTTTAAAAGAAGGTGGAGACTCTCGAACCGTGGCTTTTGTTGGCAAGGTTGAACATCCGTAGTCGGAAACAAAGACAAAACATGTACCAGAGCTCTTGGTTTTAAAAACAGAGGTAATAATTATTTTTTTGGATATGCATGTTCCGTCAACGAATGCTAGCAGATAACTCAATCACTTCTTGAGATGGACAAGTTTCGAGGAACAGCTCCCGAATGAGGACGATCACATCCTCTTAATCTCCTTTGTTTATCACTGCCAAAGTTTTCTGATTTCTCATGAACAAAGCGTGAAGGAGGGTTTGTTTGTTATATTATTTTTGAGCCGGGCGCACTCTTTGCCAGTTCCTTCTCGTATTATGGGTTTGCACATTAGACATGCAATCCCGGGGTGAAGCTTGTCCAACTTAAAAAGATCATGAATTAACTACTACTTCCTCATGAACTAAAACATAGGCACAAAAGAGAAATGCTTTTCTTGAATAATTTTGAGATGGTACATGAAAGTCTTCGTTAGGAATGGCAGGTAAATACCATGTATAGGAAGGTATGGTGGACTCATATGGCATAACTGGTTTAAAGGATTTTGGATGCACAAGCAGTCAGTCCGCTTAGTACAGGCGAAGGTTAGCAAAAGACTGGGAGCGACCAACTAAAAGAGCAATGACGGTCATAATCATGCAGAGCGACAAAGCAACATTGAATCAGGCATGGAAGTTATATCGCTACTCAGAAACTAAAGATCATCAAGGCTTGACAGACTTTCTTTACAGTCTTAAATATGCGTGAGCATACGCCAAGTCAATCAAAATAAATTCTCGAAGGAACATATCACTGAACCATACCACATCATAGGCAAACAAATCATGTTGGTACTCCAATAACACATTGGGAACCCCCCAGCTATTTGAGACTAACCATAAGAAAACATGAACTACTAAGCACCATTATGCACGTAGCATTTTTATCATAGACATATCGACCAATGCAACAGAAGCCAACTCTCTTAATAAGATAAGCATGATAAATAAAGAGAGTTCCAGCGACCAACTAAACAAAAGATCTTTAAAAAGATAAGCATGAAAACTAAGAGCTAAGCATGACAGTAGCTATTGAAAGACCAAGAACATACACAGCAAAGATAAACATGAAAATTCTATGTTGTGTTCTAGGTTGAAGTGGAGCGTGTTTCTCTCCCACATAAAGAAAGTTGAGTTCCAACTCGTTATGAAAAGCAAGCAAAGCTAAAGAAAACTAAAAAGGAAACTAAAAGCAAGACGCTCCAGGCATAGCACATAACACATGAAGTGATAAAAATATAATGGAACGAAAGACGAGCTGATAATGTTGATGGAGAAGGGGATGCACGGGGGCATCCCCAAGCTTAGACGCTTGAGTCTTCTTGAATATTTCTTGGGGGTGCACGGGGGCATCCCCAAGCTTGAGCGTTTGACACTCCTGAATCTTTTTATCATCTTCCCTCGCACACTTGAAAACTCCCTTCATACATAACTCATCATAATCTGATTAGCGAGGTTAGTACCCATAATAAAATAATTGTTCCTTGCTAGAAATAAGGATATTCTTGAAGGTCTACTGTTTCTCAAGATTGCCAAAAGGTTTTTGCAAAGAAAAATCAAGCTCAAGGTTTGCAAAATGAAGGAAAGGCAAAACAGGACAGAATCTGTGAAAAACAGACCAGCAGGTAGTAAATGATTTTTTCGGGGCACTTCTGCAACTCTAATCAAAAAACTCAGAACAGACGCACGAAATACAATTTTATAGAGCACGCTGTCGAAAAAATTCAGACCAAAAAGAGGATCTGGTGATTTTATACATTTTTTCTATCCAAGGACAGAATCTGTTTCCTGGACAACACGTCACAACTTTTGAACTTTCTTGCAATCAGAGGCTACACTTGGCACAAAGTTGAAAAGTAAAGATACAATGATGATGCTACTGTAGTAACAAACATCAAGACCACTAAAACTGAAATAACAAACTGAAAGCAAAGATAACAAGGGTTGTCTCCCTAGAGCTCTTTCTTTATAGCCATAAAGATAGGCTTAAGACTTTAATGATGCTCTCGTAGGAATAAGAGTTGAAGAACAAAAGAGAGCATCAAAAAGCAAATACCAAACACATTTAAGCCTAACATGCTTCCTATGCATAGGAACATTGAAATACAATAATTCATTGAAGCACAAAGCAATAAGCATAGGAAGACAAAACAAGTGCAGCTTCAAAACCTTCAACATAAAGAGAGGGAACTTGATATTATTGAAATATCTATAAGCATATGTTCCCTTCTCATAATAATTTTCAGTGGGATCACGAATAAACTCAACAATATAAGCATCACATAAAGCATTGTTACCATGATCCACATGCAAAAAGGTATCATTACTCTTCATATAAGCAAAATCTTTCTTATTAGGAATAGTGAGAGTAAAGCAATCATAACCATCATGGTAATCATTGTATTTAGGAGGCATATCATAATCGTAATAAATTTTATCCTCAATAGTAGGTGGACTGAAAACATCATATTCATCATTTTAATCATATATAGGAAGCAAAGTATCACCAAAGTAAATTTTCTCTTCAAAAGTTGGGGGACTAAAAATATCATGTTCATCAAACGTGTCATCCCCAAGCTTAGAGCTTTCCATGTCATTAGCAAAATTGATATTCAAAGAAAGCATACTAATAACATCGCCACCATCATGATTGTTATGCAAATAATAAAGTTCCATAGGTTTTTTAATTTTCTCTTCAAACACATCATGTCCCAAAGCAAGGTAGAGCTTATAAAGCTCTCTCATATTTTTGTTGTTTTCCATTAAGCAAAACTAGTGAAAAGACATAAAGAAAACTGAAAGGTAAACTACCAAGACTAAAAAGCAAAGATAAAAGATAGCGTCCAACTCCCCTATCTTGAAGAGTGGAGTCCCCGGAAACGGCGCCAGAAATACTTTGCTTGATGGCTTCTCGCCCCTCGTTGGTTACCCCAAGTGGAAGGTTTGAGATGCAGTGTAGCGGTAGTTTTCCCTTGGCAAAGATACCAAGGATCGATTTCCCCTGAGACTCCAAGGTTCAACAAGAAGGTGTCAACTGCTAATGGCGCCAGATACTTAGCAATCAACTTGGACCTGCACACAGATACAAATAACTTTGCTCCCAACGAGTACAGAGAGGTTGTCAATCTCTCCGGCCTTGTCGTTTACAAAGGATCAAACGCAAGAGATAATAGTGATAGGTATTGCTGTAACTAGTAAGTAAAAGCAGAAAGTAAATAGCGGATGTGATCAAGGATGGTAATATGGACCGGGGTCCCATGATGTTCACTAGTGATGTCTCTCTCCCAAAAGACGATAAAACAGCTATGTGAGGTAAACGAATTATAGCTGGACAATTGACAGAATTATGTGCGCAAACCAATGCTAACTATGTTGCAAGAAAGGTAGAGGTTCAAAGCATGGGCGGTACGCCAAGGTAAGTAGACCGAAATCCATCTGCATCTACTACTAATCATCCACCTTGAGATATCTATCCAGAACATCTCGCTGGTATTAAGTTGCGAGTCCCACCCATAGTGTAAACTCAAAGCAACAGACAACTGCATTAAAAGAACTTTGTGTAAAGTAAACAATCCTTGCACCCGCGAGTACAAGCACCGTTGTTTTCCCCCTTGTGGCAACAGCACATTCCCTAGACTCATGTTTCTGTCACTCAAGCTAGTCATCGAGGGGCATGAACCCACAATCGAGCATAACGTTCCCTCTTGGAGTCACTACCTACTACTTGGCCAAAGCAATAAATAGCAACGGAGAACATGCAAGAATTACTTACGAACATAAATATAAAAGAGGTAAATCAAATATATTACTCAAACACAATCTGAACATAATCTCACAATCCATCGGATCCCAGCAAACGCATCATAGCAACAGCATAAGGATTACATATGTGCCTCGATCATGTAGGGCAGCTCACGAGGTCTAATTAGTGAAGCACAAGAAGGGGAGGAGAACATCACATAGCTATTGGTCATGGACCCATGGTCCAAGGGAGACTACTCACAACTCATCCGGGATGCGTCCATGGTGGTGGAGAGGCTCTCGATGGTGGTTCTCCCCTCCGGCAGGGTGCCGGGAAGAGTTCTCCTGGCGCTCCCGATCTTGGAAGCGCGGCGGCGGCGGAACAGAGATGAGATCGCGAAAAAGGGTTCCGTCCTGGAGGGTTTTGGGACGCGTGTTAAATATATGCCAAAGGGGGGCATCATCATCAGGGTAGGCCGAGGATGCACGTTTAGCTATGTTGCGCGGCTTCGCGAGCATGCATGTTGCGATCCGGTTTACATCAACACGCTGGCCAGCCCGTCTATCCGCACCCACGCGTGATCACCTCCGACACCGGAGCCGACTCCCTCGCCAATGGACGTGCGCACGCCACCGCTTCCGCGGTCCGATCTACATTAACACGACGCTGTCCGCGCCTGCGGTTAACTCGTCCGCATGTGCAGGCTTACAATGCCGCTGCCAATTCATCTGTTACCCGGGCGAATCAGGTGATATCTATCCTATTTACTTTTAATACATATTAATTCATCCGAGCAAAGATACCCCGTCCTGCTGTATTTTATATGCAGGAAAAATCATTCATTATAAAACAGTATTGTACCGCGGAGATGGAGGCCCGCCAACATCATTCGATTCAAGTGAACACCGTTACTTAATGGAATCCCGCACCGGGTTACAAAGCCGTGGCCGTCTTACGCGACAGCACCGGTTTACAACATGGAGGACAACTTGCTCATTTCCGCCGGTTTACAACCCCACAACCGGTTTAATTGTCTGAGCCGCCTCTGATACTGCGGTCGTTTTACTGTCCACCCTGTGATCCGGTCTATTCAACATACCGGTTCAAATTCACTCAGGTGATATCCATCTACAGTATTATTTTTCTTGTTATATATCATTTTTCATCAAGGAAATAAGATGCTTTGATCGGTCTATCTGGTTGTGCAGGGCAACTCCCACATATATGCACTCAGAAGCAATAAACTCCCCGAAGAGCGTAAAGTCATATCCGGCCCAAAGAGGACACTTCATGGAGACCCTCTGAAAAGATGGATAATCCACATTCAGTGATTGGTTTATATTTACCCACCGGTTCAGGAGGAACCATGGAGACCCTCTGAAAAGATGGATAATCCACATTCGGTGATTGGTTTATATTTACCCACCGGTTCAGGAGGAACCCTGGAGACCCTCTGAAAAGATGGATAATCCACATTCAGTGATTGGTTTATATTTACCCACCGGTTCAGGAGGAACCCTGGAGACCCTCTGAAAAGATGGATAATCCACATTCAGTGATTGGTTTATATTTACCCACCGGTTCAGGAGGAACCATGGAGGCCCTCTGGGAAAGATGGATAATCCACGTCCCATTGATTGGCTCAGTTTTTATTTATGGTTCTATCGGCCCTCTGAAAAGATGGATAAATCCACGTTCAGTGATTGGCTAGGCCCTCTGGGAAAGATGGATAATCCACGTCCCATTGATTGGCTCAGTTTTTTGCGGTTCTATCGGCCCTCTGAAAAGATGGATAAATCCACGTTCAGTGATTGGCTAGGCCCCCTGGGAAAGATGGATAATCCACGTCCCATTGATTGGCTGAACCTTGCTTTGAGCCTGGCAGCTCTTAAAAAGCCTCGACTACATGGTCTTATTTGCAAAATTTGCATCTTTTTGTGTTTGTGTTTTATAACCCTTTAAACCGGAGTGGAACAGCTACAGAAGCTGACCACATATCTATACAGTGAAAAGTCTGGGTCATGAATACCAGCATAAATAAACCGGTGTTCATTATAACCCGGATTATCTATCAGGCAACAAGCCAAGTATAAGCTACAAATTTCTGGACAAAGTTTCAGCGTGATATAAACCGGTGTCTTTTATCAAACCCGGAATTATTATTGGGTCAATCAAAGGCTCCCTCAGAAAACTGCAAAGTTCGCCGGATTAAGAATATCAAGCATACTTAATCGCAGGTATGAAGTTATTTCTGATATAAACAGACACTTGTTTTATATATTTTGTGAGCAATATAATCCGTCCGGTGGTAAACCGCCAGGACATCTTTTAGCGTTGTTTTATGCAGAAGCAGGTAAGATAATGAACAGTGTTCATTAAACCGGCCTGGCTTTGACTATAAGTCGCCAGTATGAGACAAAATAATGACCGGTGTTTATTAACCCGGCCCGATTGTGATCAAACATCATTAGAACCAGTTTTCAACCCAGATTATATTATTCAAATCTTTAATAGCCAACATGGCTGGATTTTTATTATGGTTATCAACATTATGATTGAAGTGTTCAAAGTCGCTTTAAGCGCAATGGATATTATTTCATCAATGGAAGTGATTTATTCTACAAAGGAATAGTCCCGAGTTGCTGCAGGCTTACAACCCGGCACTTGGGGGCTACATTATTCAAATTGAGATTACATCAAATACACAAGTCTCAAGCACACAAGCAAGTTGTCTACTTGACACTTGGGGGCTAATGGAAAGATCATTTGCTTCATCTGGAAGTACCGGTTCACCTTCTAAATATAGCTAAACCAGAACTTGGGGGCTACCAATCGCTCCTATCAACAATTCAAGGTACACAAGTATTAATCCATTATATTGAAAGGTCCACTGCTCAGTTGGTAAAGCACAAAGCTCTTAACCTTGTGGACGTGGATTCAAACCCTACGATGGAAGTTACGTTATATAATGTTCATTTCAATAATTATATCTACAAAGTCCCAGCTCATTATTGCATAATGACCCGGCACTTGGGGGCTATATGTTGCTATTCAAGTTTACATGATCATATTTTCAAAGTCCCTGTTCATTATTGCATAATGACCCGGCACTTGGGGGCTACATAATATGGAATATTTAGTTTTATAGTGATTGGGATGAACAATCCGGATTTCTTCAAGATTATACAAGGCTATTTTCAATGGAATATATACAAAGTCCCTGCTCATTATTACATAATGACCCGGCACTTGGGGGCTATAGGTAATATGCATATAAAGGAGGAACATCTTCAAATTTTCAGTTCTGGCAAATCAGATTAATTGCGTGACCCGACAATTTTGGCAATCATAAACCGACAAGTTCTACATCTTCAAGCCGGCTGGATATCAGTTGAATATTTCAAAGACCAATATTTTTGTCAAGTCAGAGCATTGGAAGGCCGATTCAAATGGATTCTTTATTTACAATATTGCTTATGCAAGCAAGTTGATTATGAAGTTGGTCTGTTGACCCGGATTTTCTAGAAGAAGGAATGACAAGGATTTAAGGATGATCAGGTGCCGGTTTACAAGAATTCTTAACTCGGAGCACAACCTATCAAATTTGTTCTTGTGTTTGTTTTTTGGAGCATAAGTTTACAGTGGAAAAATCCAAGCTAAACTTGGGGGCTAATGTCGGGGATATACCCCGCGGTATGAACCGGCCGGAATTATAACCCGGCCGGACTTGGCATTCTACTTAAGACGGTTTATATTTGGCAAGTTACTGGTGACCCGGTAGGCGGATCATGGATGAACAAGGCCCAAGGCCCAGAAGGCCGGTTCATATTAATAGTGGGCCGGTTTATGAAGAAAGCATAAGGAATATTCTCTTACAAAGGAAGTAAGAGTAGGACTCCTTGTAGTAGGTCAATCCTAGTCCTACTAGGACTAGTCATGTAAACCGCCCCTTCAACATATATAAGGAGGGGCAGGGCTCCCCAAAGAGGGAGAGGGGTTTTAGACAGGTTCTCACAAGTTAGAAGACTAGAGACAGGTTTTAGACAAGTTCTCACAAGTTTCTAGGGTTAGACACAAAGAGCCGGCTTACCGGCGACACCACGAGGATCATAATGAGACCTAGCCTCAAACAGCACGTAGGGTTATTACCGGATGATGTTTCCCCTGGCCCGAAGCTGTCTAAATCTTTGCCTTGCGTTGCGTCTTTCGATCCCGCTCAACCCCTCTCAAGCTACTACATAGATGCGCGGCCTCACGACTAAGTCCGTAATCCGGACATCTGACGTGCTAATTCCACGACAGGGGCCGTGCCACCAGGGCGCCTGGAGCCCTGGTGGCCCCCCTCCGGCCCTACTTTGGCCGCCAGGAAGCTTCTGGAACGCTGATTTTTTATATAATTTTTCCGGGATTTTTCTGACAGTTTACGTGACGGGAAAACCTGAAATACAAAAACAACAAAAAACAGAAACTGGCACTGGGGTGCACTGAGTTAATAGGTTAGTCCAAATATGATCAAAAGTGTATGGAAGTGTATAAATATCATAGCAATATCACACAAAAGAGGCATGGAGCAAGCAGAAATTATAGATACGTTTTAGACGTATCAGTTCCTTGCCGGGGAACTCTCCCTTGGCGGCGCAGTTGTAGTCCCCGCCGGCGGAGGGCCGCTGGTACTGTCCCTCGCCGGAGAGCTCCCCCTTGCCGGAGGACTCTCCCTTGCCGGGGAAACCCTTGCCGGAGAGCTTTCCCTTGGCGGCGTAGTTGAAGCAGATGGCACGTCGGGGGCGGTCTCCGGGCGCTCCTGGTGTGGCTGCTCTGCTCCTACACAAACCAACAATTAAGATATCAGCAAAGATAGAACACCCACACGCGCCTAACAATGGAAAGTGAACCATACACTTACGCTGGGGGCTGCGCTGGGGGCTGCTCTGAAGATCAGTTGCCGGGTCCGGCAAGTTTGTCTCAGGCGCACTCCCTGTTGTCACGGTGGGCTCGTCCTCGATGACAATCACCGGGACCTTGGCTCTCTTTGCCGCCCTCTGGGCCAGAGTTCTAAAAAGGAACAAGTTCAGAGTAAGGAAAATGAGATACAAGACAAAAGCAGAAAATTGAAGAAATACAAGAACAACAAGAATCTTACTCTTCTTCTTCCTCGTCGGAGCTGAGCGCGGAGAAGTCGAAGTCCGGCTCACACCCGGCGCGAGGAGGCGGAGGAGTAGGATCCCTTGGCCGCTTGACGGGAGCGGTGGCGGTGGTCTGAGACGACCCCGCTCCGGCTGCCGCCGTGGCGTGAGGAGCGGCAGGAGCAGAAGCGGCGGTCCGAGAAGACCCCGCTCCAGTTGCCGCAGAAGCGCGAGGTGCTCCCGCGGCGACCTTGCTTGCCACGGTGGAGCGTGTCGCGCGGCGCGGCGGCTGTTGACCCGTCTGCCGCTCCGTTACGTCCCCGGCCTTGCGGAGACACCTTCTTGGTGGAGCTGGAGGCTCTGCTAGCGGCGAGCTACCTGAAGATGAGGAGGAAGAGGAGTCGATCTCCAGCGAGCCGCTCGTATCCTCGGCGGGCCCGCTCGACTCGACGCCGTGCTCGGCGGGCTCGCTTGACTCGGCGTCTTGCCCGGCAAGCTCCCCCTTGTCGGAAAATTCCCCTCGCTCGGCAAGGCTTGCCGCCTTTGCTGCCTCTGCCTCCTCCACGGTGAATCCGAACTCTCCCGCGGCTGCGGCTGCCGCCGCCTCTTCTAGCCTGGTGGCGATGCGCGCCAACTCCGTATCGGTGGTGTTGCGGGTGAGGCCCTTCTTCTCGTCGGGGCGAATCGGCACTTCTTCCAAGTTGTCGAAGAACTCCTGCACGGCGTCATCGGCAGGCTCTTTCCAAGTTGGGTCGATCCCATGAGAGTCGCACAGCGGCATCATTGCGCGGATGCGGCTGAGCGCGGAGTTGTTGCACAGCGGAACGACGCCCCTCGGCAACCTGAACACTTCGGGATGATCGGGGTCATACTTGGACAGCTCCTGGAGCATCGCGTTGAGCTCTAGGATAGTAAAGTTGAAGTTGAGGCCCGGGCGCAGCCTCATGATGTCCGCCGCATTCTCGAACTCCCAAGCGGGTCTCTTCCTCTCCTGCAGGGGGGCGATGCGGCGGCGAAGGAAATCTGCGCCAACTGCGCCTATAGTGAGCCCGGCAAGCCTGAGGCGTTGGATCCGGGCGACGGCAATCTTTAGCCTATCGTCTTCCGGGGCCAAGTTGCTCCAGTCGTTGCCGCGCACTACTGGGGTTTGGCACCAAGCAGTAAATGGCTGCGGGCTCTCCTCGACGATCCAACACCAGTTTGCTCTCCACTCCTCCCACTTGCCGCGGAGCTCTCCCTCCAGATAAGCTTTCTTCTTCTGGGCCCTCGAGATCCAGGAGACTCCGCCGGATAAAGGCTCTCCTCTCTCAACTCGGGGCATAAAGAAGTGGCGGAAAAGGGCTACATTGGGGTGGACTCCGACAAAGTTTTCGCAGAGGTGTGCGAAAACTGCCATGGTCAGAACGGCGTTGGGGGTGAAGTCAAGGAGGCGGAGCCCGTAGGTGTTCATAATGTCGCAAAAAAATTCAGAGAAAGGCGGGCAGAGCCCGCAGTAGAAGAACAAGGCGAAGAAAGGGTATCCAGTCGGAGCCGTTCTCCAAGCGATGGCTGGAAGTACCTTCGTGCGCAGGTGCGCCCGCGTCTCCCCCGACCAGAAGAGGTAGTAGTTCTCCCTCAGCTCCCTCGCGGCAAGCTTGGGGGGGAAGACAGCCCGCTCCTTTCGCAGCACCGCGAGCCGCTGCGCCTCGGCCGACTTCGCGCCCTTCCCCTTGTCGGTTTTCGGAGCCATTGCGGAAGTGGTGAAGGAGGTCGACGGCGTTGGTGGTGCCGGTGGCGATGGGGGGCGGAGCGCTGCTCTATTTCAGCTTTGGGAAGAAGGGGAGCGGCGGAGGTTCTCAAGGATGGAGTAGCAATGGGCGGATGGACGAACTGCCCCTGTTTCCCCTGATTATAAGGAGGGAGGGAGCGGACGTTCCGCCTTTCCGAATAAAGAAACCGCCCACGATCTCTCCCACGACGCCGCATTAAACGCGTGTCGTTAAGGGAGGGCGCGGTGGATACGGAGCAAGATACGGCGTAACCCAGGCCACGCGTGCCCGTGCACTGTTTTGGGCCTGGCCCAACAGCGCTCGGCACCGTGTATGGCCCAGGCCTGGGGGCTCCTGTCGGTGTACTAAAGTAGGGGTACCCTAGTGTCCCGAACTTGTGCACGGGCAGTAGCAGCTCCCCGCGGCAAGGCTTGCCGGGTGACCGCCAAGGTCCTCCTTGGTTCCTTTGGAGCCATTCAAGAACAAAGTATTCAAGCCAAGGAGACAAGGCCCCGGTAAGAGGAGCTTGCCGGGAAGGCCAACCAAGGCATCTCAAGGAACTTTCCGCGACGCGCCACGCATCCCGGCAAGGCCCGGTGAGCGGCAAGCTCCCGGACGCGACAAGACAACGACCGCGGCAAGGCACTTGTCGCGACAAGCTACCACTCTGTACCCACGCTCCAGCGCATCCACCAACGTGTCGCTCTGGGACCCTTCCAGGCGTACGTGGTGGGAGGCTGTGCAGCCAGCGGTGAGCGGTGGCAAGCGGCGCTGACAAGTTTGCCGCCGTGGCGAACGGTGGCGTCCCTGACGGCCCCTTTTTGCACTGTTTGGGCGACACAGGCGGGCATTTAATGCCCTTGTCCCCTGCCGTCAGGGTTAGGTATGATACACTGTACACGTAGCTGTACCAACCGCAACACTTTCCCATTTTTACCCTCATCTGCGTTGCCACCTGTCGGTGACCCCTTGAGCATATAAAAGGAGGCCCACGCGCAACGTAGAGGGGGGTTCGAACACTCTCACGCTCGGTCTCGTTAGCTGCTGGAGTGTACTGTAGCTCTCAGCGCTCCCGAGCAAGAAGTCAATACAAACCACAAAGCAGGAGTAGGGTTTTACGCATCCGTGCGGCCCAAACCTGGGTAAACTGCTCGTGTGCTTCACCTCGATCTGCTCTTCGCGCGACCTTTGCCCCTGCCAAACCGAACTACCTCCCCAGTACTGGGTGATGTTGGGGTTATCTTACCACTAACCGCATAGAAGAGTTTTCGATGTCGGCCGTCTTAAGTATTCCAAAACTGCTGCGATATATTTGTGACGACAACACCTCGGAGCTCAACTCCCCGGGACACTGCCACAACCCCTAAATGATAGGAGGCATCGAGAACAATGTTCTCGTCACAAAAACATCGGAACAATCCAAACAATACTCGCGAGATTCCTAAAAAAATTTAGTGAATTTTTTTGAGAGTAGAAGAGACAAGTAATCGTCAGGAGTCCTCACCAGAGTGAAAAATCAGAGGAGCAAAAGAAATCCTACTTCTCGCGCGGAGTCTATTCTCATAACACCCCTTAAGACCTTATTCTCCTAACAAAAGGGCTTATTCTCATAACACCCCTCCCCCTCCACTCCCCGCCTCCTAGCGCCAGCGCCCCGACGCCGGCGTCCTCCCCCACTCCTCCCCGCCTCCTAGCGCGGGAGCACCCCGCGTCCTCCCCCTCCCCTCCCCGCCTTCTAGCGCGGGAGCGCACGGCGGCCGGCGGGCAGCGTCCTCCCCCACCCCTCCCCGCATCCTAGCGCGGGGGCGAACGGCGGACGGCGGCAGGCGTCCTCTCCCCACCCCTCCCCCGCCTCCTTGCGCCGGAGCGCACGGCGGCCGGCGGCCGGCGTCCTGCACCTCACCTCCACCACCTCCACCCGCCTTGTAGCGGCAGCGGAGCGCCCGCCAAAACGTCCGGCGATGCAGTCCGTCGGGGACGAAATTTCCGCGGCGGCGCTTAGGAAGCGACGCCGCACCTCACCTTCGCCCCAACAACACCTGGAGGGTCCGCCCCTGAAGCATCCAGCCTCAGCCGTGCACGACAGTGAGAAGCGAACTGCAACGTCGACTACTACATCGCATTCGTCCTGGATGCGAACTGCAATGGTTCACATCCAGCCTTCTCCCGCAACAATGGCCAAGGTGGAAAAAGCGCATGATTTCCTGCAGCAGAGGTGGACTGCACGACAACAGCAGCAAGAGATGCATCTGCAGAAGGAGGGAACTGCATATAAGGTAAGAAAAATCAACATACCAACCCCCCCATCCAGTTTGCAGTGATGTTTTAATACACATGCAGTCCCCCATCTTGCGTCGACTGCAGTAACATGTGTCTCCAAAAGTAGAAAATCAGAAAAGGATAGTTCGAAAAATAAAAGACGCTTTATGGATGAAAATTGCAGTTCACATTGACTAAAAAAGTAGAGCGCTGTTCCTAGACCTGAAGTGCATTGTTTCTTCACGTTAACTAGCAGTGCCCCTGCTGTAGAATGACACATTGAAAGTGCAAATCCTTACCGTTTGCAAAAACATAATGATATATAGAACGAAAGATGCAGTTCATTTCATTGTTGACATGCATAAAAAAAAGCTTTGGCTTAATAACCTGCAGGAATTCGCTATGCCTCAAAAACAGAAGATGCCTCGAATCATTTACGACCCTGAGCCCCTGAACTGCATTGGAAGAGAAGAGTGGGAGATGCCTCGATGGATAACACCTGAATTACCTAGGGGTTTCTTTAACACGACAAACAGAACTGCCTACTCCGTGGAGGAAGATGTAGAGGATAAATATGAAAACAGCGAACCAAACATCATTCGAGATGGAGAAGGCAGTCAAACAAGAAAACCGCAGGATGAAGAGGAGGACGACGACGATCTGGTCTTCATGGGTGAACAAGCGCAGAAACATGATGAGGAAGATGATGATGACGAGGAGCAAATCATAACAGTTATGCAGCCAAGGTACACGCGTGTCTTTGAAACATTTGGTCAGCAGATCAGAACGGATGATATAGCACCTCCAGAAGCCGAAGTTGAAACCCAGCAAGTTTGGCAGATCCATGTGCAAACGATTCGTCTACAAAGGGACGGTGGAATTCCACCAAGGCCGCCTACTGCCCAACAAAAGAATCGGAAGCATAATCAAGGAGGGCCGCAGGCAACCAAGAAAGTAAAGTTCTCCACACTCCTGCCTCCTCGCGATCCTCAATTACACAGGTCTGTTGTCACCCCTCCATGCCCAATAAACATCGGTGAGCTGCAAACACCGTTAGAAGAAAAATAGTACACGCACGTAAGCATCCTTGCCTGACTACTGCAGTTCAGTTATTACGCATAGTTTCAGCTTGTGCATTCTCATTAACAAAAAAAAGAAACATTCCGTGTTGTATGTGTGCAGGATGAGAACATGCTCCGAGAACTTGTGCCCGTGAAAGGTATGCAGTTCACATCAGAAGATGCGGCGCGAGAATTCTACAACGCTTATGCGAGGCATGCAGGCTTCGGCACACGCAAAAACGGCGGATACAGAACAAACAGATACATCGTGTGCTCAAAGCAAGGCAGAAGCAAACAAACTGTCACTGATTATGACAGAAAGCGGGAAAAAACATCAAATAGGACTGGCTGCAAGGCGGGGATGAGATTGAAAAAAATAAAGGATGTGTTTGTGATAGCAGAGATTGAGCTCAATCACAACCACAGGATGATTGACAGCCCGGCTATGCTTCTGCACATGAACTCGCATAAGACGGATGACCCGTTGCTCGATAAACTAGTGAAGGACATGCAGAGCGACAACCTCACGCACACGCAGATGATGTCAACCCTGTCGAGGATGTCAGGAGGACTGCACTTTATGGGGCGCACCAGCCGTGACTGGGTGAACAGGTACGTTCACTAAAAAAAACGATATCTCGTCTATTTCATGCAGTTCGCTTTGTGCATTTTCTGTATGTCCCTAATGCTGCAAGTATATTATTATTTCGAACTGCAGGAAGCACCAATTCGCGAGGGAGGAAACAGAGGACGATGTGAAGAAACTCCTGGCTTTCTTTGAGAAGATGCAGCAAATAAACCCCGAGTTCTTCTATGATTACGACAAAGATGTCGATAACCGTGTGCGCAACATATTCTGGGCGAACGCCAGCTGCAGGGGATCGTACGAGGATTTTGGAGATTGTGTCACATTTGACACGACCTACAAGACCAACAGGTTCCACATGCCTCTGGGCGTCTTCGTTGGAGTCAACCACCACCTCCAAAGTACAATATTCGCTGTGGCTCTCATCAGAGACGAAACAATACCGACTTTCGAGTGGGTGTTCCGGACGTTCTTGCGTTGCATGAACAACAAGCGGCCAATCTGCATACTCACAGGTATGCTGAAAAAAAAAGAGTGAACTTAAATAACAATGCAGTTCACTGCCAAGTTTTGTAGTACATTTCTTACATCCAATGAAAAAAAAGCAGAAAAAGGATATGCAGTTCTCTCAATAACTCGATGCTTGTTTTTTTTCAAAAACATGCAGATCAATGCCCCTCCATGGATGCCGCGATAAAAAGTACGCTCGTAGGCACGCTGCACAAGTTATGCCGTTGGCATATACTAAAAAAATACAAGGATCACCTGTCCTTGCTGTACAAAGCCTATGAGAAATTCAAGGATGAGCTGACCTCCGTTCTCAACCACCCACTGATGCCATCGGAGTTTGAACGCGCTTGGCGTGAGCTCATGGGAAAGTATAACCTGCAAAATGATGAGATTATGAAGGCGCTGTGGGCAGACAGAAAAGAATGGATATCGGCTTACTACAAGGAGGTGTTCTGTGCACGGATGACGTCGACGCAGAGAAGTGAAAGCATGAACCGGATCTTGAAGAGGAACTTTGTCAAGGAAAGACACGACCTGCACATCTTTGCGTCCCAGGTGGACAGGTGCATCCAGACAAGGAAGGGCGTCGAGCACGCGGAGACCATAGCTAACGAGGTATATAAAACAGAAACAAATTTTCCAGAGATGCATCAGCAATTAATAAAAACAAATACTCGCTTTCTTGATTTTTGCTGCAAAAAAGACAACCACTTAACTGGTTTTCTTTGTTTCACAGACGGAGATAAAGACTACTACTCAGTTTGGATTCGAGGTTCAGCTCTCCAAGATTTACACCAGGGCAGTCTTTGCTGACTTCAAGCAAACGCACTACCGCAGCACAGCCTTCAGATCAGAGCAGTCCACTGACAACCCAACGAAATATTTGGTGCGCCACTACAACCGGTCTGATGATTTTGATTGGGCAAGACACGAGTTCCAGGTGGTTGCTGATGTGACAAACGGTATCTACGAATGCGAATGCAAGCTGTGGACACACACAGGTAAGTGATACAGGAAAACAAAAAAAATAAGCACACGTAAAACAAAATGAAGTTCACTTATTGCTCGTAGAAAAAAAAAGAGATTAAAAACAAAAAAATATATAGTGAAGTTCACTATAGCAGCAGACACAGGACCTATTTATAATGCAGTTCATAAAACCAAAAAAATAAAAAAATGTTGCCTATTTATGTGAAGTTTGCTGGCACGAATAACCCAACAATTTTCTTTTGCTGCAGGCCTGTTCTGCGTGCACATCATTTGCATGTTGGATCAGCTGCGGGTGGACAAGATACCTGAACAGTACATATTGAAGAGATACACACGGAACGCACGCCAAAATCCAACTTTTGACCGCAGAGACTATGAGCAAACTGCTCCGGATGGGAGTTCGATGTTCTGCCGTAGGAGACTACTTGCAGAAACTGCAATGGACCTGGCGAACAGAGGTGTCAAGTCGGATAGAGGGTACAACAGAGCTTTAGCTGGGATGAGAAAACTCATACAATAAGTGAACGTAATAAATGAAGAAGAAGAAGAGGCAGAGAAGATCATGGATGCGCGGGGTGAAGTCCAAGGAAAGGAGCAGGAAAATGCTGCTGATGGTGCAGTTCATAATATGGATGACACAATTCTTCCCCCGCCTGTTTCAAACACAAAAGGGAGAAAGAAAGAGAGCAAGTCAGCCAATAAAAAAGCTACAGCAAATGAAAAAAGCCCTGGAAAAAATAGCAGGCCTGAGCCGGAACTGGACAGCGAAGGAAGACCACTGGGGGTAAGGATGTGTAAATCATGCAATAAGATTGCGGGACACAACTCAAGAACATGTGAGGAGAGGCTGAAACAAATCCAGGCTGAAAATGCCACCACAAATCACCAAGCTGACCAACAAGATGATACGCCAAAGAGAAGGCTATGTAGCGTCTGCAACAAGAGAGAGAAACATAACGCGAGAACTTGTCCAAATAGAACAGAGGAAAAAGATGAAGAAGAGGAAGAAGAAGCGATCGAAGCTGATGCTGACAGAGAAGAGAGTGAGGAAGCAATCGAAGCTGATGAAACCGAGGAGGAAGATGAGGAAGAAGAAGAAGAAGACGAGGAAGAAGAAGAAGCAGATGAAGAAATCGAAGAACCATCATCAAAAACGAAGGGGAGAGACAGAACGCATAATCAAGCGCGTAGGCAAGCGTCGCGGTCGCACGGTCCCGTTACGAGGGGTAACGCGAACAACAAGAGCAAGACAGAAGCAGCAACAACCGTTAAAACAAATGCAGTGCGCAATCTGCGAAGAAGCACCAGGAAAAGGGCGTAGATCAAAACACATATGCAGTTTTTGCATTATAAACAAACATATTGACTTCATCATTTATATATATCGTTATCGTGTAATAATATGCAGTTCTCTTCTATATGAAAAAAGAAAATAAGATGATAATTCCACTCTAATAATGCGGTTCTCTTCTGTATGAAAAAACCGACATCGGAATGTCATTTTTGAGAATGCAGTTCTCTTGCTCGTATAGAATCTGACCATGAACGTGAATCAGTACAGAAAAGCAGATAGAAAAGAAAAAATATACAGCCAGGCTAGGATAAACAATACACTGCAGTCCCGTGCGTGGAGCGTTTAAAAAGCTTCAGTGCAGTAACCTTCGAGTACACAGTGCAGTGCGCTTAGTGCAAAAAAATGTAAACAAAAACGATTCCGCTTCTGAAGCGTTGCAGTTCGCTTACGGCAGACGATTACGCTTCTGAAGCGATGCAGTTCGCTTACGGCGGACGATTCGGTTCGCCTGCCCTAAAATAAATGCGCCCACTATCGGCCGAAGCGCCCGCGCACCGCCCCTCCTCTATCCCGACGGTTGCACGCCGCACGAACTGCAACGATCATCACGAACCCACGATCGCCACCACGGTTGGGAGACGAGATCGTGGCCTCGGCAGAAGTTGCTGCCGCTCCCATTTAAATCCCACGCTCCATCGAACAGACCGTCCCCACAAACACACGACGCTGCGCCTTCCTCCTCCTCTTCGTCCTCTTTGCAGCAATGGGGTTCAGCAGGACCTACGACGCCGTGCATGCGCACGGGAACACGAAGCTGAAGGTGATCTACACCACCGACGTCGCCGCCATGGCGACGTACGTCGAAGACTTCAAGACACTACTCCAGCGGCGCCGCCAGAAGATCGTCGGCATCGACGTGGAGTACACGCCCGACCACCGCAGGGCGGCCGTGGTTCAACTATCCATCGGCAAGTACCAGCCAGTGCTTGTTTTCCAGGTATGTGGTACATTGGGCCAGAGATGCGTCAACTTCGACAGGTTCCTCGACGACCCAAGGTAAGCAATTCTATCTGCCGAGTACGCGTTGCAGTTCTATATGCCCGTGTATGCAGTTCCGAAAGGTATAACTTGCGGTTCACTTTCCATAGGTTCGAGTTCGCTGGCTTCGCCATCGAGCAGGACAAGCAGAAGCTCGCAGCCAGCGACCTCCACGTCGCCAACTTCGTCGACATCCAGACGAACTGGAGGGTGCCTGATGGAACGAAGCCACTGGACTCGCTGGGCGATGTAGCTGCTGCCATCATCGACGACGAGTACGCGGACATGAAAACGAAGATGACAGACCACGACCACAAACTGTGGACTTCCATTCTCAGCACCAAGCACGTCGACTATGCTGCCAAGGACGCCTACGCTGCGTTCGAGATATGGAACAGAATCAGCACCATGAAGAAAGGCCTCGCGCGCGCTGAAACAGAGAAGACAAGGAAGCGCCCGAGGTCCTCCAAGAGGGGGTGGGGCAAGGGGGCATCAACTTCCACCTCCAACTCCAACGGGTGGAACTGGTGAATCAGGACAGATGCTGAAACCAAAGATTCCTGTCGCAAGTGCTGGATTTAGTTTCCTCTACGTATGTAGATTAGTTTGCTTTCGTTCTAGTTTGCTTTGGGACAATGTTTGCTTGTGTTGCTTTAGTTTGCTTGATGATGTACTATATTAATTATGACCCCTGAACCGTCGTTTCTATCTATCAAATATATGCAGTTCTCCGTAGAGTGTTTTCAGTATGTATATTGCTTTAAAACCGCTGCTGCATCTAGGATACACATAAAAAACAAAACTATCAGAGCAGTTCACATAGACGATTCTTTCACAAAACTGCTCCCTGTTAAGAAGGTTGATGCAGTGCTCTTTTATTAAAAAAACTCTAGTTCCCTCTATGGGTTAAGAAAAAGGAAACTGCTGCTGCTCATAGGATGCACATGAAAAGACTATATGTAAAAAAGGCAGTTCACTTATACTCAGAATTCTCATGAGAAAAAACACTAGAAGCCACGCAAAAAATATGTCAGATTATTACAACAAAAATGTCTCATGCTGCTGCTGCTCAAGCGAGACTGATCTAAAGCAAATTTAACTTGATTTCCAAACACTTTGCATGCCTAAAAAACATAGCCATAACAACATCCCCTGCCTGAAGACCAGCTTCCTCCACAAATTCCTTCCAGCCGTCTTTGAGAACCAAACAATCATCAGAGCCAACAGAATACATAACATCAACATCATGATATCCATTATTGCTGACCAACACCAAATTAACACAGCTTTCTGTTACCCTCACTAGACCAGAAGGGAATTTCTGCAAATAAAAACAACAAGAACAGAAAAAAATATAAGAACAACTAAGAAAAAGATTACAATCTTTCATACAGAAATATTGATGTCAACACATAATAATATTGACTAGACAAACATTGCTGCTGCTCCTACAGTGTTCATAAAAAAACTACTACGGGAAAAGCAGTTCGCTTATACTTGGTAGCAAAAAAAATTTCTTCAGAAAACAAATACTCCTACAAAAATTAAGGTAGCGTTAACTACGAACAACACATGAAAAAAAAATATCCGAGAAATACATACCCATGAAACACTGACATCATCGTCAGTCAATTGATGGACGAATGGAGCCCGAAATCCAATACCTGAAGAATATAGAATAGAACAGAGAGCGCTGTGCCGCTGCTTCTGGTTCAGAACCAAACCTTCAGAAAAAACGCATGTCTCCAGCATCGGCTCCACCCTTGCCAGGCAGCCGCACGCGCAATCCATTGCCAGGCGAAAAACAGATCTGGTTGGGAGAAAAACAGATCGAGCAGGAGTGGCGCCGCCACGGATAAGATGAGATGGGAGCCGCCAGGGATAAGGTGGGAGGGGAGCCAATTGACCCACCAGTATATATATATGTAAAAACAAACAACACAAAAAAAACGACGAATAAAGCAGTGCGGTTACATAACAAAATGCATTCCGCATTGCGTGTTCCTGCAGTCCACCCGCTTGACAGAAGAAAAAAAAACAAATCAAACTAGTACCCCCACGAAACCGTGGCTGTGATGCAGTTCACACAGGCTCGCATTGCATATTAATGCAGTTCGCCGCACTACAAAAAATTCAACGCGCATTTGCATATTACTACAGTCCACCGCTCTTTGACCGCGATTCACAGACGAAACACACAGCATGCGATGCAGTTCTAACAACTATACAATGCAAAAAAAACTCAAAGAACATCTTTTGATAAACGATCAGAGCCAGTCGCGCCGCGAAAAAACATGGACAGAAAACTTAAAATTCTTCCAAAATAACAACTTAATCCACTCCAATTTATACGGATAGATCAAAAGCAGCCCGTAAATGTCGAAAACAACAGAACATTACAAACAAAAACGCATCAATTTTGATCCGCACTGGGGAGAACAGAGAAAACAGAGAAAGGCGGACGAACGGACGTAGATCCGCCAAAATCCAAGGATTTCCGTTGTTTTCTCGCAGAATTCAATGCTTAACCGCAAATTAAATCAGCGCAAGCGCGAATAAACCAGCACAAATCAGTGAAACTAGCCAGAAACGATGCTAGATGAACGTTTCCTGCTGCACCTCTTTGTGGTGCACAGCAGAAGACGGAAGCAGTGCGCATAGTTCTCCAATGCATTTTTGCGATGCAGTTCGGAAGTGTTATGAGAATATTATTCTCATAATGTTATGAGAATAGACCGGCTGTATATATATATAGGACTCAAAACATTTTCAGTGTGTGCCTAGACTCAACCGTCAACGATTCGATCAATCAGTGGGGACTTCTAGGTTGGAGAAGGCTCTGATACCAACTTGTAATGCCTAGGATGGGATTATACCTCCTACGTGTCGAGGCACGACTTAAAGGTATAAGCCCATTCTAGAATGATCTCAAGTTTGGTACCTTTGCACGACTCATCTAAAAATAGGGATGAAATTAAAAGGAAAGTTGGCTTACACTCGCCACGTCACACAATACATTACATAAGCAAAATCATCATCCAAAACATCACAACCCGACTACGGGCGAAGATCCAAAAGAAAGATACCAAATACATAAAGCCACACGGTCCCGATCGCCCCTAGTAGGAACCACTACTGATCGTCGAACAACGTCACATACATACGGCCACTCTCTTCATCGAGCTCCCCGTGAAGTTCTGATCCATCTCCTGCGTCGTACTCAGCTGTACCTGCATCTGGTGTTGTAGTATCTGTGAGCCACGAGGACTCAGCAATCCCATAACCATGGGTATCAAGACGAGCAAAGCTTTATGGGTAGGAAGAGGTAAAGTGGTGAGGTTGCAGCAGCGGCTAAGCATAATATGGTGGCTAGCTTACAAGTACAAGAATAAGATGAGCTTCTACGCAAACGGTCGCAAACTAGTAGTGATCGCTAAAGATCCTGAACTACCTACGAGTCAAACATAACCCCACCGTGTTCTCTTCTCAAAGAGAAAAGAGACAGTCACGGTTACTCACACAGTTGTGTGTTTTACTTCGGATCCTCTGTCAAATTTTCTACAACCGGACATTAACAAATTCCAATCTGCCACATAACCGCGGGCACGGCTTTCGAAAGATCATAACCCTGCAGGGGTGTCCCAACTTAGCCCATCACAAGCTCTCATGATCAGCTGAAGTAACAATAATTATTACCCCTTATCTTAGGGAAATCCGATCAGGCTTGGCATACCGGTGCACAAGACATTTCGACAATGGTAAAACAAGTCCAGCAAGACCTCCCGGCGTGCCGACACCCTGATAGTAGCCGCGCGTATCTCGTCTTAGGTCATGACCGGATGGGCGATCCTATAGGTAAAACCAATCCTCGACTTTCCCCGTGATGGCCCCGCATAACCCTCGTTTGGGACCAACACCATCAGCACTGCCCCCCCCCCTGTTATGTAGAATTAAGAACCCAAGGACATGACCCCCTATGCAATTAATTAATTAAGTTTTTTGTTATGAGGCAAATTAAAACCAATGTTGGGCCTTGCTGGAGGAGTTTTATTCAAAGACGAAGTGTCAAGGGGTCCCCATATACCCAACCGTGTAAGGAACGCAAAATCAAGGAACATAATGCCGGTTTATCGGCGCCTAAGATGGCATGAGTGGAACAAAACACCGAGCAAAAGGCCAAGCCTTCCACCCATGCCCAATATATAGGTGTGTTAATAATAAAAATATATATTGTGATATTCCCAAAGCTTCAAGATCCGACATGGATCAATCTTCATCTTCACCTGCAACTAACAACGCTATAAGAGGGGCTAAGCAAGCGGGTAACATAGCCAAACAATGGTTTGCTAGGAAGGTGTCAAGGTTAGAGGTTCATGGCAACAAGGAGAGGCTGACATAAATGATGGGTAGCGCGACATGTAATGATAGCATTGAGACAACTAAGCAAGGCAATGATAGTAAAGGTATCCAAGGGTATGCTCATCTTGCCTGGGATTCCGCAAGGAAGAAGAACAAGTCCATGAAGTAGACGAATAAGAAGCCTTGAAGAAGAACCACGGGTAGACGAACGAATCCTCACGAATGCAACGGAACAAGCACTAACGAGAAGAAGCAATCAACACGGTAAACACACCACACGAGACATGACAATATGCTCAACCAAGTATGATGCAAGACAGTTCTATATAGGATGCACTACAAGTCTATACAGGAAGCAAAACATGGCAAGGTAGGAAGCACAGAAAAACAACACAAGTCTATATATGATGCAATACATGGCAAGGTAGGATGCAAGACAAGTCTATACAGGAAGTAATACATGGCAAGGTAGGAAGCACAGAAAAACAACACAAGAACATGACAATATGCTCAAGCAAGTATGATGCAAGATAAGTCTATATATGATGCAATACATGGCAAGGGGTGAAGCAAAAGTAAACTAACTATTTAGACAAGTTTAAATGAGGCCGGAACAACAAACAATAATTCCGGAAAATCCCCATGTTCATATTATGAATTTGGTACTGTTCTTCCTATTACACAATTTTAAAGTTGTTAAACAGCAAAACAAGGGGCACCATGTTATTCTGCACATTTTTCCACCCCATTTACATATAAAGTTTATTAAATTTGGAGCTACGGTTATTTAGTTATGAATTAAACCATTTTAACAAGTTATTTGAGCAAATTTAAACAAACAGCATTTTACACATTTTAAACAGGCATGAAAGTGGCATAATATTAATCTACACATAATTCTAAACATTTTTCATATATGAATTTTTTAAATAAGATGCACTATTTGTGAGTAATTAAATGAATGAAGTTTGAGGGCTAAACTGTAAAACTGCTGCAACTGGATTAATAGCTAAATTCGCAGATCATAGAAAAACTTCATCGGGCCGAAACTGACTGGCCCGATAGGAACAAGGGGCTGCTCACCCCTGGGCTGCGGCCCGGATGCAGAGGAGGCCGGCTTGGCTGCGGGGTTGGCCTTGAGGGTCGCGGCCCAGGGCGAACGAGGTCGGCTGGCTGGGCCTTGCAGCCACGCAGCATGAGAGGCAGGGTCGGGCGCTGGGCCTGGCGCTGGCGTTGTGCGAGGCCGATGTGGTAACGGGCGAGCGGGCGAAGCAGGTTGCGGGCGCTCCTCCTCTCGCCCGACCTGGACAGCGGGACGAGGTCGAGCGGCTCTGGCGATGCAGGGAAGCGAGGCAGGCGAGCGCGGCCGAAGGTGGCAGATCCACGGCGGGGTCCAGTCGAGGACGGCATGCACCAGCGAGGCGCCAGATCCGGCGTTTGCGAGGGAGCTGGGTAGACGGGGTCGAGCTGCGCTCGGGCCTCGGGTGCAGGAGCAGAGGAGGCTGAGGCGATGAGGCTTGGGGAGGCCGACGGGGAAGCAGATTTGGACGACGGCGGCTGGCGCGGATCCGGCGACGAGGCAAGGGAGAGGCCGGGCAGTTGCTCGAGGACGGCTCCAGGAGTGTGAGGCTCTTGCTGGAGGAGCTGGAGGCGCGACGGACGAGCACTGCTCGCGAGGTGGATCAAAGGAGTGATCGGGAGAGGAATAGGCTGCAGTGTTGATTGGGTGGCGCTGAAAACATGGGACTTGGTCGGAGATCCCAAGGTGGGAGGTGGAGTGTGGCGGCGGCAATTGAATAGGGGAGGAATGGATGTGACAGTCTAGGGTTAGACTGTTTATATAGTAGGTAGGCTAGGTTTAGCGTCATTAGGTCCCTCCGATCGAAATCGGACGGTCCGAACTAAATAGGTTAGGTGGCCCAAATAAGAAAACGGAGATGTTTTAGGGATGTTTGGGGATGATCCGGACCCATCGGTCACGACTTCCCGGGTCGGGTTCGGGACAGTTTCGGACGTGCAGTCGAGGGGGTGAAATTGGGTTGTGTAGAGAGATTGGGCTGAGAAGAGAGGAAGAGAGAGGGGGCCCGGCGACTGTTTCGGAACACCGAAACGTCCGACGTTTATCCGTCTATAGTGCCGCTATATGTTTATCGGTTGGGCTATCAAACGAACTCCGAATGCGACAAAATTTGACAGGCGGTCTACCTACGCTATAGTAAGACCGCACGACAAGTTTCACCCGATTCCGAGAACGTTTTTCGGCCACTTATAAAATAAATATTCGGAGGTGCCGCGGGCGCGTGCGAGTGTGTCTGGACTCAGAACGGACAACGGAGAGAACTGGGGAGCCCGAACGAATGCAAGTTTTGAAAACATGCTGATGAAATGCACATGATGACAAGGTAAAGTGCAACACGCAAGCAAATGACATGGCAACGATGACGAATAACTGGTTGACACCTGGCGCATCGGTCTCGGGGCGTCACACTTCCCATAAGGAATGACATAATTCCATCTGACCTTCACTGTTGTTTGGATGTGTTTTGCTTCCGTATCTTTCTTCTCTACTATCTCAGTATACATGAGTTGCGCAATGAGAGTTGAAGTCAGGTTAGGATGCCTAACCAGCAGGTTCTTCGTCACACAATTGTGTGGGACAACATTGATGACAACCCAGTGGATGTCATACTTCGGCACGTGCCCGTGGACCTTCCCAGCACAACTTTTTTCAACACATTTCACGGTATAATTTGTTGGACTTGATATGTGTGTCCGAAAAACCCTCTTTGTAGACATAGCCCACTTTATCACCGCATACTTCAATTTTTTCTTTGTATCAAACATAGCCCCTATCTGTACTTGGTTCAGATTATACTGCCATGGAGTCTCATGGCCATCATTGACCGTAAGGCCGGTGGATATGTCCTGATCCCATGCAGAAGGAATCAGTACCTCCACTTCATTCACCAAATTTTCAGAATCCAGATCATCCGCCAATCCATCCTCGTCATCTTCCTCCATCAGCCTCTGCATTTCATCCCCTTCCTCATCCCCATCAGCAAAACCAGAACCAGCTAATATTATAGGCTGGCTGCTCTGCCTAGTATCAGGACCACAAACATTGTGTGGCACGTAGTCCGACTCTTTCTCTGGTTGGCTAGCATCCACATCGGGTGGCTGTGACCCGGATAATTCAATCTCGTTACCCACTTGACTTCCTTGGCCAGGTTCATAACCCCTGTGGAGTTCTACGGTATTCTCCTCCTTCGCCACAGGTTGCACAAGGGCATATGGGTGGATTCTTTGGTCTCGGCAACGTCCTAACAGAGTCAACCAATGTTGGCTCCTATCTATCGGCATCAACTCCCAGTTGACATTTTTACAGGATTTGGTCCACAATGCATGAATACTGACGGAACATACTTTAGTATCCAGCCCGAAACTAGTTGTCAACCAGTACTTCAACCGTCTAATGTCCAGTCTGTCCGGGTCTGCTAGTGTCAGGACGCCATTTTTAAACTCGCTAAGATCAACCCCCAACTCATTATATCGAACATTACCAGCGCCGTAGTAAACAGTCAACTGTACTGATTCAGACATTTTCACCTGTCAGACATTTTCTTCTTCTCATTAATCACAACGAACACTAATATTACCCGCTACACTAACTATGCGCTAAATCCCTCCACAAATATATTAACACTGCAATCCGCAATATGATTTATCTACACTAACTGAACTATACAATTTACAGAAAATTTGTGACGACATGGTTATACCTTCGAAGCGTGTGTCCCTAGTTTCTTGCTCCTCTCTTCAACTCAGCGGCACTGGCCACCTCGCGGAGTACTTGCACCACTGGACAACGACAGTGCCGCCCCACGACGGCCGGGAGGTTCAACTCCGGTCAGCCCCCCAAGCTGCACCACCTCCTCCTCCACAGCTGCTGCTACTACTCACCACCACCTACTGCCCGTCCTCCCCTCCACCATGGCTCCTCCTCCCCACCATGACTCCTCCTCCCCAAACGCATCAAAAACTATCCCATAGCAATAAATAACATCGTATACCGGTGGGGATTGCTACGATCTACCGATTATGTGGCTTGGATATGCAAAAGGAGGAGATTGGCACGGGATGGCGAGCTATAGAGAAGAACGAGAGAGAGAGAAAGGAGGAACAGAGGCGAGCGAGAGGAAGGAGACGGTGCGGCTTATCCAGACCTTTTCGGCTGACTGATGGCCGAAAACCACTTCGGCTGACGCCTGGCCGAAAACGTCCCACTTCGGTCGCAGCGTGGCCGAAAACAGCCCATTTCGACCACCGGGAGGCCGAAGCTACTATTTTCAGCCGGGCCCTCACCAACACCTTCTTTTCGGCCCAGGTACGTATCTCTTCGGCCGACGTGCGGCCGAAAAGCCCTTTTCGGCCTAAGCCTGGCCGAAAACTACATTTTTGACCCACACTAGGCCGACAGGGTCATAGTTTTGCAAACAAAAAATCATTATGTGCTATAGTTTCCGAAATTGCTACAAAAACGTGTTAGAGCATCTCCAGCCATTGGCCCCCCCAGGACCCGTAAAAATCGCCCCCTAGGGGCGAGCCGGCGATACAATCGGCGCTGGGGGCGGTTTTGCGCCCAGTCGTCGCCCCCAGCCACCGAAATTGGCCCACTTTGCAGCCCCATTTCGGCGAATGAAGGGCCCATATGGGCGAGAATAGGCCCATATTCGGCGTGGTTTCGCCGTGTCTCGGCGTTCAATTATCAACACTATTATTTCTTATCACATATTTCATCACAGAAAAATCAAATACTTCAACAAAATAGTACAATAACAAATAGTACAATACAATTTATATAGTTCAACAAATAAAAATCGTATTTCATCACACGACGTCCCCCTTGAGCCTTCATTGGTGCTCAATCAGATCTTTTTGCAGTTGATGATGCACCTGTGGGTCTCGGATCTCCTGAAGCATACTGAGATAGGCAGTCCAAGTTGCCGGCAACTGGTGATCAACTTCAGCTAGAGGACCCTGCCTGTAGTATGGTTCAGTGTCAAACATTGGGTCTTCTTGCTCGCTCTCGATGATCATGTTGTGCAAGATGACACAGCAAGTCATAATCTCCCACATTTGATCTTTGGACCAGGTCTGAGCGGGGTACCGAACAACAGAAAATCGAGATTGGAGCACACCAAATACCCGCTCGACATCCTTCCTGCAAGCCTCCTGAACTTTCGCAAACCAAGCGTTCTTGCCTCCTGCCGCAGGGTTTGAGATCGTCTTCACAAATGTCGACCATCTCGGATAGATGTCGTCAGCTAGATAGTACCCCTTGTTGTAGTGCCGCCCATTGACCTCGAAATTCACCGGAGGAGAATGACCTTCAACAAGCTTGGCAAAGACAGCAGAGCACTGCAGCACGTTGATGTCATTGTGAGTTACTGGCATACCAAAGAAGGAGTGCCAAATCCAGAGGTCCTGTGTGGCTACTGCCTCAAGCACCACACTGCAACCGCCTTTGGCGCCTTTGTACATCCCCTGCCAACCAAATGGGCAATTCTTCCATTTTCAATGCATGCAGTTGATGCTTCCGAGCATCCCAGGAAATCCTCTTGCTGCATTCTGGGCTAGGATCCGAGCAGTGTCTTCCGCATTGGGTGTTCTCAAGTATTGTGGCCCAAACACTGCCACCACTGCCCGACAGAACTTGTAGAAACACTCTATGCTGGTGGACTCGGCCATGCGCCCATAGTCGTCGAGTGAATCACCGGGAGCTCCATATGCAAACATCCTCATCGCTGTCGTGCACTTCTGGATGGAGGTGAATCCAAGAGCGCCGGTGCAATCCATCTTGCACTTAAAGTAGTTGTCGAACTCCCGGATGGAATTCACAATCCTGAGGAAGAGCTTTCGGCTCATCCGATAACGGCGCCGAAATGTTTTCTCGACGTGAAGTGGAGCATCGGCGAAGTAGTCGGAGTAGAGCATGTAGTAGCCTTCGAGACGATGCCAGTTCTTTGCTTTCAACCGCCCAGGCGCCGAGCCACCTCGCCGCGGCTTTTCATGGCTCGACAGCAGCTGGGCGAGGGCGGCGAGCACCATGAGATGCTCTTCTTCCTGGACGTCGGCCGCGGCTTCCTCCTCCAGCAGCGTGGCGAGCTCTTCCTCGTCATCCGAGTCCATCGCCGAGACAGGCAAAACGCCGAACACCTTGCGCTCGATGGGCGTGTACTCGCCGCTAAACCGCGCCTCCGCGGTCGGAAATGGCGGCCGGAAACGCCCAGCTGCTGTTGGAGGGGCTGCCGCGGCGAAGCGCAGCTATTTTCCGGCGAGGAATGGCTATCTAGCGGAGTAGGGCGGTGGTGGCCGAGGGCGCGGGGGGTGGGAGGCGAGTCGGGGATGAAAACCTTGACTTTTCCTCTGTCGGTGTGGGCCAGGCGCGCTTTTCCCTAGCGCCGGAGCCCCCAACTGCTCCCCAACGCGCCGGGTTCGGCCTGTGACCGCCGGGCGGAAAAAATGTCCGAACCGACGATTTTCGACGTCCTGAGGGCGCGACTGGGCCGTTTTTTCGGCCCCGGCGCCGAAAAAGTGGCCTGGGGGCTAGTTGAGGACGCGGCTGGAGATGCTCTTAGTTTTGAAAAAAAAAATCCTGTTTCACGCAGTCGCCGCAGAGGTCCTCGAATAGGCGCACCCCCACGTTTTTTTTTTTTTTTTGGAAAAAGAGGAGCACTCCGCGTTAGCAACCAAACCCTAATCTCTCAACTTCCCCTAGGCGGCGAAAGTCCGTCGCGATCGATTCGAGCCGGAGAAGCGGCGGCGCAGGCTCGTCCCCATTGGAGCCGGAGAAGTGACGAGCAGTCGATCCCGCCTACATGTCTGGATGCGTCGTCCGGAGGGGGCCACTGCCCGAGTTCTCCTCCCCCGCCGTCCGGAACAGGATCGAGGCCGAGGATGGGAGGTATGTCCTGAATTCTGAGCCAAGGGAGCTCTCTCTCGCCGTAAAGGTCGGGCTGGAGGCGGATGTGGCCTTGGGGGACGCGATCCCGGCCGAGGCGGTCTTCTGCCTCGCCGTCCAGAGGGGTCTCAAGGCCGAGGAGGTCATCCACCTCTTCGTCCGGAGCGGGATAAAGGCGGAAGATGCCCTTGCCATCGCCTTCCGAACTGGTCTGAAGGCCGAAGAGGAGATACATGCTCTTCTACTCGAGCAGCTGCTCGCATCATTTGATAGGCGACGCAAGGACCCTGAACTATATGAATGGGAGCACCCCTGTTATTCAGTCAACGAAAGGAAGAAGATAGACCCAAAGTGCCCCTTCTTTCTCTTCAAGATGAAGGCGTCAGCCAAGAAAGCCCAAGTATCATGGTGGCAGAAGCAATACACCCGCTTCCCTCCGGAGCGAGCAGGGTACGTATACGCAATGCGCGTCGCACGCCTGATTACCGGACCAGACGGACTTCATCTGGAGCAGGCAGGGGAGGGCGGGCAGCCCGGTGCGCTCTCCTTCCAAATCGATGACACATACATGGGGAGACCATGGCGCAAAGATGACTTCTTCGAGGAGGGCTCCTCTGTGCCGCTAAGGGAAGTCGCCGTTATCAAGAGGTTGCCTAACGGTGATGGGATTTCTATCATGTCCTATATGAAAGGGCTTGGTGTGAAACTTCATGACATTCTCTTTACGTTGCACTGCCCGTCTGCCACCGTGGCCCTGACTTTCACAGAACGATCGTTCTATGTCTCTTCCAAGTTCACGGAGGAGCCACTATATGCCAGTGCTGGTCTTGATTTCATTGACATTACTGTTCCCCTGGAGAATCTGATCAAGAAACTTTACCAGATGTATGAGCAAGACGAGCAAGAGAAAATGACCATGCATGAGAAACAAAATCATGAGGAGGGAGAGACGCTCATCCGACAGCAAAAGGAGCTACTGGTCCAGACAGCAGAGGAGCATGAGAGGAACAAGTTGGAAGACCTGCAGAGGAGAAGGGCTGAAAGCAAGAAACAGAAGCACCGGCGTAAGGAAATGAAGGAGGCAGCTAATCGGACGAAGGGGGGAGCAAGAACAGAGGAAGAACAAGATGATGCTTACTTTTGCACCCCGATATTTCCCCTTCTGGAAGAATCTGATTGAGGGAGGCCATCCGAAAAGGAGCTGTGCCAAAGCTAGGAACGTATGCTATTGCATCAGGGGACTACGAAACCTACAGAGTATAAGTGTGTGATTTTGACTGCTAACATTTGATAGAACCATAATTTTCGCACACTTGTGTTGTCAAGTAATTCCTGTGAACTCATCTGCATTTACACCTGAAATATGTTATATCTGATCAGCCCTTGATCTAGTAATGTACATTGTGAGTCTGACCTGGATTCTCTCCAAAAGACAACATTAGGAAAATGCAACTTTACAAATGAGGCGGTAAAAACAGTCTGAATTACTTAAATGGGTTACTCGTCTGCTTTGTGTAATTTTAGTTTTGTCGACTGCAGATTGTGATATATGGAATGTTCTCACAGTTTCAGTGGTGATGAAATGATGTTGGGACATGTGTCAGATATTTTGGCTAACTTCTCTGCCTTTTTAATGTGAATCCCCTTTTAGTGAAATTTGCATGGATGTGGATAATTATCATGAACCAGGATGCTTGATTTAACCTGATCGTTGACTGATACTCCTGCATACTCACGAAATGAGGTGTTCATATAGATGTCTAGTCAAACTGATTGTGTGGGAGCTAAACAGATCAACACTTTCTTGCTGCAGATGATATGAACGTCTTATTCGTGTCAAAATACTCCCTCCGTCGGTGTCAAAAAACGACTTACGTTATGGGACGAAGGGAGTAACTCTGTGCTGGCCTTGTGTTCCTGTTTTACTTTCTGAACATTATGTGCAAGGCCAAATCCAGAGCCAAAGAGAAAACGAAAAAGGATCAATGTAGGGATTTTGAGTGGTACTGACAACAGTCCAGAACATCAAATTCACTATGTTGAAGGCATAGTTTGGAAAACCGGACCGGTGGTCGGACCGGAAAAAAAAGGAACCGGCGATCCCATCGGGTTTTTAAGCACAGCGGACCGTTCGAGGAATCGAACCGGAAAAAACCCGGTCGAACCAGGCGGTTCATAGAAAATTGGACGGTTTGATGCCGTTTCATGAAATGCTGCTCAATCGACTTGTTTTCATGCGAATAGGTTGGGGATAGAATCAGAAAAGGAAGAAACCCCCTCTTTTGGTAGGGTTTCAGATAAATTGGGAGCATTTCTCTCGATTTTGTCCACAAACAAACCTCGTCGAGCGTAGCCCCGCCCCTTGCAGGGCGCCGTTGTGCGGCAACGCCGCCTCTCTCTCATCGCTCCGCGTGGCCGTAGCAGGCCACCAGCCTGTGCTGCCACTCCTATGTCCCGCCATCCTAAGCTACCTATGTTGAGAGCAAGTACAATAAGATGACATAAGCAGGCTATAAAGAATAGAATATTATATTTTTGCTTAGTTGGAAGAGAGAGAAGAGGAGAGAGTAGAGAAGCGGGCTCTTCGTGAGTAGCCGGCTGCAACACGAGACCAAAGACGCTTTGTGAGTATGTAAGGCGGGCCAACTATTAATAAAGTAGTACACATTTAAAACTTACTATTATACATGCCGACTATAAGGTTGGCTCTAAATGACATGGCAATTCCTTATAGCCGATTGTTGGATGTATTATTAACCATGCTCTTGACAACTGGGAGAGGGGACACCGCCGCCTAGTCGACTTGGTCTGTCCAACCCCAATCTCACTCCACTATAGTCAAATCGACTAGTCCTCCCTCTGGTTGCCTTCCTCGGTTCTAGAGTCCAGACTATGAGCAGCCGAGTAGGAGGACTAGGGCCCTGTTTGGTTCATAAACCCTAGGACTTTTTTTAGTCCCAACTTATAAGTCATAAGTCCCTAAAAAGTCCCTACATGTTTGGTTCCTGGGACTTAACATGGACTAGTAGATCATATTACAACTATAAGTCCCTATAAGTCCCTCCTAGAGAGTCTTATTTGATAAGTCCCAAATGCCCACTTTAAGTCCCTATAAGTCCCTCCTGTTTGGTTTAGATGGGACTTATAGGGACTTATTTTAGTCCCTAGACCAATAAGTCCCTGGAAACAAACACCCTCTAGGATGCCCAACAGTCATCTCCGATTAAACATTTTTTATCTATTGATTTGTGTGTTTCTTGATAAAAATATATATCATTTCATTGCTTAAAAACCTGACAATCGAACCAGTGAACCGGGGGTATCCCGATAAAAACATGAACCGACAGCTTACCGGTTCAACTTTTTAAATTATGGTTGAAGGAACAATACATCATGCGAATGCATTAGGCCAACTCTAATGCACGGCCCCAAATGGTTCGCCCGTGTCCATTTGGGGATAAACAGACACAAAATGCGGCCCAACGCATGGGAGAAGACGGACCTTTTTTGGCCGTTTTCAACCCATGCCTGACTTAAATTTGGGTCACGTTTGCGTGGAAACGAACATGCACGGACGGGCACGATGCGTGCCCTTGTCCTCGCCTGACCCGCCCGTCGGGGACACAATTGCCTCTTTTTCTCTTCTCCTCCCCCTACCTCCGCCCTCCGCCCCTACTAGTAGGAGCACTTATGAAAGATGGATATCTTTTAAAAGGGTTAATTAGATAAATGCAACTCCAATTATGGTGATTCATAAAAATGCCACTGCAATTTCCAAACTTTGAAAAACGCCACTGCAATTTTTGCAAACTTTGAAAAACGTCATTGCAGACTTCGAAAAATGCCACTGGAAATGACCTGAAATGGCATTTTTTTTCAAAGTTTGAAAATTGCAGTGGCATTTCTCGGAATCGCCAAATTTGAAGTGGCATTTATCAAACTAACCCCTTTTAAAATGTCAAATTGTAGTTCTTGTTTTCTTTGGTCTTTGGTCTTCTACAGAAGAATTGATGAATGTACTCCAATGTATCAAAATGTCGTTGTTGAAATGCGGTAAAAAAATGTGTACATACGGGCACCAGCCGGCCGTGGCGGACGAGATGCGTCCACGCTTCGGGCGCACGGCTCGTGCATCCATGAAAACGGTCGGAAGCCGCCTCATTACCCTACCCAAACGGATAAAATCCGGACCAAACGGACGTCTCCGTTTGGGGTTGTGTGTTGGAGTTACCGCATGCCGCTCCGGCGGCCTGTGGCGAGGAGGGGATTTCCAGTGCCTTGTCTTCGGCTAGTAGATAGGTAGGGTTTTAATTCTTGCAGGTGCGGCGTTTGGACGGATGTCAGTGCTTCTTATTCGAGTCAATTTTCCAGGCTCCGATCCTCCTTAAGTTCGTCCGCTGGGACGGATTACACGGAGGTCCGGTGTTGATTCCCGCCAGCTCCTAGGGGCGGCGAGGTTAGGATTTCTCGCCGTGCATACGCAACGAGGATATTTGATGTCAGATTCTTCAGATCGATTCAATGATTCAACAACGACGATTGCGGCTCCAGGACGCTGATCCTTAAGGGCATGTGCACGAAAACTTCCCAACTGTCATCCACAAGGTCAAGCCGGCTCCGGTATGGGCGCGTCGGCGGCTCGTTCTGCCGGTGGCAATGGTCGTTCGGTGATCCACGGACTTCGAAGTAGTTTATATTACGTTTGAGGTGCTGGTAAATCTTTACAATAGATCTGAAATTTTCGAAAGAAAAAAAAAACTAGAAGGCATAACTACGAAGCTCGCACTTCACTTGTCCTTCCGGAATGCCGCCTCGAGCCGCTTGCAGTCGACGATGTACGCGAACCCGTATGCCATGTTGGCGAGTGTCGCCTCGTGCAGGTCCCGGCTCGCCGTGGCCGTGGCGTCGGCCGAGAAGAACACCCGGAAGCCCCTCACGAACGCGTCCCGCGCGGTGGTCTCGCAGCACAGGTTGGTCATCACGCCCGACACGACCACCTCCTCCACGCCCATCCCGCGGAGCGCCTCCTCGAGCCCAGTGCCGGCGAACGCGCTATACGTGCTCTTCTCCACCACGAGGTCCCCGGCGGCGCGGCCGGTCCCGGGGAGCAGCTCGGCGGCCGGCGTCCCGGCGTCGATGCGGTCGCCGGCCCACCACTCGTCGAGCGGGCGGCTCCGGGGCTCCGGGTCAACGTGGCGGGTGTAGACGACCGGCATGCCGGCGCCGCGGCAGAGCGCCACCGTGGCGGCGATGGCCGGCATGGCCGACGCGGCCAGCGACGCGAAGTGGCCCTGCACGTCGATGACGAGGAGCGCCGCCTCGCGCGGGTTGGGGTCGCGGCGGCGCGTCTCGTACCTGGTGTACGAGGAGGGAGCGGCCGGGGGCGGCATGGTGGGCGGTGGGATGCTGCGCGCGATCGCCCTAGAGATCACGAGAAATATGGGGCGGTGAGCGGTGCGGCTGCGCTGCGCACGAGGGGAGCACGGAAGGTGTGAGTCGGAGGCTTCGGTTCGGGACACGGAAGAAAACGTGTCAAAGCTCGAGATATCCAGGTACAAGACGGCGGATGATCCTTCTACTGGCCACCTGGAATGTGATGGGGCCGTCGAGGATGCACAGTCGACACGACGCCCGATCATAGCTGGACAGACGATCTGGTAACAGCAATTTCAGCTTGATGACAACAAGTTCTTTTTTGTCTGTTTGCATGAAGGCATGAAGCAAAACTATAAATCGGCAGAAATGAATAAACGGGCCTCTGCTGGAAGAAATGACGAGTCCATGTATACTTACGTACTCCTTATCGGTTGGAAAACGTTTATCTTAAACCGGCTGATTTCCGCCCAGTGGCGCGGATCTGGCGCGCTGCCGCCATGAGGGCCCGAGTTCCGCCCAGTGCTGCTCCTGGCCTGGCGCGGAGGTGGGCGCCGCGAAGGGCGGCGAGTGGAGGGCGTCGAGGGCTATGATGGGCCGCGCTGGATCTAGGAGGGCTGCACTTGCTGGAGCAGGGAGGCTCCAGCCGTGGTAGATGCGGGATGCAGGGCCCGATCTGGCCTCTGCATGCTCGTCGTGGGGAGGTGGACCATGCCTTCACGGCTTCAACGACAAGGTGCTGCGGCGGCGGCGGTGTGAGACGACATGGACGAGCTCCCAAGGGCTTGAGCGGAGGTGTTCGACGATACGGACGAAGGTCCTGCACAACAAGAGCCGGTGCCTATGGCGCCTGAGGGTGTCATTTTCCTCCTTGGAGGCGCCACCGAGGTGTGTCGGCATCTTCCTCGGGCTTGGTTGGTAGTGTCTCCAGGCGAAAGCCTAGGTCCGGAGCTGGATCAGCGTGATGGCGACGTCTCCGACGTCATTCCTCTGTTGGGAGCATCACGTTTTTGAGACACTGCTTGGAGGTTCTATGTGGTGCTCCTCCGGTGCTTGCCGCAGTTTTTGGTGAAGCTCCAGGCGCAATGTACACCATCGCTGATAAGTCCAAGACGAAGCTTTTTCTGTGACCGACCGAGTTCCGCCATCTGCCTGCACTCTGCTTCAAGGGTGGATGGTGCGTTGACAAAGGAAATCTCAGTTGGAGCTGCTGCTGTCTTCGGAGGATACCGGCATTGGTCAAGAGACGCGGCAGTGATGCTTAGCCTAGGACAGGCCCTTTTTTGCTTTGTAGTCGTTTTGTCTGTGGTGGGTAGCTCGGCAGCTAATAGGGCTGTCGTTTTCTTTTTATCTTTGATCTTCGGATCTTCATCATGTTGTTCTTCCGCTGCTTCCTACTACATCGAATCAAGCCAGCATTTTGCTGGATCTTAAAAAAAACGGCTGATTTCTCGCGAAAGAAAACCGCCTCGCGCACCGTCCGATCGGAACAGATCAGACGCGTCTGGTTGCACGTGGGACGCGAGCGGACCAGGTCGCATCTGGCTGGCACCTGTGTATCCAAGGAACAATAATTGCAGCATCTCGGTCTTGCACCTGTGTCTGCTTCTCTCGGCCTTCTCCCCCTTCCTTCTCCCCGCCGTCGCACAGGATACAAACTTGATGCGACGGTCTTCCTGGGTGTGAGGTGGGCAGGCGGCGGCACCGAAGCTTGCAGGGAGGCAGGTCACTCGCGCAGCCCCAACCGAAGCGATGGACGGCGCTGCTCCTCATAGTGTTGTGTTAGGGTGCATAGTGTTGTGTTAGGGTTCATATGGGGGATATTTTCGAGGTGCTGGTTCTTGTTCTGGGGCGGGGTGATGATTGATTAGGTTCATGGGTCGCTGGATCTGTTGTGTGGGAGGGTGGGAGGTGTGGGATTTGTGGGATGGGGCACACCCGGATCTGCTATGAGGTTGGGTTGATGGAGTTCGGGTTGATCCATTGCATCAGTAGGGGGCGGTGGTGGTGTTTCTTCGTGCTTCATTGAAACATCAGTACGGTTGATGGAGTTTGGGTGGGATGGATTTTCACTTATTTTTTGTGTACCAAAGGAAGGTGAGGGGGGTGGGTTGGGGGGGGGGAGTGTTGTTGTCAGTGTCAGAAATGAAGTTGTGTTGATTATGATTCAATGCAGCAACATCATGTGGAACATAGTAGTTTTAGGTTTTTCAATTTTTCATGCAGAGACAACACGTGATTCATAAATTTGTGTTTTCATGTCAGCATGCTTTTTCAGATCATGATTCAGAGATCATTTCATAGGTTATGATAGTAGATGGATAGTAGGTTGTTATGCCAGGCATGCTTCAGAACATGCTTCCATGATGAAAATTGATAGGTTAGAGATTTTTTCTGATTTTTGTTCGATCATGGGTGCAGTGATGTGTCCAACTGTTGCATTGGTGTGTGTTGAGCAACTGAATGATGTGATGTGCATTGTTTGATGTTGTTGCATATGTTTCATAACAAATTTTGTTATCTAATCTTTTTTTTTGCAGCGGTCCTCCAATGGATGATGAGGCACCTACTGATGGGTCCTTCGCTTCACGATTTTCTGCGTCTCGGTTACATTCGAAAAAACACTCTTGAAAGATTATTTTGATAAGTGGGCAGTCATAAACATGGGTTGTTTTGGATATCTACTGAATATAGGATCGTTCTCTGTACCATGTGATTTCATGGATTGGTTGATCATGAAAATCGATCCTGAACGGAGCATGTTTAGGTACACCTTTGTTTCGGTTTTCATGGTTTTTTTGTTCGTCAGTATGTAATTGTTGCATTTTTTAGTTGTTATCCTTTATTCTTGTGAAGCTTAGTTAATTATCCTTTATTCTTGTGAAGCTTAGTTCATTATCTTTTTACTCCTTTCTTTTGTGTTTTAATTGTTGCACAGACTGTGCGTTGCAACGGTCATTCCCCTCAGAGCGCATCGCACGTGGTTAAGTGCTCGTGGGATCTGACGGCTGAGCGGGGGTTGATCCAATGTCCGTCGCGGCGGTTTACTTTCCCAATAAATCAACCTGGTGATTTGTAGCACACGTCTTATCGATTTCACTATCGATGAAATATTCGGCATTCGTGAGTTTTGACGAAAGCCAACACGTATAACGAGATCTCTTGGTTTTTAGCTGAAAAAATCGATCCCCTATTTTATTTCATTTTTTAGAACAATCCTACTTGAATTATTAAAATAAATAAATTATATCAGAGCGAAGAAACTGAATCATAGACAACAAAAATATTCTCGGACACAACTAAAAGTTACATCAAAATCTTTTGAATTTGTTGTCTCCAGCTTCGTCTTTTACACTTACTCTTTTTTTTAGGCTGTGGTGAAAAAGCTGCAGAAGACCAAACCTGCATAAGTTCGACTAACCTTGCAGCTTTTGAACAGCTTGCAGCGAGTCAAGGGGAAATTAGGATTTTTTTTTACCTCCTGCTGGCGCCGCGGTCGGCCCGCGCTCTTCTCTGGTGGTCTTATGGCCATGGAGGCACGATGGACCCCAACCCTTGCCGATGGGAGGTTGTTGTTTCATTTTTAGGCGTTTCTTTGATATCTATTAGGGTATGTGTACTAGCCAAGAAGGTGTGGTGGCGGCGGCGGCTTCTTAAAGATGGAATAAGATCCTCCTCGCCTAGGCCCCGTTCCAGTGATGCATCTAGCATCGCCGGAGGGCATGTGGAGTTGTGTCTCCCACGAATCTCATGGGGTCGTTTTGGTCTTCGATGGATCTCCATGGATTCAATCTTCGTTCATGTGTCTACATGTTGGATCCTTTCGATATACACTTATCTTCAACGACGGTGGTTGCTATTTTGGTGCGTTGGTCCTGTGAGGCCTTAGCAAGATGACTTTCCGACTGTCTACTACAATAATTTATGCTCGACTCCGATGAGGGAGGGATGATGACGGTGACGCACCTTCGGCCCGCTCCAGTGCTTGTAGTCGTCACTAGGTGGTCTATAGACCTGGATGTAATTTTTATTATTTCTAGTGTTCCTTATACTGCCATGATATATGATAAGTAGATCAAAGAAAATCTCGCAAAAAAATAATAGCCGCACGAGTCACCCACCCAACGGGTGAGGACGTAAGATCATTGAACACGCAGTGGCCAGGGACACACCCCTTGCATAGCAAGGTACGGAATCACTTCCTCGTTGTCGTATTATCGAGGAAGAAGATAAGGAATGGGAAAAAGATAAAACATGAGAAGCATGTGACCAGATGAAACTCAAACTCCGACTTGCCGCTACCACAGCCTTGATAAACCGAAGCGTCAGACGATAATCAGGCGGATCTAGAACCGACGATCCACAGGGTCACAACACCGCGAAAAACCCGACAAACCTCCATGATGAAAGATGAATACATCAGGACATATTCATGAGACATTTATTCCGTGCGACGTTGTCATCACCGTCGCATGGACATGTAGAAGTAACATGAAAATAACTAAACTACACTCCAACTCAAATTCATGCTTCCTCATGTGAAATGGCCACCGAAGACGAGAGGAACCGTCGTAAACACACGAGAAAAGAATGAAGCTTCTCTTTCTAGTTGGCGGCTAGAGTTCTAGCTGCATCCTCTGGCTGTGGCCTGCTACTATACTGCAGCCGCCTCAAACACCTAGGCTGACTGGCACACCTAATAACTAGCTCCCCCTCTTGTGTGCGTTGAGAACGATCGTGTAATTCTGTTACAACGGGTATCAAACAAACAAACAAATTTCTTAGCAGTGGTGCTTACCGCAAGTGAGCATTTTTCTCTTAAAATGGTAGTGAGTATTTCTTTTTTTTTTAAAATGAGATAGCGAGCACTTTGTAAACGGGGCGCTCCAAAACAGCTTCATGTAGAAACTATTTTAGGAAGCTTCTGAAAGATTTCGGTCAGTTTTTTTTTTGTCAGGTTTTGTTCAGATTTTTTAGCTTTCTCTTCTAGTTTTTTGGTTCGCTTTTTTTATTTTCCGTTTATTTTTTAAAACATACTATATTTTTGAAATTTGTGAACATTGTTCAAATAAGCAAACATTTTTCCAACCCAGGAACAACTTTGGAATCCGTTAACCTATTTAAATTTACAATAATAATAGATGTTGTCATTCAAAAAATACGAACTTCTTAAAGTTAATGTTTTTAAAAAATTCACATATTTCTGAAATTAATGAACTTTTTAAAATTTATTATAGAAAAAAGAGCTTGTGTTTTCTGAGCTGGTGGATTTTTTTCCCACACGAGAGAACGAGAAAGAAAACACAAACTTACACGGGAACGCTACAGCGCAATTGTCCGCCTGAAGCGTCAAATAGAAGTTCTCACGAACAGATGCGCATACTATTGGGCCGGCCCAGTTCAACATTTCTCTCTTCATTTTTTTCTTCCTTTCTTTGCCAATCAGGTTATTTTTGTATCTTTTGGTGTTCATTAATTTCCCTTCAATTTTTTCTTTTATTTCATGATTTTTCTATAATTATCAGTATTCATAAATTCGGAATATGTCTTTAATTCATGAATAATTTTTAAATTTCTATTATATTTTCCTAAGTTTTTACAATTTTAGTATTTTAAAATTCTGGATTTTTTAGTTCTTATAGTAGTTGGTTTTGGAGGAAGACGGCTGAAAACATGTCAGCCTAGTTCGATTAGTACCTCTTTTTCGAGGGTACGCAAATTGCGTACCTTAGCTTTATAGAAGGAGAGAAATAAGACATACAACAACGTCTATCACTCGCTGCGAACAACGAGGACGACCAACTCCATACCCGGTTCGTACAAGGACAACCAAACACCACAACACAGCTACGACACAAAAAGCCTACCCAACACCGAGCCCCTCGCCGCGTCTCGGCCGACACCGAAGACCTCCGAAGAAAAGCAACTCCAGCTTCCTTGGATTAGCCAACGACGACCGTACATAGCGCCGGAGGAGAAAGATCCGGGCAGCGGTGAACACCGGAGGAGCGCATCATGGGACCTCGAGTCTCCCAGCACAATGCTCCCAACAGAGTAACAACCTCAGAGACGTTGCCATCATGCCGATCCTACGAATCAAGGCTTTCGCCCCGGAGACAGCTGCCGATACGAGGTTGCGAGCAAGATGGCGTTGCACTCGACGAAGCCTCCAGGAAGGTGAATGACACCCGCAGGTGCCATCAACGCCGGTCCGGCCACAACCGAACATGATTTTCATCCGTAGCGCTGCAGATCTCCACGTCTCCAAGATCTCGGCCAGTCCCGCCAGATGCCTCGCACCGCCGTCACCGCAACAACTTGCCATCGAAGCCCCCCCCCCCTCACTGCCGAAGGAACTCGCCTAAAGCCATCACCTTCAACATCGACTAGGAGTCGCAGCAACCATCGAGCGGTGCAAAGCCAGTTCTGCCATGGCGGCCTTCACCCGCGCCAGGGGACTGCCACCAGAATGGAACCGACCCGCACCTCCGACCACACTCCAGCACCCACACCGCCGAGGCATCGCCGCACGCCTCACACGGCAGCAACCGAACGCCCGTTGCCCGCCCAGACCTTCCTGGCAAGGCCTCGCAGCGCCGCCGCCGCCATGGCTGCGCTCGCACCGCCCCACCACCAAAGCCGGTGCACCACCTACACCCTCCATCCTGCTACGCTCCACGCGAGGATCCAGAGACAACCGCCGCACTCCCTGTCGTGAGCACCCCAAGAACGCTGGCCAGCGCCGAAGACACACCAGATCCGGACCGAGATCCCCGGATCTGTGCTCCGGGCGCCGCCAGCCAGCACCACCAATCCGCCGCTAGCCAACCACCACCGGGAACGAACCGCAGCAGAGCCACGGGAACACCACGCCATGCCTAACAGAGGTCACAACCCCAAACCCCGCCGCCCCAGATCCAGCCAAGGAGGATCCCAGGCCCCGGGATGCACCATCCGTCGAGGCAGCACCACCGGCAGCAAGCGTCCCACCACCGCCGGCGACGAACAGGGACGCCACCGTGCCTCCGGTGCGCCATGCCGCCAAGGGCACCAGCGGCCAGATCCGTGCCGTCGTTGGGGGAGGGAGGGGAGTTGCGTCGGGGAGAGGCCCCGCCGCCGCCGGCACTGCCAGGGCTTTGCCCCGCAGCGGACCACGATGGCGGCGAGGGAGGGAGGCGGTGAAGGCAGTTCGATTAGTACCTACCTAGAGCATACACACGTACATACTCTTGCATTTTCTCCCTTGTAAGTTTCTCCCTCCTCTTCACCTAGCCCATCAGTAGCGCCCAAAGCCCAGTGCGAGCATGGGTAGTGCTCGCACGGTCTTCTCAACGTTATTCCACAAGTTAAGTTCGTCTCTGGATGACCTTTTGTTTTGGACACGTTTAACAAAATAACATATCTTTCATTTGACATTGCCCCATAAACACATGTTTCGTTGGCGTTATCAAAATATAATATACATTTGAATGCCCTCTTAAGCAAAATAACCTATTTTCAGCATCATTCTAGTTTAGGCCATAGTTCTTCTATGATGCCAAATAAAAAGTGTGTTATTTTATCAATTTCTTGTTCAGTTTGAATAGATTTTTCTATGTTCGAATTTGTATCCTTGACGCTAGCGTCTCGGTGAAAGCGGGTGATGCCACACGGAATACAGGTCCAATGGATTTAAAACCCTGATGGTATGGTCATCATAGCTAGACATCAAAAAACTTATTGTGTTCTAGTCTGTGGTTGATGGCTCTCGATCCATTAGCATGTCATCTGCTTCAACTTGACTTGATGATGGCGGTTACAGTGAGTATGTTACGTTTGCTGGTTCTTCCTTGTTTTGTGTTTATGGTCTTTTTCTTTAACCATGCGACAAAGCAATGATTTTGGTAGCCCGCCTTACAAAAGGTGTATCCATAGTGCATTCTACGATCTATGGTTCTTAAATACTGCGGTGGACGATTACATGGCTCTCATTTTTTTTATAGTCAAGGTTGTCCATGTTGGCTCTTTTGTAAACTTTTCACCAAGAGACAACAACTTCAAAGTACCTGAGTAACTTTTGGTTTTTTTCGTGGATCTTTGTTGCTCATATCTTCTCAGTATGTTAATATGATGTACCCTCTTGTGTTATTTATGAAGTTAGGTGGTTTGTTAAATGAAAGCATCGGTGCTCAATTATATAGATGTGTTTCGGGAAAATGAAATTAAAGGATATAATTTTTATTGAGCTAGACCGGTGATCGTTGTTTTGGACATGAACGCTAGGCCCGCTAGTAGGTAGTTGCAGATACGTGTTGTGTTGCCACCCTTTGCCTAGGGTCTACAAGACCAGGACTCGCATTTTGGAGAGTCTGATGCAAGATGGGTACAATGGCTCAGTGGCCATAACAGAATGAAAGAAGTACGTCCACGAGTATATTGCACCATGAACAGTATTATAACAAAATATACATACAATAATAATTTATATTTACAAATAATGTCTTAATATGGCATTTATATGTGATAATATGATACAAATGATGATTATAGGGTGTATATGTATTGCAAGTCCAATTTAAGTAGCTAGTAAAGAAATATAGTGATGTGTCACCGGGGGAGGGGGCCATAGCTCCCTATGCTATCATAAGGTGGGTGAGGGTTCGCGGTTAGATATTTTAATAAATGATGGATTTTATTAACTTAAAATAAAGTACCAAGAGGATACGAACACAATGAGCACACACCTGGCATCGGCATAGTTATGATGCACACAACCAACTCGAACGCGCACACACACAAAATATGTCGACAAATAGGATAGCCATACAAGATCACAGCTATGTGTAGGTGAGAGAGAAAAATCGAAGCAACCAGATTCGTGACCAGCAAACTGTAACAATGGCCATATTTGCACCAACAATTTTATGACACCAAACGAACGATGAGATTCTTTAACAATGACCTCTTCGGGAAGGGAGTGACGCTCCATGCCGCCGTCATCGGACCCAACCATCTAAGGCCAGATGGAAGGTTTTCACCCTGAAAAACCAGTCCGAGCATGTCTGAGCAATGCCTTCAACTAGGTAATGATGTAAAATCATTGCCAGTGTCAGGTACAACCAACTCAGGCCGGACCTAGGCTTTCACCCCAGAGACTAAGACCGGGTGCTCGAGTAGCACCACCATTGAAGCCACTCATGTGTTGTCGCCACTGCTTTTCCGCAATCACAACTGCTACCGCCGTCGCCGCACTACCATCCCTCTGCATCAAACATCATGCACAGTTTGCATCTCGTCGTCGAAGTCAACCATCAGATCTAGAGAAAGGAACCCTCGCAAAGACCTTTTGACGGTATGGCAGTCCTCCATGAGGTCGTCGTCATAGACCGTACTAGTCACCACAAGGATCAACACCAACGGGGGAGCACACCATGGTTGTCCACCACCTCGTTGGAGAGAGTTCTGCCCGGCCCCGTCGGCCCAAAGGCGACATGGCTGGAACTGGAGCACGAAAGGGAAGCGTCAACGCCTCCCTGAGGGAGCACTATGTCCGGAGGCGGTCAAATGTTCATCAGTAAAGTTTTTTTATGTTTATCTTTCCTCATGTTGGTAGTGAAGTTAGTTTTTTTTATGTTTATCATTATTCCATTTATTTTCCAAACAAGCACAATTTCTGCAGCACCAAATTTACCAGAGCACAAAGGCAATACCAACCGTGATCAGAAGTCTGACATGTTTCGAGAATTTTTTAAGCCAAACATAAAGAGACTATGCAAGTCATCATACACATAAATGGAATTTGAGAGCACATCGAAGTAAGCTCAATTGCAAACGACTCCCTCCATTCCTAAACACAAGTCTTTCTAGAAATTCTAATATGAACAACATACATAGCCAAAATGAGTGCACATTCTAAAATATGTCTATATACATCGTATGTAATGCATATTAAAATATCTTCTTTTTTTGTGAGAAAACTTCCGTTCTATTTATCTTCAATCATGACAGTACTACGAACACCAAAAATAATAAAAACTAGAAGGGATGGGCGCGCTTTGCTGCGCCGTTGATGTTGTTTGATTTTTATTAAAAAAATACTCCATCTATTTCAAACCTCTTTAAGTTTGACACATTTTTATAGAAATATTTCAACATCCATAATATCAAATCAGATTTTAGATTGTCATGAAATGATTTTTCATATTTTATTTATTTAGTATTGCAGATGTCGATGTTTTTTGCTCTAAACTTAGTCAAAGTTAAAGAAATTTTTTCTTTTCAATAAACAATTACACCTTATATTTTGGAACGGAGGGAACATTTGGTTTGGTTAGTGGGAAAGATGATGGAGTGTGTTTTCTTTTTTATACACATAATGCGGTGTTTTGTGGGCCTTTCGCATTGTGATTTTGTCTTGTCTGCTAATGAACTCATACTTATGTCAGGAAATGTTTCGTGTCGGCGGCTGCATGTATTATATTGATGCTATAGTATAATATGTTGACGCTTCTTCTTTTTAGGTGATGAGAGGGTGCCTAGGATTAATATGTTTTTATAGCCAGGTTGCTTCGATTGATTTATAATTTTTTTGTTCCAGCCAAAAATCAAGCACGAAATTTAATATTGAATTTCTCAATGGAATAAGAGAGCTTCAAAATTAAAGAGCATAGTGAATTAAAATAATTGAGTGAGAGACTGTTTACCTGGTCAAAATCGGTGACCCAATTCCAAATTGCTGGCCTCAATTGAATGAGAGGCCTCCAATCCCAGGGAGCTTAGTGATATAGTAGATTACATCCAGATTCGTAGACCACTTAGCGACGACTACAAACACTGAAGCGAGCCGAAGGCGCGCCGTCGTCATCGTCCCTCCCTCGTCGGAATCGGGCATAACTTGTTGTAGTAGACAGTTGGGAAGTCTCATGTTAAGGCCCCACAGGACCAGTGCAGTAGAACAGCAACCGTCGCCAATAAAGAATAACGTTGATCGAAATGATCCAACCCGAAGACACACGAACATAGACGAATAACAACTAGATCCGAGTAAATCCACCGAGGATAGATCCGTCGGAGACACACCTCCACACGCCCACCAACGATGTTAAATGCACCACCGGAACGGGAGTTAGGCGGGGAGACCTTTATTCCATCTTCGGAGAGCGGCCGCCGTCTCGTTTTTCTGAGCAGAACACAAACCCTAACAAAATACGAATGAATGACTAACAACGAAGAGAGTAGTTTTCATGTCCGCATAAGGCACGTGTTTTGTTGCCTTTCCATCCCTCCTAAGCATGTTGTATTTTAAAATGGGTTATCCGCCTTTTTCTAAACAAATGTTGTATTTTAATATGCTATTTCTCACACTTTGTTTTGGAAGGAATGTTCACTTTTCCATGAGAATTTGATTGAAAAACGGTATTATTCATAATCACTTTTTGTACCAGTGATTATGAATAATACCCCTTTGTGGAAGATGCCATTGTGGAAGATGCTAACTAAGACTACTTGACTGATGGGATATGGCGATGTGTCCCTGCACCAGAGAGGTAGCAGAAGCCGTCGATCAGATCAGGGATCCCATGCATCTTGTCCGCTCACGATGTTAATTCTACGTCAGGGTCAGGGTGTGCTTTCAGATGGAAAGGCGGAAAGTTTTTCTTGAACGGAAAGGCTGCTGAATGATATTTGATCCCTGAATCTCTGACATTTTAAGCACAGAACATGGCAAGGAAAATGCTGAAAAGGGAGAAGTTAGAGAAGGTGTGGCAGATTGAATTTCAGAAAGGTGCAGATGAAAGAAAGGATCATGTAGCATTCCTGAAAAAAGATTGACCGAGTTAAACTATCGTGATATTAAACTTTAGACCTATCAACTTTTTGAAGAACAGACAACATGCTCAGACTCGACGATGATACTGTAGTATGGTACACAAAATGTATGGTCGTGCATGGACGACGCACTCTTGGTCAGCCTCAAATGCTCTGTAGGTTAAAAAAAAACACAACTCAATGCAGTGGAGTCAAAGGCAAATCTGAAAACAGGTAGCGGGCGGTGTGCGTGAACTGGGCGTATACTTGGCCAAACCTCGGGCCGGGCCGGGCCTAGCCAAGCCCGAGCCAAAAAACCTAGGCCCGAGCCGGGCCCAGCCCAGCCATCGGGCCTAGTTTTTGGGCCCAAGCCCAGTCCGAACACGTAAAAGCCCGTCGGGCCTCGGGCCGGCCCCCTTCAGAAAACTGAAAAAATGACGGGCCCGGACCCGGCCATCGGGTTCAAAATCTAGGCCCGAGCCCGGCTCGGGAGCTGCGCCAAGCCGGGCCGGGTCGGGCTTTTTCGGGCCGGGCCGGCCGGGCCATGGCGAGGACTAACTGGGCGTAACTGCGAGATATAAGGGCATCCTCAGCCGCAAACCGTAAAAAACCTCATGTATCCGTCCGCACACAGGGAACCAATCCACGAACACGAATGTTAAAGTCAGTTATCTAGCGGCTAGCCGCATACATTTTTAAAACAATTCAAATCAACCGGACGAAACGCATGCAAACATGATCAGATTTCGTGCAAACTCAATCGGATTTCATATAAACATATCGGATTTCATACAAACATGATGGATTTTATTACAAATACATCAAATCAGTCCTAGGCGGGCCCTGTAGTATGATTAATACCTAATCTAAGTGATCGCCCGCGTCCGGTTCCCGTCTCCGGCCATCACCCTTGAGAAGTGAAGCTTCACATCTCCAGTTCCGCCTCGCGCTCTCCAGCTCCATCTCCGTGACCTCCGCCTCTGGAGCCGCGGGAACTGAAGCTGTCCACCTCGACGTCGCCGCCAAGCGACTAATCGACTAAAGATGCTGAATCCACCAAGCTTGGTGTCGACGGGAGGGGATGAGCGGTGGCTTTCCCGGGACACGGCCGATGGTGACCTACCGTGCACTACTCTTCCTCGTTGCCGACGGCGCTCGCAGACGCGTTGACTTCTTCGTGGTCGTGGCGTGGGGGCGTGGCCTCATCGTCGTCGGTGTCGCCGAACAACACCTTGCCCGCCTAGTCGTCACGCTCCATGCTGGTGGCCGCCACCTCCGCCACCCACTGCCGGTACCGCCAGCGATCGAGGTGGATCTCGCGGGCGGAGCGGTAGGACTTGAGCAGCGCCTCCTGCTCCGCCAGGTCCGGGTCCGGCATGACCTGCTCCTCCATCTACAGATGCCCTTGGAGGAGGTTGTGGCTGTAGTTGGCATCGCTTGCGCCTCTGGGAACTGCTCCTCTTGCACCATGTCCATATATTGGGCACGGGCCTCGGCTATGGTCAGGGTGCAATGGACCGGCGAGCCTGGAGCGGAGTAGGAGGGTGCCGCGGAGGAAGAGGAGGGTGGCATTGCCTCATCGTCAGTGGCGTCCTCCATTTGCACGTCCTCTAGCTGCATGTCGGCCTACCAGTCGGGAACAATGGTTGCCATGGCCTTCTTCTGCTCTGACATCAGCCCGTCCAAGAAAGCTTTGGCCACAGAGGGATCTATAGTGGGGAGTGATGTGGAGGGGGGTGACCGTGGCAACAGTTTATATAGCACCAGTGGGCGGTAGGACGGATGGACGAGTGGCGTCGTAGGAGACACCTCGACAACCGCGTGCCATCAATGCGGGCGGCAGACGGACGGACGGGCGGCCGTCGTGTCATTTGAACGCGCGGCAGTCGCTTGCATCGAGAAGTGGCACAGGCGGTGCGCTGCTTCAGTGTTGGCGCCAATGAGTGGCTGCGGCCGCTCTGGGCGGGCAACCCGGCATGAATGCGGGCGCTGATCACTGGAGCGGCGCTGACCGAAAATGAGCGGGAGGGGTGAGGTTTTTTTGGTGGGGTAGAGCGGTCGGAAAAGGGATTGAGATCGGTCTGGACTCCTGCAAACCTCCCCCACTTTTGTCTCCTGTTTGCGGGAGAAATCACGTCCGGACCTCTCCGTGGACCGATGCAGGTGAAAGGATCGATATGGTTGACTAGGGGGGGGGGGTGAATAGGTAACTAACAACTTTTAGCTTTTCTTTACCAAATTAAACTTAGCATCAAAATAGGTTGTCTAGATATGCAACTAGGTGAGCAACCTATGTGATGCAACAACAACAAGCACACAAGCAAGTAAGGGATACAACACAACATAAGCCTGCAAAAGTAAAGATAAGAGATAACCAAGAGTGGCACCGGCGGAGATGAGGATGTGTTACCGAAGTTCCTTACCTTTGAGAGGAAGTACGTGTCACGCCCAAGATGCGATTCTATCCCGATCACGTGGTGAACTCGTGATTGGGGCACAACCGCATTTCGGGCACTTAGCAAGATGGATATCATTACATCGTACCATTACATACATAGATGGGGATACATACAAGTCATACAATAGTCACATGAATACAACACATCATACACAAGGCATCCGACTACAGATGAAAACACATGAAGAACACAATGACATACATCCTGCTATCCCAGGCTGCCAACCAGGAACCTATCCCAAGACTGACGAAGAAGAAGAAGGAAGAACACTCCAACACAAGTAAACATCGCTCTCACATCAAGTCATCGGGAACCTGTACCTGCAACTGTTGTTGTAGTATCTGTGAGCCACGAGGACTCAACAATCCCATTACCATGGGTATCAAGACTAGCAAAGCTTAATGGGTATGGAAAGGATAAGTGGTGAGGTTGCAGCAGCGGCTAAGCATTTGAATGGTGACTAACTTACAAGTACAAGAATAAGATGAGCATCTACACCAATGGTCGCAAACTAGTAATGATCAATAAGTGATTCTGAACTACCTACGAGGCAAACATAACCCCATCGTGTTCTCTTCCCGAACTTACTCGAAAAGATACGATCACGGTTACTCACGCGGTTGGTGTATTTTATTTCGGATCCTATGTCAAGTTCTCTACAACCAGACATTAACAAATTCTAATCTGCCACATAACCGTAGGCACGGCTTTCGAAAGATCATAACTGTCGTGGAATTAGTACGACAGATGTCCGATTTAGGGGACTTAGGTGTGAGGCCATCGCATGGGTTAGCTTGAAGAGGTTAAAGCGGACAAAGGACACAAGGAGTTTATACTAGTTCGGCCCCTTCGATGAAGGTAAAATCCTATGTCTAGTTTGGTGTGGTATTGCTTGTGCGTCGATGAACAGGGAGCGAATCCGCTTGCCTGTGTCTCGAGCTGTTCTTTCTTGTCCTTGAACCGTCGCCGAGTCGTCCCTTTATATAGGAGGCGATGCCCGGTCCGGTTTACAGAGTCCCGAGGCCGGCTCATAAACGTGTCCGCCTCGGTCTCTACTTTCTATCTTACATCCCAAGTTTACATAATACGACGGTTTACAGACCGTGGGCCTTATGCATGGGCCCTAAACCTTTATGGGCTGTAACCTCTTGTACAGATTCTACTGGGCTTGTAACGATACAACAATGTCAGTGTAATCCGGACCTTCATGGCCGGTTTATACCTGCTAGTAATATCCCTGACATTAGGCCCCAGATTGATTTGAACTTGTTCATGTCAGTCTTCTAAGTCTTGCACAAATCTCCTTTTTGCAATTTATTTGCTTCATAAACCGGCCATGACGTCATCTCCTAGAATCGCCTTGATCCGTCGTGACATCATCTCCGCATTTAATGCTCGCATCTGTCTGTTACCTTTCTTAAATGCCGCACCAAAAATCGAGGCAACAACTCAATCTTTATCCGATCTCTGGCCTCCTCGATTTCCGCGCTTACCGTTTTTACCTCTTCGGCTTATAAATATCGCTGGGTCTCACCTCTTTTCCCTTTCTGCCTTCTTCTTCCTCCGTCTCCATCGCTCGAAGCTTCACCGCCGCTCTTCGAGCTCACCGTCGTCCTCGAGCCAGGCCGCTGCATCGACCTGAACGTCTCCAGAAAACTTCGCGGCCGTCCTCCGTTTCTTCAGGTACTCCTTCTTCTTTCCCGTAGATCTTACTCTAGGGTTTCCTTCGTAGCTTCGCCATGAACCCTCGAAGCTTTGCACTTCATCCATGTAGGTCAGCCTTGCCGTAAATTCAAACTTATTTAAGCTTGACTGGAATCCCTGCACTTCTGCTCCGTCATCATATCCTTAGTTCCTCTAGCTTTATCAGTTTAGATTCAATCTGTAGAACACCTCCGCAGACTTTCCTGTATATGACTTGTATTTATTCCAATGTTGGGGATATCGCTTATCGGGAACTTATCGGTCGACCCATGATAAGGGGTAAATCGGCCAGTTTATCAGCATATCGGCCGATTTATCGCCATATCGACTGATTTATCGGCCAAATTATCTTATCGATCAGACAACGGTAAGCGATAAATCAGCCGATTTATCGGCATATCGGAAGATATCTTGAACAGTGATTTATTCCATCTTTTTCTTGCGCCTTAGATCCATTTTTACTTTAGCTTTCTGTAGAAACTGTTTCTTCATACTTTAGATCTGTAGCCCATCTCACCGGTTTAGTCATCATATGCTCTCTTTGACGAAATAGACGTAAGCCTGTATCCCGTAATTGACGGTTTAGCTTCATCTTTTTCCACCATCATGAACCGGTAGCTGTCTCGCTCATATCTACTTCCAGATTATGTCAGGGATATTACTAGCAGGTATGAACCGGCTAGTGTAAACCGGCTTGTTATAATTATGTGATTGTAATATTTTGTAAAAGCTACGGCCCGTTAGATCTTAGAGCCCATGTAAAGAGTTGTGGCTTGTAAACCGCCCAATGATGTAACTTGAGGGATAAGGAAGAAAGAACAGAGACCGAGGCGGACACAAGTATGAGCCGGCCTCGGGACTCTGTAAACCGGACCAGGCGTCACCTCTATATAAAGGGACGACCCGGCGACGGTTCAAGGACAAGAAAGAATCAACCCGTCGATACTACAGGCAAGCGATCTGCTCCCTGTAAACCGACGCCCAAGCAATACCAAACCAACTAGACGTAGGCTTTTACCTTCATCGAAGGGGCCGAACTAGTATAAACTCTCTGTGTCCTTTGTGTGCTATGAACCCCTTCAAGCTAACTCGTGCGATGGTTCCATCATCAAGTCCGCTAAACCGGACATCTGCCGTGCTAATTCCACGACAGTTGGCGCCCACCGTGGGGCCTCCGCACGATGGTTTCGAGTTCTTGAAGGGCAGCTTCGAAGGGCTCAAGGGTTACGCGGTCGGCCGGATGACCAAGAGTCGCCGTGGCCGGATCTACATCGACGACGCAGGTTGGGGACCGGAGGCCGATTCAATCGAATACGGGTACCGGGTTCCCTTCGGTGGTATCCAAGTCTTCATTGGCAAAATCGGCGAACCGGGACCTGAGCCGGACATCTTCCCCAACATCGTCGAGCCGGCTCAGCGTGCGAGATCGGCCCGGATTCAGCCCGCCATGAAGCGCGTGTTCGTTGGAGCAATCCACGGAGTTCGAGCCGGAGACGGATCGGAATCCGATGGCGCAACAGTTGTCTACTCCGACGATGAATCTTCATCCGGAGAAACTGAGTCTTTGTATCAGTTGCAGGACGGCTGGTCTGAGGGTGAGTCCGATGGAAACAGTATTCCGGACCCCTTCGACCCGCCAAGCCGGGTGGCTGTCTTTTAATGGCCGATTCACAGCCCACGGTGAACGGGGCGACAGCAGAAGCTGGTGTAGGGGGGAGCGGCCCGGCCCTCTCACCTACTGACGTTCTATCCACCTTGATCGAGGAGTTCACAGCTAAAGCGGTGGAAACAGTAGCTCCAGCAGACAAGGCGCATCATGATGCAGAGCTCCTTCAGTTAAAAGGCCGGATTGATCAAATAAAGGAGGATCTGAAAGCAGAGAAGGCAATGATAGCGGTAAGACAAGCGGAGCTGAATGATCAGGCTTTTCACCTAAGGATGGAGCAAGCTTCTATGGAAGGAGTAAGGGGACGAAAATACCAGTCTCGTCTGCCACCGGTTTATGAAGCGACGAATCTGTTCATGACACCTGGGGCTGGGGCTAGCAATGATCCGGCCTTAAACCGGAGGGCACCTCCGGCCAGGGAGGAGCCGGTTCAGCAGCCCACCGCAGAGCAAGATCCGCGGATCACGTCTGCACCTTATGTTCCCACCCTTCGAGGTCATTATTCAAATCCTTTGGATAACATCGCTGCTGCTACTGCACGTTTGGCCGCTTTACCCGTGGAGGAGACATCCCCGGTGGCATTGGAGGCACGCAGAGTCAAGGAGCTACTTAATACGGCGTTAATACAACAGCAAGCATACTCTCATAGCAGGGAAAGGTTACATTCAACACCCCGTCCCAGCCGGAGTTACACTCGGCATTGGGAGGAGCCAGAAGTATCTAGCAGTGAACGCAGGCGGCATCAACGCAGACAGGATAATCCGGCAGGCGCAGCGGCACCAGCTCCGGATATAAACCGGGTTAGATCAGGAGCCCGAGAGGAGGTTCGCCAAACAACGCCGGTTCACACAGCCACAGCAGAAACAGAAGTTACGACGAGTTCTTTTGGGGTGCAATGTCTTATCCCCGCTTTACGGAGTGTCAAGCTGCCTAAAGATTTTAAAGGGCCCCGCAAGGTACCTAATTACACAGCGGATTTAGCTCCAGAAGCTTGGGTTGAAAGTTATGAGATGGCCATGGAGATGTTGGAGGTGGATGAATCGGCTTGTGCAAAATACTTTACTATGATGCTTGAGGGTACAGCCCGGACCTGGCTGAAGGGTTTACCCCCGAACTCCATCGGATCATGGGGGGAACTACGCAGCCAGTTTATCAAAAACTTCAAAGATACATGCAAGCAGCCGATGTTAGTGGTGGATCTAGCAGCTTGTGTGCAAGGAGAGCAGGAGTCTACAAGTGCTTGGGTGCGGAGAGTAGCGGAGATCTTGCACTCTTCGAATAGTATCAATCCTAGTACGGCGATAGTGACTTTGGAAAACAATTGCAGGTTTGAATCTTTAAAGTTAAAGCTAGGACGGCTTAAAAGGGATTGTAACGATATGGGAACTCTCATGAGTGCTTTAGTAAAATATGGGGACTCTCATAATACCAAGTATCCAGAAGCTGAAGGGGACAAGGCAGGGAAGGTTAACAAGCCTGGTAAACCGGCGCAAGTTAATCCGGCTGCTACAAGTTTTTTGGGCAAACAAAAGGCAGAAGGTGGCTCTGACTTCGTGGCCAATACTCAAGTTCAAGGGGGTTTTCAGCGTAGTATGAGCAACCCACCTCCACAAACTGGCGGAGGGACTGTTAGCTGGGACCAAGAGTTAGATCAGCCTTGTCCGAAGCATGGCTCGGGAAATCGACCGGCAAAACACACTATAAGAGAATGCAGGCCCCTTATGGAAGCAATAGTGGGCCGCTTTAATCCTCATGACAGGCCTCCAAATGGCGGTTCAGGTTCAGGGTTTTATGGTCCGGGTCATCAGGGGAGCAGCTCAGGATCAGGATATAGGGGCAATAACAATGGTTATCAAAACCGGGACGGTAATCAAAATAATCAAGGAAGTTATAATAACCAGGGCAATCAGCCGCGTAACCAGGGTGGTTACAATAACCAAGGCAGTCAGTAGCATGGCCAAGGTAATTACAATAACCAAGGCAATCAACAGCAGGGCCAAGGGAATTACAATAATCAGGGGAATCAGCAGCGTCAGCAACAGCAGCCGCAATCCGGATATCAGAGTAAGCCGAAGGAGTTGAGCAGCGGGCAATACCATGTCTTCACCACAAGTCTGTGTAAACGGGATCAGAAGGTTTTGAAGCGGACAGTTAACGCGGTTGAACCGGCAACACCGCAATTTCTGCGATGGTCAGAACAACCCATTATATGGAGTAGGGAAGACCACCCGATGCGGGTGGATAATCTGGGCCACTTCGCCTTGGTGGTGGCACCCCAGGTGGGAGGTTATAAGTTCACTAAAGTTCTCATGGACGGTGGTAGCAGCATCAACATCTTGTACTATGAGACTTTCCGTCGTATGGGCCTGACGGATAAGAAGCTAAGACAATCGAACACGGTGTTCCTGGGGTGGTCCCGGGTAAGTCAGCCTATCCGGTTGGAAAGATTGATTTGGAAGTTACCTTTGGAGATGAGCATGATTCCAGGTCAGAGATGATAACTTTCGAAGTCGTCAAGATCAAAAGCCCTTATCACGCTCTGTTTGGGAGGACGGTTTATGCTAAGTTTATGGCTAGGCCATGTTATGTTTATCTACAGCTCAAAATGCCGGGTCACAAAGGCACGATTACGGTTCATGGAAGCCGCAAGATAGCAGTGGAATGTGAAGAGGGAGATGCAGCTTATGCGGAGGCGGTATGTGCTACAGAAGAGTTGAAATTTTATAAAGATAATGTTGATCCGGCAGATATGACTCTGCTGAAGAAGCCAACTACAGAGCATGATCCGGCGTTGAAGTTTAAATCGGCAGAGGAGACCAAGCAAGTTGATTTTGTGCCAGGAGATTCGTCCAAGCAGTTCACTATCAGCGCTAACCTTGATCCCAAATAGGAAAGCGCGCTCATCGAGTTCATCCGTGAGAACCGGGATATCTTTGCATGGAAGCCTTCTGACATGCCAGGTATACCGAGGGAACTCGCTAAGCACAGCCTTAACATTGATCCGAAATATAAACCGGTTAAACAGTATTTGCGCCGCTTCAACGAAGAGAGGCGCAAGGCTATAGGGGAAGAAGTGGCCAGGCTTTTGGCCGCAGGATTCGTAGTGGAAGTCTTTCACCCAGAGTGGTTGGCTAACCCGGTGCTGGTGTTAAAGAAGAATGGGAAGTGGAGAATGTGTGTGGACTACACAGACCTCAACAAGGCTTGCCCAACTGATCCTTTTGCTCTCCCTCGTATTGATCAGATCATCGATGCTACAGCGGGATGTGAGCGGCTAAGCTTTTTGGATGCATATTCAGGATATCACCAGATCAAGATGGCAGTTAAAGACCAAGAGAAGACAGCTTTCATAACCCCTTTTGGTGCCTTTTGCTATGTGTCTATGCCCTTTGGGCTAAAGAGTGCTCAAGCAACTTATCAGCGTTGCGTTCAGAATTGTCTGAAAGGGCAGATAGGGAGGAATGTTCATGCCTACGTGGATGACATTGTGGTTAAATCAAGGAAAGAGGAGACGATGATAGAGGATCTTAAAGAGACTTTTGATAATCTTCGAGCTTATAAGATGATGCTTAATCCGGAGAAGTGTGCCTTCGGTGTTCCGGCCGGTAAATTACTGGGATTCTTGGTCTCAAACAGAGGAATAGAAGCTAATCCGGAGAAAATCAAGGCCATCACATCTTTGACTAAACCGGTTTGCATCAACGATGTTCAGCGTATCGCTGGCTGGATCACAGCATTAAGCCGGTTCATCAGCCGTTTGGGAGAAAAAGCGATCCCACTTTACCAGATGCTGAGGAAAACAAACCGGTTTATATGGAGTGATGAGGCAAACGCATCGTTTGAGGATCTGAAACGGCAATTGGCAAAGCCGCCGGTCCTAGCTGCCCCTATTGACAAGGAGCCGTTGCTGTTATATGTCGCTGCCAATGCACGGGCAGTCAGCGTCGCAATCGTGGTTGAGCGCAAGGAAGCAGGGAAGGAATACCCGGTTCAGCGCCCGGTTTATTACGTGAGTGAAGTACTCATTGAATCCAAGCAGAGGTACCCTCATTGGCAGAAGTTGGTGTATGGCGTATTCATGGCAAACCGGAAGCTGAAGCACTATTTCCAAGGTCATCCAATAACTGTGGTTAGTTCAGCACCGTTGGGGGACATAATCCAGAACAGGGAAGCTACAGGTAGAGTAGCGAAGTGGGCTATAGAGCTCAGCCCACATGAGTTGAAGTATGTGCCACGCACCGCTATAAAATCTCAGGCATTGGTGGATTTCATCAATGATTGGACAGAGTTGCAAACCCCTGAGGAGAAGCCGGATCTTACTTACTGGACGATTCACTTTGACGGTTCAAGACAGTTGGAAGGCTCGGGGGCTGGAGTTGTTTTAACCTCCCCCCCGAGGTGATAAATTTTGTTACATCCTCCAACTATTGTTTCCTTGTACTAACAATGCAGCGGAATATGAAGCATTACTTCATGGCTTGCGGCTAGCAAAGGAGATGAACTTGAGCCAGGTTAAGTGTTTTGGCGACTCAGATTTGGTGGCACAACAAGTTTCAGGCAAGTGGGATTCAAGAGATCCCCTCATGGCAGCTTATAGGCGAGAAGTTGAAGCGGTCGCAGGATACTTCAAAGGGTATCAGGTGGATCATATAGACCGGCGACGGAACGAAGCGGCCGATGCTCTAAGCCGGCTGGGCTCCCAACGTAAACCGGTGCCGCCAAATACTTTCTTGGATGAATTGCACAGTCCGTCGGTTCAAATACCATCGGAGGAAGACCTAGCTATTCCTGATCCGGAGGCACAATTGGTTGCAGCACTTCATGTTATCCCAGATTGGACACTGCCTTATTTGGCATATCTGAGCCGAGGAGAACTACCGGATGATGAAGAAGAAGCACGATAGATAATCCGGCGTTCTAAATCCATGACAATTGCAAACGAAGAACTTCATCATCGCAGTACTTCTGGAGTATTTCAGCGGTGTGTATCAACTAAGGAAGGATGTGAGATTCTTCGCGAGATCCATGAAGGGGATTGTGGTCATCATGCCGGTTCAAAATCATTGGTGGCTAAAGCGTTCCGGCATGGTTTCTATTGGTTAACCGCTCATGCTGATGCGGCGGATCTGGTCCGGAAGTGTGATGCTTGTCAGAAATTTTCGAGGCGTGCTCTGGTTCCGGCGCAGGAGCTCCGGATGATACCAATAACTTGGCCATTTGCGACTTGGGGGCTTGATATGGTTGGACCCTTCAAGCGATCCCAAGATCAGAAAACTCATCTACTAGTAGCAGTGGATAAGTTTACAAAGTGGGTTGAGGCAGAGCCTATAAGCAAGTGTGATGCGGCAACGGCAGTCAAATTCATCAAAAAGGTAATTTTCCGGTTTGGCTTTCCACACAGCATCATCACAGACAATGGCACCAATTTATCTCAGGGTGAGATGGAAGAATTCTGTCAACGAGAACATATTCGCTTGGATGTGTCTTCTGTGGCCCACCCCCAATCCAATGGTCAGGCTGAAAGGGCAAATCAGGAGATTTTGCGAGGTATCAAGCCCCGGCTTATGACTCCTTTGCAGAGAACCCCAGGATGTTGGGTTGAGGAGTTACCATCTGTTCTTTGGAGTATCAACACTACACCAAACCGGTCTACAGGTTACACACCTTTCTTCATGATCTATGGTGCTGAAGCAGTCCTTCCAAGTGATATCCGTCATGATTCACCAAGGGTAACGGCTTATGTTAAAGCGGCCAACGAGAGAGCAAGGCAAGACAGTTTGGACTGGCTGGATGAAGAGCGTGATATAGCTGCGGCACGATCTGCAATTTATCAACAAGATTTACGCAGATATCATAGCCGCCGGATCAAAACAAGGACGTTCCAGGAGGGTGACTTGGTCCTCCGGCTCATCCAAGATCAAACAGATATGCACAAGCTATCCCCGCCTTGGGAAGGGCCCTTTGTGGTCAGTAAGAACCTACACAACGGTTCATATTACTTGGTGGACGTTCGAGAACACAAGGACTCACGGACATCAGAGGAGGAGACGAAGAGGCCATGGAACATCGCCCATTTACGGCCATACTATACTTGAGCTATGAGCTCCACTGTATCCTATGTATATATTATGATTAATGAATAAACCGGCACCCTCGGTAAACCGTGGGCTCAGCCCTTTTTTCCAATACAAATATCTTGTGAGGACAACCATGCATGTTTTATCATATGTTATATTTCAACATATTGGCCGGTTTAAAGTTGATTTTTTGCAGAGTACACGGAAGCAATAAAACTCTCTAAAGAGCATGCGGTCACATCCGGTTCAAGAGAGGACGCTTCAAGATCTACCCGTGATTCCATGGAGCCAGGGAAAGCTATATGAACAGTCGGGTTTACCCGCATCCATCAATGGGCCCTCTGAAAAGATGGATAATCCACATTCAGTGATTGTCTAGGCCCTCTGGAAAGATGGATAATCCACATCCAGTGATTGGCTAAATTGTTTATGATGGTTAAATAAAAAGATGGATAATCCACAACATCGGCCCTCTGAAAAGATGGATAATCCACATTCAGTGATTGGCTAGGCCCTCTAGAAAGATGGATAATCCACATCCAGTGATTGGCTAAATTTTTTCTTACGGTTCCAACGGCCCTCTAAAAAGATGGATAATCCACATTCAGTGATTGTCTAGGCCCTCTGGAAAGATGGATAATCCACATCCAGTGATTGGCTGAACCTTGCTTTGAGCCTGGCAGCTCTTAAAAAGCCTCGATTACATGGTTTTGTTTGCAAAATTTGCATCTTTGGTGTTTATGTTTTATAACTCTTTAAACCGGAGTGGAACAGCTACAGAAGCTGATCACATATCTATAAAGTGAAAAGTCTGGGTCATGAATACCAGCATGAATAAACCGGTGTTCATTATAACCCGAATCATCCATCAGGCAACAAGCCACAAATTTCTGAACAAAGTTTCAGAACGAGATAAACCGGTGTCTATTATCAAGACCCGGGTGTATTATTGGATCCATGAAGATCTTCATCAAGAAATTTTAAGTTCTACCGGATTAAGAGTATTGAGCATACTTGATCTCAGGTATAACATTATTTATGGTATATACTTGTTTGATATCTTGAGAGAGCAATTTAATCTGTCCAGTGGTAAACCGCTAGGACATGTTTTCGGTGTTATTTTTGCAGGACCAGATGATACGCAAGATAAGCAACATAGACAAAATTTAATTTGGCAAAACGTCGAACACAAGAAGTCAGAATATCCGGATCAAAGCGGATCACGTTTCAGCTATCCTATTACAAGGCATAGCAAGCCTGACGGATTAAAAAGATTGTTTGCTAAAGCAGAGACTGCAATTACAACAATAAATTCTGAGTTATGCTCCTTCCTGCTGAGACGGCTGGCCATCAGCTTGATCCGGAATATCTTCGTCCTCTTGAAGCGGTTGGAAGTCCGGAACACGTCAATCAATCTTCGTCAAAGCCCAGAAGTACATCTCTTCGTTGATAAGTTCAGAAGGTTCGATATCTGGAGCGAAGGTATGAGGGCGAACCGGTGGGATTAAATTGACGGTGTCATAAACCGGCCGCTCCACCCGCTCGTTTTGCAAGTCGTACCCCGGATGATACCTGGATAAATCGGATTCAGCTGCAAGCTTGCTGGCGAGGGGGCGCATCTCCTTCGTCAAGGCGTAGAGGTCCTTCGCAGTAAAGGTGGAACCGTCTTCTTTAGTGTCAGGAAATCCAGTCAAAGCTTCTTCCGGATCAAGATCCGGGACCCAGGCTTTAGCCCTGGTAAGTGCCAGGAGAGCACCGCCTCGAGCAGCAGATTTCTTAACCTCTTCAAGATGAACCGGTAGAACAGACAACTTTTCCAACGTGCCTTGAATGGTTGTGGGGGCCGGTTTACCGAAAGATGTTGCACTAGTGATCCTCTGAGCGCCGGAATACAGCTGCTCGACCAAAGTATAACATGCCTTAAGTTTCTTGCGTAGGTCATCGCCAAGATGGGTGACACGGCGCCCTGCATATAAATATTACAGTTAAACCGGCACAGATGGAAGATCGCAAGGATAAAGCAGGAGTTCAGACTATACTTACCAAAGATTGCAGAAGTCATCAACTCAATTTGCTGCTTTAAGCCGGTTAACTCTTCAGTAACCGGATTAAGCGCCCCTTCAGCATCCTGAACCCTTTTCTCCAGCTCTTTCTTCTGAACTTCAAAAGTGGTCCGTTCTTCTTCAAAGAATTTTTTCAGATCTTCAGCGGTCTTTAAACTCACCTGAAGATCTTTCTTGGCTTTCGAAGCAGCAGACTCTGTCTCAGTAAGACGGCTCCGAAGTTCATTGATTTCATCAGCGTTCCGGTTTAAGTCAGCCTGCAAGTAAAATCAAGTGATAAGAAGCAAAAATCAGACAAGTCTCAAGCACACAAACAAGTTGTCTACTTGACACTTGGGGGCTAATGGACATTTGAAGCAATTTAAAGTCAAAAGTCTCAAGCACACAAACAAGTTGTCTACTTGACACTTGGGGGCTAATGGATAACTGAGGTATCAGACAAAAATCTTACAAGTATCAAATACATAACCAAGTTATCTACTTGATACTTGGGGGCTAATGTAAAGATCAATTGTTCAAGTTATAAGTTCCGGTTCACCTTCAACATGCAGCTAAACCGGAACTTGGGGGCTACTATGAGATAGAGGCATATCAAAAGCACAAAGTCAGAAGGAAAGGATTACCTCATATTTCTCCTTCATCAAATTAACCAAGCTCGCTTCGTAATCTCGGCTACTGTGGAGCCGGTTTAAGTACCCGGAATAGATTTCTTGGGCACTCATATCAGCAAGATTGGATAACTCAGTACTCCATTTACCCTTCTCTTTATATAGTTTCTCCGTTTTAGCCGTATGTTTGGCTAAAATGGTGGGCTCAGCCGGAGCAACGAAAGCAGCCCCAGTAACTACAACTTCAGGAGAAGCAGGTGCAGTTGGTGGAGTCGCAATATGAACTGGATTGGGAGAAGCCGGATTGACCTGAGGAGAGTTGACCCGGGCAGGACTTGGCGGATTGTGGATATCATCAGCAGTAGGGTTCTCGGGTACTGAGATATGATCCGTAGGGGCAGGATCATCAAGAGGAGCTGTGGGTTCGCCTTCTGGGGGGACGGTTGCTGCCGGATCAACTGCCGGATCATCAACAGTATTCTCCGCAGTGGGTTTGTTGGCTTTGAGTTTTTTACTAGGCTTTGGCTTGCTGGAAGAAAATTGGAAAAAGAGTTAAGATTATGAAGCAAAAGGTAATCATAAACCGGAAAAGTTAAAAAGATTTACCCTGGAACAGTCTTCAGTGGGGGAAGTTGCGTGGCAGATGATTCACCAGAGGATGATAGTGGAGTCTCCTGATAATCAGGGTCAGACGGTTTAAGAGGTTTGCGGATAAGCCCGGCCTTGGGATGGAGGAGAGTCGGAGAGAGTATAACCTCAGAACGGCGCCTCCGAGCCGGAGTGAGAGAAATTCCGGATGACTCCACTGCCAAGCCGCTGTGGCGAGTGGTCCGGCGAAGAGCTTCATGTTGTTGTTTATTCAAAAGAAAATTAGGATCCAATTGAGCATAAGGATGAGAAAATTGGTATTTCCGGACTGTTCGATGACTTTTTTGTGGGAGTGGTTCTGAATCGGAAGAAAGGATAGTTACCTCAACTTCGGCCGGATTATCACCTTCAGCCAACTCCTGTGGAAAGTTATCATTATACACAGATGTGAGTACAAGCAATCAAATTAAAGCCGGATTAATTCATACCTCGGAATCCGGATCATCATCCTCAGCGTGAGAGCTAGTGCCAACAGCTGCTTTTCTTTTCTTGTTAGCAAAAGTTTTCCGGCGTGGTTGTTTGCCGGGTTTTTCCTGAGGCTTTCTTTTCCAGAAAGGGTCATCGGCCTGTTCACACAGAGACAGTTGCAAGACGGTTTAAATAAACGGATCAAAAACATATACGAAAAAGCAAGGCTTACCGCAGGCAGCTTGTTCTTCTTGTAATATGAAGCTAACCCGACTTTGCTGCAATCTGCTAAGGAGACGTTGAGCATCTTCTTAGCCGATTCAATAACCTCGGATTCAGAAAGTTTCTCCTTGGTGAACCGTTGAGGGTCATCCGGTTTACCAGAATACTGGCACATCAACTATGATCGCCGGCTCAAGGGAAGGATACTCCAAGAGAGCCAGCAGCGCATAAAGTCGGTTCCAATTAAACGATTGGCCATGAAAGCTTTCAGTCTGGAGAGTTGAGATGCAAACCGGGTCCGTTCGACAGAGCTGAGTCATGGTGGCAGAGGATGATTCTCCGGAATACGGTGCTCGCGATAACCCGGCAGGGGGTTCTCCCCTTGAGGAGAAGTGTCAACACAGTAAAACCATGATTTGTTCCACTCCTTTGGGTGCGTGTGGAGAGCGGCGTGGGGAAAGACAACGTCTCTTCTTTTCTGGATGCTAACTCCATCTAGTTCCTGATGTGGTCCGCTAGTGAATTCCGTACGCCGGTTCAGGTGAAAGAAGTCCCGGAATAGATCAACAGACGGTTCTTCTTGCAGATATACTTCTGAGAAGACTTGGAAATCACATATATTTGAAATGGAGTTGGGCCCAATGTCCTGAGGATGGAGTTGGAAGGCAGCAAGAACGTCCCGGAAAAACTTTGAACCGGGGGGGGGGGGTGAAGCCTCGAGCTATGTGATCAAAGAAAACAATAACCTCCCCTTGCCTGGGAGTAGGAGGGCATTCGTTTCCTGGAGCCCGCCACTTCAAAACGGATCGAGGGCCTAAAGTACCAATTTCAGCAATTTTGACCAAGTCTTCTTCCGTGATGATGGAAGGGACCCAGTCACAAGAGACAAACTGCTTGGCCATAACGACAGAAGGACAAGTACTGGAAAAACATAAAGTATAAAACCGGATTATGCGAGTACAGCAGGATGAATCAGAAGATATCTACAAAGATTACGCAACGGTTTAGACAGGGGACTAATGATATAGTTAAACCGGCAATAACAGGGAGCTATGTCACTGCCGATTCATGACAGCAAAAGAGGAACAACTAAACCGTTACGTTCAACTTCAAAATTTTTACAGGAACAGGGCATGACAGTATAAACCGAAGTATACTTAGCAGATTTACAAAGGGAAAGAAACAAGTTTTGACAGACAATTAGGACAGAACAGATCTGAATATGCAAGAAAAAGAAAAAATAAATACGTGAAGATACGAGAAGAACTACAAGGGTGACAGATGGAGCGGATGAATCTACGGGTTATGTAAAAGTGATGAGATCTAAAACATAGAAGCAGCGAAATAAAAGCAGGATCCAAGGGCAGGACGTAAAGGTTAAAATTTCTGTGTACAAGGCGAAGCTCTCAAGAAGGCTCTAATGGCGGAAGCGTGAGGAAGAACCCTAGAAGACACGGATCTACAACGAAGAGGAAGGGCATACCTGGAACAGCGGAGATCGGCGGCAGAGTTCTCTGGTCAAAGGTCAGGTTGATGCAGCGGCCAGGGAAGTCTCAGACTCGGCGGTCGACGGCGGCGGTTTGAGCTCGGGCGTCAATGGCGTCTTGAAGCTCGGGCGACGGACGGAGGAAGAAGATGCGAAGGAGATAAAACGAATGAGGGCGGCGGTATTTATAAGGGAAGGACAAATACGAAGCGACATGCGCGGGATTTGAGGGAGCAAAGATCGGATAAAGATCCTTTTGACGCCTCGATCTTCGGGATAACCATTAAACAAAGCTGCAGGACAGCTCGCAGCGATAAATGCGGAGATGATGTCATGGTAAGATTTGGTGATTCTCGAGGATGACGTCAGAGCCGGTTTACAAAAAATGAGAAGGTAAAGAAGAAAGTTATACAAGACAAGGGAGATTGATATGAACAAGTTCAAATCATTCTGGGGCCTAATGTCAGGGATATTACTAGCAGGTATGAACCGGCTAGTGTAAACCGGCTTGTTATAATTATGTGATTGTAATATTTTGTAAAAGCTACGGCCCGTTAGATCTTAGAGCCCATGTAAAGAGTTGTAGCTTGTAAACCGCCCAATGATGTAACTTGAGGGATAAGGAAGAAAGAACAGAGACCGAGGCGGACACAAGTATGAGCCGGCCTCGGGACTCTATAAATCGGACCAGGCGTCACCTCTATATAAAGGGACGACCCGGCGACGGTTCAGGGACAAGAAAGAATCAACCCGTCGAGACTACAGGCAAGCGATCTGCTCCCTGTAAACCGACGCCCAAGCAATACCAAACCAACTAGACGTAGGCTTTTACCTTCATCGAAGGGGCCGAACTAGTATAAACTCTCTGTGTCCTTTGTGTGCTATGAACCCCTTCAAACTAACTCGTGCGATGGTTCCATCATCAAGTCCGCTAAACCGGACATCTGCCGTGCTAATTCCACGACAGATTAGTAATACCATTAGTCCCTTGTTTAAACCGACAATTAGGCCCATAACTTTATAGAATGCCCCGGCTTATACTTTAGCAATTGGTAAACCGGATTCTGCATTGTACTTTTCAGCACTTCCTCATTCAAAACGATGGCCAAGCAATTCGTCGCTTGCAACTGGGTTCCTTCCCGGATAACGGAAGATGATTTAGTTGGAGCGGCCTCAATTGGCGTCATGGGCCCCAAGGAAACTCTACACTAGCGAGCACCTGAAAAAGAATGCCCTCCTGCGCCTAACGAGGGGGAAGTTGTAGTTTTTTATGATCATCTGGCCCAGGGTTTCAGTCCTCCCGGTTCAAAATTCTTCTGGGATGTACTAGCTGCCTTTCAAATCCACCCCCAAGACGTAGGCCCAAATTCTGTTTCAAACATGTGCAACTTTCAAGTTTTCTCAGAGGCATACCTTCAGGAAGAACCATCAGTGGACTTATTCCGGGATTTCTTTCATCTGAACTGGCGGACGAAATTTACTGACGGGCCTCATGAGGAACTGGGTGGCGTCAGTATCCAGAAAAGAAAGGATGTGAGTTTTCCTCACGCTGCCCTTCACAGCCACCCCAAAGAGTGGAACCAGACGTGGTTCTACTGCAAGGACACTTCGCCTGAAGGAGAGAATCAGCTGCCGGGTTACCGTGCCTATCGCCTTGCAACAGACCATCCTATGCCGCAACGTCTCAGTGCCCCAGAACGGGCCAGGTTTGCCCCTCAACTTTCCAAGCTCAGGGCCTTCGTGGCAAATGGTTTAACCGGCGTTTACTTCGTCCGCTGCTGGCTCTCTTGGAGCATTCTTCCATTGAGCCGGCGCTCAAGCCTGATGTGCGAATATTCCGGCAAGCCAGACGACCCTCAGCGCCACGCTGAAATACTGCTTCCTGATAATGAAGTAACTGAATCCGCTAAGAAAATGCTGAATATTCCTCTGGAGGAGTGCGGCCGGACCGGTTTAGCTCCGTTCTGCGCAACCAATAAACCGCCAGCAGTAAGTCTTCCGATCCTTACCTGCTTGTCTTAACCCGGTCATATCAGTTGTCTTCCACTCATTACTTATCCTCTCGCACAGGCCAACGATCCCTTCTGGAAGAGAAAATCTCAGGATAAACCGGCCAAGCAATCGCGCAAAAAGACTTACGCCGTTAAGATGAAAAAGGCTGCTGCCGCTTCCGGTTCACACCTTGAGGAGGATGATCCGGACTCTGAGGTAATAACTAACCCTTATATCCTCTGATCTCCCTTTGTCTAAATTTATGTTAACAATACCTTTCCACAGGATCTGCCGGAAGGAAGCAAAGCGAGGGGAGTTGAGGTAATTTCTCTCTCATCTGATTCAGAACCTTTGCCACCCAAGATCCGCCGGGTATCCCGGAAATATCCCTTTTCTCATCCTTACGCTCAATTGGATCCCAACTTTCTTTTGAAGAAGCAGCATCACGAAGCTCACCGGACCACGCGCCACAGCAGCCGTGTGGTTGAGTCGACCGGAATACCTCTTACACCGGCTCGCAGGCACCGCTCCGAGGTTTTACTCACTCCAACTCTCCTTCATCCAAAAGCAGGCCTTATACGTAAACCACTTAAACCGTCTAATCCCAACTATCAGGAGGCTCCTGTGTCTTCTTTCGGCGAGTCAACTGCTACGCAGGTCCCTGTACTCAAGACCGTCCCTGGGTAAGTCCTTTCTTCAAACATCCGGTTTATCTTCCCGTTTTTAACTTTATGATCCTCACTATTTCTTTGGCCTTTACCAGAATGCCGAAGCCTAGCAAAAAGGCGAAAGCAAATAAACCGGCTGCTGAAACCACTACCGCTGAACCGGCCGACGACCCTGAAGCGGCCGTCCTTCCAAAAGATAACCCTGAAGCTCAGTTTGATGATCCCATTCCTATGGATCATGACGATGTTGCTGCTCCGGGAGGTGATAACATGGAGAACACGGCTGAACCGGCAAGCCCTGTCCGGGTTAGCCCTCCTCGGACCAACCCAGCATCTGTCAGCCCGGTACCTACTGCTGTCCCCCTCCAGCCAACTGCTGCCCCATCCGCAGATGTTGAGATAACCGGACTAGGCTTCACTGCTCCCACCGAGCCTGTCACCTTGGCCAGGCATACTGCCAAGGAAGAAAAATTTCAACAAGACAAAGGCAAGTGGAGCACAGACTTATCCAGCTATGCCCAGTTGAATGCCCAGGAACTTCATTCCGAGTATATGAACCGGCTTTTTACCAGCCGCGATTACGAAGCCGGATTGGTTAATATGATGAAGGATAAATATGAGGTGATTTTCTTTCCTTTTCCTTATGCCTCTGCTTTGTAATTTTGCAATCCTATACTCATGTCATAGTAGCCCCCAAGTGCCGGTTTATCTTCGTTTGTAGGTGAACCGGGACTTCCATTATGCCTGAGAATGAGCTTACATTAACCCCCAAGTGCCAAGGGCATAACTTGTTTATGTGCTTGGGACTTGTCTGAATTTTTTTCTTTCTTTACTTCAATTGCACATTAGCCCCCAAGTGTCAAGTGTATAACTTGTTATGTACTTGAGACTTGATTGATCCGTCCTTCTAATCCGTTTGAATTCCTTGCAGGCTGACTTAACCCGGTTGGCTTCAGAGGCAACTGAACTTTGGAACAACTTGGCCTTCCACGAGACTGCTTCAGCCAAAGCTAAGGAAGAACTTGTCCTTGCTTTGACTAATACGGAAAAACTTAAGAAAGATTTTGAAGCGGAGCGGTCCACCTGGGAGGTGCAAAGGAGTGCTCTTGAAAAAAGAGCAAAGGACGCCGAAGCTGCTCTTAATCCGGTTACGCAGGAGTTGACCGATTTAAGACAGCAAATAGAACTCATGACTTCTGCTATCTTCGGTGAGTACCCATCTGTATATGTTTTTCCTCCTTGCAATCTTTGTTCCGCCCCGATTTAACTCGACCAATGTATATAGGGAGGTGCATAACTCATCTTGGAGATGATGTCCGGAAGAAGCTCAAGGCAGCTTATACCCTGGTGGAGCAGCTTTATTCCGGCGCTCAATGGGCTATCAGTGCCATGTCCCACAACAAACCAGCACCGACTACCATTCAAGCCACTTTGGAGAAGCTGTCTGTCCTGCCTGTGCGTCTGGTGGAGGTGAAGAAGTCTGCTGCACGGGCTGGTTCTCTTATGGCGCTGACCCGGGCCAAAGCATGGGTTTCGGACTTTGATCCGGCTGAGGCTATGAACGGATATCCCAGCAATAAAGAGGATGGATCGACCTTCTCTGCTGAAGACCTCCGTGCCTTAACCAAGGAGATGCGCCCGCTCGCCAGCAAGCTTGCCGATGAAGCGGATTTGACAAGGTATCATCCTGCCTACGATCTAGAAAATTCACGGGTGGAGCGATCGGTTTACGATACTGAGAATCTGATCCCACCAGTTCGTGGCCATACTTCCGCTCCAGATATTGACCCTTCAGATCTTATCGATGACAAAATGTATTTCCGTGCACTCTCCAAGATTGATTGGTGCGCTCCTGGTTTTCAGCCATTGCCTGAAGCTGATGAAGACCCGGAACAAGTTGACCCTCAGCCTTCGCAGCGTGAAGAGGAGTCGTAAACCGTCCGATTTAATTTGTAGTTGCTGATTATTCTACAAAAAACTTTGATCTATTCGGGCACGCGGGTGCCTTGTAATAGGATAGTTGAAAATATTGTCTTTGTCCCAATATGGATGGCACAGCTTGACTTGGCATCTGTCAATTTAATCCTCTGTTTTGCCATGCTTGATCCGCTTATATTATCTGTGCCTGCATGAATGAGGCCAAAAGATGTCCTGGCGGTTTACCATCGGACAAATTACACTGCTCCAATATATATATATATATATATATATCAAAGGAATAACTGTTTATCACAAATATACATCATACCTCTGATTAAGTGTGCCTGTCAACTTTAATCCGGTAGGTATAATTGAAAGCGTAAGCGCTGATGAGGCTCTTGGCTCTCTTGTTTGGCTTTTTCCTGATAGCCGATCCGATTTATAATGAACGCCGGTTTAACTCCCCGCTGGTGTTCATGACCCAGACTTTTAACTTTGTAGATATATTTTCAACCTTGCGGTTGCCCAATCCCACATCAATAGACTTGTTTAAAAAACAAAATTTATGAAATCATAGAAACAAAGCATTTTTGGCAAATAAGACCATGTAGTCGAGGCTTTTTGCGAGCTGCCAGGCTCCAAATTCGAGGCTTTTTGTGAGCTGCCAGGCTCTAGGCTTTTTGCGAGCGGCCATTTGGCTCCAGGCTTTTTGTGAGCTGCCAGGCTCTAGGCTTTTTGCGAGCTGCCATTTGGCTCTATACTCTTTTTGCGAGCTGCCAGGCTCCATAGGCTTTTTGCGAGCTGCCAGGCTCCATATTTGACGTAATCATTGATGACACACCACCCAATGTTTCAAAACCTCTAAGGGATCTTGTCTTTAGGTGATCAACTCGACGATTATCAGTGGCTTTTTGCGAGCTGCCAGGCTCCATAGGCTTTTTGCGAGCTGCCAGGCTCCATATTTGACGTAATCATCGATGACACACCACCCAATGTTTCAAGAACTCTGAGGGATCTTGTCTTTAGGTGATCATCTCGATGATTGTCATTGGCTGATTTCTTGATACACCAAGGGCGCCGGTTTAGGAGGCCATGGTGAGTTTTCAGAGAAACTCCCATGTGATACTCCTTTGGTGTGCTCGCCGGGGTACCTATGTTTGAGTTGTGCTGTGCAACAAACTCTCTTTGGTCCCTTAATAAATAACTGCCCTGCATATCAAACTATACGGATCAAAGTAACTGTTTTCTTGATGAGAATGATATATATCAAGAAAAATAGACTTTATATGGATATCACCTGAGTTTTCAGCAGAACTCCCATGTGATACTCTTTTCGAAGAAGATGGCTGATTCCCCGGTTTACTGGGGGCGCCGGTTTATTTATTAATCATAATATATACATGGTACGTAAAGCGGAGCCAATGGCTCAAGTGTAGTAAGGTCGCAGAAGAGCGATGTTCCATGGCCGCTTCGTCTCTTCCTCTGCTGTACGTGAGTCTTTATGCTCTCGAACGTCAACCAGGTAGTATGAACCGTTGTGTAGGTTCTTGCTGACCACAAAGGGTCCTTCCCAAGGTGGGGATAACTTGTGCATATCTGTCTGGTCTTGGATGAGCCAGAGCACCAGATCCCCCTCCTGTAACGTTCTGGTCTTAACCCGGCGGCCGTGGTACTGGCGCAGGTCTTGTTGATAAATTGCTGATCGTGCTGCTGCCGTGTCCCATTCCTCATCCAGCCGGTCTAAACTGTCTTTTCTTGCTTGCTCATTATCCGCTTCAACATAAGCTGCCACCCGTGGTGAGTCGTGCCGGATGTCACTAGGGAGAACCGCTTCAGCACCATATACCATGAAGAAGGGCATATAACCTGTAGACCTGTTAGGTGTAGTGTTGATGCTCCAGAGGACAGAAGGCAACTCCTCTACCCAGCAACCTGGTGTTCTTTGCAAAGGAACCATAAGCCGGGGCTTGATGCCTCTCAAGATCTCTTGGTTGGCCCTCTCAGCTTGGCCATTGGATTGAGGGTGAGCTACTAATGATACATCCAGGCGAATATGCTCCCTTTGGCAAAACTCTTCCATATCTCCTTTAGATAGGTTGGTGCCATTATCAGTAATGATGCTGTGTGGAAAACCAAACCGGAAAATTACCTTTTTGATGAACTTAACCGTTGTTGCCGCATCACACTTACTCACAGGCTCTGCCTCAATCCACTTTGTAAATTTGTCCACTGCTACCAACAGGTGGGTTTTCTGATCTTGGGATCTTTTAAAGGGTCCAACCATATCAAGCCCCCAAGTTGCAAACGGCCAAGTAATTGGAATCATCCGTAGCTCCTGTGCCGGAACATGAGCACGCCGCGAAAATTTCTGGCAAGCATCACATTTTCTGACTAGGTCCTCTGCATCAGCATGAGCCGTTAACCAGTAGAACCCATGACGAAAAGCTTTAGCTACCAATGACTTTGAACCGGCATGATGACCACAATCTCCTTCGTGTATCTCTCAAAGAATATCACTTCCTTCTTCTGATGATATGCATCGCTGAAAAGCCCCCGAGACACTGCGGTGATGAAGTTCTCCATTGACGATGGTCATAGATTTGGACCGCCGGATTATCTGCCGAGCCTCGACTTTGTCCTCTGGCAACTCACCTCGGCTCAGGTATGCCAAGTAAGGGAGTGTCCAATCCGGAATAACGTGAAGTGCTGCAACTAGCTGTGCTTCCGGATCAGGAATAGCTAAATCCTCCTCTGATGGTATCTGTACCGACGGACTATGCAACTCATCCAAGAAGGTGTTTGGTGGAACCGGTTTACGCTGAGAGCCCAGCCGGCTTAACGCATCAGCCACTTCGTTTTTTCGCCGGTCTACGTGGTCCACCTGATATCCTTTGAAGTACCCTGCAACCGCTTCAACTTCTCGACGATAAGCCGCCATGAGCGGATCTTTAGAGTCCCACTTACCAGACACCTGTTGTGCCACTAGATCTGAGTCACCAAAGCACTTGACCCGGCTCAAGTTCATCTCCTTGGCCATCCGTAAACCGTGAAGGAGAGCTTCATACTCAGCCGCATTGTTGGTGCAAGGGAACATTAATAGAAGGACATAACAGAACTTGTCACCTCGTGGGGAAGTTAACACGACTCCAGCCCCCGAGCCCTCTAGTTGCCTTGAACCGTCAAAGTGAATAGTCCAGTATGTATGATCCGGCTTCTCCTCCGGTGCTTGCAGCTCAGTCCAATTATTGATGAAATCCACCAGTGCTTGGGATTTTATGGCAGTACGGGGTACATATTTCAATCCGTGTGGGCTAAGCTCAATGGCCCATTTCGCCACCCTGCCAGTGGCTTCTCTGTTCTGGATTATATCCCCCAATGGAGCTGAGCTGACCACAGTGATTGGGTGGCCCTCGAAATAATGCTTCAACTTCCGGTTTGCCATGAACGCGTCGTATACCAACTTCTGCCAGTGCGGATACCTTTGCTTTGACTCAATAAGAACCTCACTGATGTAGTAAACCGGGCGCTGAACAGGATATTCCTTGCCTGCTTCCTTGTGCTCCACCACAATTGCCACGCTAACTGCACGGGCATTGACGGCCACGTATAGCAGCAGCGGCTCTTTGTCAACAGGGGCAGCAAGAACTGGCGGTTCTGCTAATTGCCGCTTCAAATTCTCGAATGCAGCGTTTGCAGCATCACTCCATACAAACCGGTCCGTCTTCTTCAGCATCTGATAAAGCGGGATCGCCTTCTCTCCCAAACGGCTGATGAAACAGCTCAATGCTGCAATACGGCCTGCTACGCACTGGACATCATTGATACAAGCCGGTTTAGCCAAGGATGTGATCGCCTTGATCTTCTCCGGATTAGCCTCAATCCCTCTGTTTGATACTAAGAATCCAAGGAGCTTGCCTGCTGGAACACCAAAAACACACTTCTCCGGATTAAGCATCATCTTGTAAACCCGGAGGTTATCAAAGGTTTCTTTCAAGTCTTCTATCAGTGACTCCTCTTTCCTGGATTTCACCACAATATCATCAACATAAGCCTGGACAGTTTTTCCAATCTGCCCTTTGAAACAGTTCTGCACACAACGTTGATAAGTTAATTGGGCACTCTTGAGCCCAAAAGGCATGGATACATAGCAGAAGGCTCCAAAAGGAGTTATAAAAGCCGTCTTGTCCTGGTCCTTAACTGCCATCTTTATCTGATGATAACCTAAATATGCATCCAAAAAACTTAGCCGCTCACATCTTGCCGTAGCATCAATAATCCGATCAATACGGGGGAGAGCAAAAGGATCAGTTGGGCAAGCCTTGTTTAAGTCTGTGTAATCAAGACACATCCTCTAGGTTCCATTTTTCTTTAGCACCAGCACCGGATTAGCCAACCACTCTGGATGAAACACCTCAACTATGAATCCTGCGGCCAAAAGCCTGGCCACTTCTTCACCTATCACCTTGCGCCTCTCCTCATTGAAGCAGCACAAATACTGTTTGACCGGTTTAAATTTCGGATCAATATTAAGACTGTGCTCAGCGAGTTCCCTCGGTATACCTGGCATGTTAGAAGGCTTCCATGCAAAGATATCCCGGTTCTCATGGATGAACTCCATGAGCGCGCTTTCCTATTTGGGGTCTAGGTTAGCGCTGATAGTAAACTGGTTGGATGAATCGCCCGGAACAAAGTCAACCTGCTTGGTCTCCTCCGCCGGTTTAAACTTTAACACCGGATCATGCTCTGTAGTTGGCTTCTTTAACAGGGACATATCCACCGGATCAACATTGTCTTTGTAGAATTTCAGCTCCTCCGTAGCACAAACTGCCTCAGCGTATGCTGCGTCTCCTTCCTCGCATTCCAATGCAATCTTGCGGCTTCCATGAACCGTTATGGTTCCTTTGTGACCCGGCATCTTGAGGTGCAGATAAACATAACACGGTCTAGCCATGAACTTGGCGTAAACCAGTCTCCCAAACAGAGCATGGTATGGGATCCTGATATTTACGACCTCGAAGGTCACTGTCTCTGATCTAGAATCCTGCTCATCCCCAAAGGTAACTTCCAGATCAATTTTCCCAACTAGGTAAGCCGATTTACCTGGCACCACTCCATGGAATACTGTGTTGGACCGCCGGAGCTTCTTATATGTCAACCCCATACGCCGGAAGGTCTCATAATATAAGATGTTGATGCTGCTGCCGCCGTCCATAAGTACCTTTGTGAACTTGTAGCCACCCACCTGTGGTGCCACCACCAATGCCAATTGGCCCGGATTATTAACCCGTGGCGGGTGATCCTCTCTGCTCCACACAATGGGTTGCTCAGACCAACGTAAGAAACGTGGTGTCGCCGGTTCAACTGCGTGTACTACCCGCTTCAGCACCTTCTGATCTCGTTTGCACAAACTTGTGGTGAAAACATGATACTGCCCACTGCTTAGTTCCTTCGGATTATTCTGATATCCGGATTGCTGCTGCTGCTGACGCTGCTGATTGCCTTGGTTATTGTAACCACCCTGATCATGCTGCTGGTTCTATTGATGCTGGCTGTTGCCGTTGTAGTTATTGTTACCGCCATGATATCCTGATCCGGATCCGTTACCTTGGTAACCTGGACCCTGAAAGCCCGAACCTGATCCGCCGCCGGGGGGCCCGTGGTTATATCTGGCGTGCTTCATAGCCTCCTGCATGATACGGCAGTCCTTCCAGAGATGCTTAGCTGGGTTTCCCTCTGTACTGTGCCTTGGGCAGGGTACACTTAGCTGTTGATCTAGATTGAAGGATAGCCCTTCACCATGTGGGGGTGGTCTACCCTTGCGGCGCTGTCCGTTTCCCTGAATGTTGGTGTTGGCCACAAAGTCAGAGCTGCCCTCCGCTTTTCGTTTGCCATTGTAACCTGTACCTGCCGGATTGGCCTGCGCCGGTTTACCAGCTTTGTTCGCCTTCCTAGAATTGTCTCCGTCTGCATCTGGGTACTTGGTGTTATCAGAGTCCCCATACTTCACCAAAGCACTCATGAGCGTTCCCATGTTGTTGCAATCGCGCTTGAGCCGTCCTAACTTCAGCTTCAAAGACTCGAACCGGCAATTATTTTCCAAAGTCACTATCGCCGTACTGGGGTTGATACTATTGGAAGAGTGCAGGATCTCTGATACTCGCCGTACCCAACTACTTGTGGTCTGCTGCTCTCCTTGAACACAAGCTGCTAAGTCCACCACCAACATCGGCTGTTTGCACGTGTCTTTAAATTTTTTGATAAACTGGCGACGCAACTCTCCCCATGATCCGATGGAGTTAGGCGGCAGGCCCTTTAACCATGTCTGAGCTGTACCCTCAAGCATCATGGTAAAATATTTGGCACACGCCGCTTCGTCCACATCAAGAATCTCCATAGCCATCTCATAACTTTCAACCCACGCCTCTAGAGCTAGATCCGCCATGTAGTTGGGTACCTTGCGTGGGCCTTTGAAGTCCTTGGGTAATTTCACGCTTCGTAAAGCGGGGATGAGACACTGTACTCCAAAGGAACTAACCGTGACTCCCATTTCTACGGTGGTGGGGTGAACCGGCGTCGCTTGACGGGTGTCCTCGCGGGTAGTATGTCTAGCCTGGTTTATCGCCTCTTGGGCGTGTGCTTCTGCTCCCACCGGATTATCCTGCCTGTGACGGTGACGTCTCCGCTCGCTGCTAGACACAACCGGTTCATCCCAGTGCTTAGTATAACTCCGGCTTGGGCGGGGGGTGGAATGAATCCTCTCATGGCTGTAAGAATACGCCTGCTGATGTGTCAGCGCCGTGTCCAACAATTCCTTAGCCCGCCGTGCCTCCACTGCTACGGGGGATGCCCCCTCAATGGGTAAAGCGGCCAGTCATAAAGCGGCGGCGACAATGTTGTCCAACGGGTTGGAATAATGGCCGGGAGGGGTGGGTACGTGCGGTATTGGCACAACTTGGTGGTTCCGCTCTGTTGCCGGCGGCTGAACCGACGCGCCTGTCCCCGGAGCCCCTCCCCGGTTTACCTCCGAGCGGTTACTGGCTCCCGCTCCTGGTGTGCCAAAGAGATTCCTCGCCTCATAAACCGGCGGTAGACGAGTTTACTGTCTTCTGTACATTACCTCATGCGCGGAATTCTGATCCACCCTGAGCCGGAAAGCTTGGGAGTCTAGCTCTGCTTGCCTTGTAGCCATCCTGGCTTTCTCCGCATCCAGATCCCGTTTAGCTTGCTCAATCCGGCCCTTCAGCTAAAGGATCTCCGCATCATGTTGCGCCTTGTCGGTAGGGGCCACTTCTGCCGTTGCGAGCGCCGTCAAATTTTCGACCAAGGTGGATAGGACGTCAGAGGGTGATGGGGTTTGGTTGCCTACCCCGGCACCCGCTACCTCTGAGGTGAATGCCCCGGTCATCGAGGGCTGCTATGTAGACTGTGATCCGTCCATGAAAACAGCAACCCTGTTCGGCAGATCAAAGGGGCCCGGAATACTATCACCATCGGATACGCCCTCTGACCGGCCATCCTGCAACAGATACAAAGCTTCGGTCTCTCCGAATGAAGATTCATCGTCGGAATAGACAACTGTCTCGCCACCAGAATCCGATCCGTCCTCGGCTTGGATTCCATGCACTGCTCCAACGAAAACATGCTTCATGGCGGGCTGAATCCGGGCCGACCTTGCACGCTGAGCCGGCTCGACGATGTTGGGGAAGATGTCCGACTCAGGTCCCGGTTCGCTGATCTTGCCAATGAAGACGTGGATACCGCCGAAGGGAACCCGGTACCCGTATTCGATTGAATCGGCCTCGGGGCCCCAGTCTGCATCGTCGATGTAGATCCGGCCACGACGACTCTTGGTCATCTGGCCAACCGCGTAACCCTTGAGTCCTTCAAAGCTGCCCTTCAAGATATCGAAACCATCGTGCGATAGCCCCACGGTGGGCACCAACTGTTGTGGAATTAGCACAACAGATGTCCGGTTTAGGGGACTTAGGTGTGAGGCCATCGCGCGGGTTAGCTTGAAGAGGTTAAAGCGGACAAAGGACACAAGGAGTTTATACTAGTTCGGCCCCTTCGATGAAGGTAAAAGCCTACGTCTAGTTTGGTGTGGTATTGCTTGTGCGTCGATGAACAGGGAGCGAATCCGCTTGCCTGTGTCTCGAGCTATTCTTTCTTCTCCTTGAACCATCGCCCGGTCGTCCCTTTATATAGGAGGCGATGCCCGGTCCGGTTTATAGAGTTCCGAGGCCGGCTCATAAACGTGTCCGCCTCGGTCTCTACTTTCTATCTTACATCCCAAGTTTACATATGTCACAACCCTAGTTCTGGTATGCACTAGGCTAGTCTTGTTGTTTGCATCATGTCTAAAATTATTTTTGAAAGTTGAATTGAGGTTTTTTGAAACCCTCAGAAAGCAGTTAGAAATAATAATAATAGTCAACTTTAAAATCTTCTCAAAGAAGCCCAAGAAAATGTTCCTGTTAAACCTTGGAAAATATTGGCAAGAATAAATTTCAAACCAATATTTTGGAGGCTTTAAAATATTTATTTGGGGCCTTTGAATTAAATCAATTACATATTTGAGTTGAATTTATTTCTGTTATATAAGAAATAAAGTTCAAGTATTTTTTTAAGTTTGCATGTGACCTTGGACTAGTTCCCTGAGCTCACATAAAAATTTACAGAAAGTTTTAAAATGGTTTGGTTTGTAAATCAAATCAAAACAAAGAAAGAAAATTAGAAAACAGAAACAAATAAAAAAAGAGAGGAGGGAGAGACTTACCTGTGCTGGCCCAGCACAGTGCGGCCTGGCCGGCCCAGCCCACCTGCCTCCCCTGTCGTCTTCCTCGCGCCAGTAGGCGAGGCGCGTGCCCGACGCGCGCGCACGGCGTGCGCGCCACCTCCTCCCTCTCTGCCTGGCTGTCCCCTTCTCCGTTGTGTCTGGACGAGCACGCACCCCCGGACTCTCTCGCACTCTCCCCCGTCCTCTCCCCCCTCCTCTGCTCTCTCCTCCGCTCGGACCCGAGCGCGTCGTCGCCGCCGTTCGCCACTGCCATAGCCACCGCCTCCCCCTCGCCTCTTCGACGAGCCCCCGAGCTCCGCCTCGCTGCCGTGCACCTCTACGCCGAGCCGCAGGACCCCGGACGCCCTGAGGCCCCGTCCCCGAGCTCATCTTCTCTACACGGCCACCGGACGCCGTCGACGAATTCGCCGCCTCCGACACGTCCCCGAGTCCACTGACCCTCCCAACAGACTCGCGGTGAGCCCACGGATCGTTTCCCCCTTCTTCCCTGGTCGCGTTCGACCTCTAGGCCATATCTCCGCTGATGCCCGACCTCCCTGCCGCCGGCCATGTCGCCACCGTGGACACTGCCACCTAGGGCCGTAACTGAGCACACCACCTTGTTTAGTGCAACGCCAGGACCCCAAAACCATCACCTGTTGTTCCTGCCGTGCACCGCAACGTCGAAACCGCCGGCTTCCGAACTCCGGCCGCCGGCGCACTGCTCGCCGGCGCCACTCCAGCCACTCCCCGGCCGAGCCACCACCACGGTTGGATGCGGACGAGCTCCAGCATCCCGTAGCTGTACTCCACACGCCAAAATACGCCCTGTAGGAGAATCCCGCACATCACCGATGTGTTTGGCCTCGCCGGCGGCTAAACGCCGGCGGGTTTGACCCGCTGACCGGCGTGGTTTGACCCCATGGTCCAGTTGACCTCCCCTCTCTCTCACTGACATGTGGGCCCTGCCCAGCTAATTAGTTGTTAGGATTAGTGTTAGTACTAATTAACTTAGTTAGGTTAGTCCTACAGTCACTGACTAGTGGGCCCTGCCCAGTTAGTTAGGGCTAACTAACTCAGTTAGTTTACTGAAGCCACTGACGTGTGGACCCCACACGTCAGGTTTGACCTGAGTCAGCACTGCTGACTTGCTGACGCAAGCATGACACAGTGCTGACGCAATAAACAATTTTCTGGAATTATTTTTGTTTAGGAAAATCCAGAAAATTGTTTAAACTTCAAAAAATCACAGAAATTCAACCGTAACTCAGAATGAAATAATTTATATATGAAAAATGATCAGAAAAATATGAAGAATCTGTTTATGGCATTTTCATGTATGTTAAACCAACTTATACTTGCTGTATAGGTGAAAACACATAAATGGCACTTTTAAATGTTAATTTTGGAATTGCATTTGAACCCTTGGTTCAAATTGACTACTTTCAAATAGAATGCTAGTTGCATTAGCTCAAATAACATCACATCTTCATGCCATGATCACGCATCATATTGTTGCATATGCTTGTGTTTGATTGTCGGCACCGTTCTTCTCGATAGGTCCAACTCCGGAGACCGATCCAGAGTACCTGTCAGAGGAGCGGTGCTCTGCACGTTGTTTTACTAGGCAAGCAAACCCCCTTGTTCATTCCGATACAACCCCTCTCTCACTCCTGCTCTCTGTTATTGCATTAGGACAACAACGACTTCAACTGCTACTTTATGCTGCGGTAGTTGAACCCATTCCTCTGCATGACCTGTCATTGCCATAGTAAATAGTTGAAACCCACTAGCATGTGTAGGAGTTGATTGAAGCAATGATGTGATCTTACCATGCCTTGCTTGCTATTGCTTAGAGTGTGTCAGGTCTGATTCATCGGGAATGAATTGGAGAGCAATGATATGTTCTGATGCTGAGAGTCAAGTGTGTGAACACGTTTTGGTAAAGGTAGCGGTGAGAGGCCATGTAGGAGTACATGGTGGGTTGTCTCACTGGAACCGTCCCTAAGAACTGAGTTCTGTGTATGTTGTCCAATGACTAGCTACTACCATGCATTGGAATGCTTAAGTGCCCCTCTTGACTTATTAACCGACTTGGTCTCTGTCCAGGAGTTGCAACTAGTTTCTGGTGTTTGTAGGTAGTGTTAGTAGTCTACCAAGTGGCACTCGGCCAGGTGGGCTTGGGACAGACTAGGCACCGTGGCACGGTGTACCAAGCGTAGATCCACTCGGCGAGGTGGGCTTGGGAACCCTGCGCACATCATTTGGGGATGTGAGCAACACCCCGGCCGGATCTCCTTACGGATGGAACCAGAATAGGCGATAAACCTGGACTAGAGTCTTGTGTGGTTAGTCAGGTCGTGGCCGACACCCTCGCCAGGCTTCCGCTTGAAGGTTTCCGAGATACACAAGATGTACATGGCGGTAAGTGGCGAGATCGTGTGTGAAGAAGTACACCCCTGCAGGGTTAACATGATCTATTCGAATAGCCGGGTCCACGGTTATGGACTTCTTGGATGCTTACGTAGTACATAGACAACTTGAAGTGGATACTATAAAATACTCAAGACAAGTGTGAGTGCTATGGATGGCCTTCTCGTAGGGAGACGGGGATGAATCCATAGTGGTGTATTGTGTGGTGCTAGTGGACTCGTGTGCGCCACCACAAAAGAGTTACCAGCAGTCGTAGAATAGGATAGCCACTGAGTCAAAGCTGGCTTGCTGCAAGTAAACCCCACTCTACCTTCTTGATACAAGTGCATGTATGATAAGATCTGATGTAAGTCTTGCTGAGTACCTTTGTACTCATGTTTGCTTAATTTATGTTTTGCAGATGAGACTGCTGTCTCACTAGTAGATCCGCTTGGACTTCGACAAGTAGCTTGTTGCCTCAACTACGTTCTTGGACGAATGTTGTAGATAGTCAGGCTCTTCAGCCTTTTCCATTTGTAGATGTCTGTACTCAGACATGTTGTGCTCCCGCTTGTTGCTTGTATGCTCTGATTGTTGGGTCATGAGACCCATGTTTGTAATATCTGGCTCCTCGGAGCCTAATGAATAAATACTTTGTTTCTTAGAGTCTTGTTGTGATGCCATGTTGTATTTGCACATATCGAGCATATTGTGTGTATGTTATTGAAATGCTTGGTATGTGTGGGATCCGACACCTAGTTGTTTAACCTTGGTAGCCTATCTTACAGGGAAATGTCTCCTAGTGCTTCCACTGAGCCTTGGTAGCTTGCTACTGCTCCGGAACACTTAGGCTGACCGGCATGTGTCCTTCTTCGTTCCTGTGTCTGCCCCTTAGGGGAAATGTCACACGTTGTTCCTTTAAGTCCCTGTAGCTTGCTACGACTTGGGTTCATACGTTGATGACCGACACGTTCGTTGCTGGGTCATGTATGCCTGTCTCTGTAATTTAGTGCCACTTTTGGTTTATAACTGGTCATGTCGGCCCGGGTTCTCTGTCATATGGATGCTAGCGACACTATCATATACGTGAGCCAAAATGCGCAAACGGTCCCGGGCTAGGTAAGGTGGCACCCATGGAAATACCGTGCATGAGGCCGCAAAGTGATATGGTGTGTTACATGCTAGACCGGTGTGACTTAGGATCGGGGTCCCGACAACTTTGGTATCAGAGCCTGACTGCCTGTAGGATTACCAAGCCAAAATGGTCGAAGTTGAGTCTAGAAATTCTTTAGTTATATAAGGGAATTGATTATGGAAGGGAACGTAAGGCTCTTTTTACTCCTTATACCTCATGTCTTCTGATCTAAGTCATCCTACCTTTCCTACGGGGTTAAGGAACTAGGCTATCTCTTCCGTCTATCAGGATCATGAGTTACTACTCCGTAGTCCCTTAGGATTGGTTGATCAGAGTCCTACTCTTGTTTTCAAGTTCTTCCGGTGTAGTTTGTTTAGTACTATCACAGAACCTTGAGTGATGATGTTGAGTTGTTGTATTACCCTTTGTTAGAAGGATGTCTCATTCTGAGCATTTTACTGCCGTTATGCTGTCGGAATTATCCTAGTAGTTCGAGAGATACTAATTTCTTGTTCTACCTTATGCATCCTATAATTGATGATGTTTCCGTTCTCGGTTTCGCTTCTCAGGATGTCTTCAGTTAAGCGAAGCTCAGCTGCTCGTAGGCAGAACCACGAAGGTGGTAGGGATGAGGAGGATCCTCCTGACCATCCTTCGTTGGTAGAGTTAATGATTGAGATGGAGAGAAACAAGCGTGAGTCTAACCGCTTGTTGGCACGTATTGAGGAGAACACCGCACATCAGTGCAAGGAGTCAGCAACCATCCATGACTTCATTCGTTTGGAACCACCCACCTTCCATCATCCCATTGAGCCACTCGATGCGGATGACTGGCTTCATAGTATCACTCACAAGCTGCGTTCTGCGAACGTAGCTGAAGGTGACAAGGTCATCTATGCCACTTATCACCTGGAAGGTCCTGCTAGTCTGTGGTGGTAGAACTATGAGGCCATGATTCCAGCTGGCCAGATTCCTACCTGGAGAGATTTCACCGAGGCTTTTTGTGAGCATCATATCCCTCAAGCTCTCATCTATCGCAAGAGAGAAGAGTTCTGTAGTCTTACCCAGGCTAAGATGGCTGTTGATGCTTATAGTAGAGAGTTTGAGAACCTCGCCCGCTATGCTACAGAAGAAGTGTCCACGGACGCCAAGAAGCAGGCTAGGTTCCGGAAGGGTCTCAACCCCAAACTGCGTCGTGATCTCCACTTGCATCATTGCAACACATTCCAGGCTCTTGTGAACAAGGCCATCAATGCAGAGACAGCTCAGCTCACTTACGAGGAGTCTCGTAAGCACACCCTTGATTTGGGATCTTCAACTGGTTCTAGTTCTCAGAAGCGCCGAATTTGGGTTCCGAACTCTGTTCTTCCACCCAGTTGTACACCGAGGCCATCTTATGTGGTACCTCTTCCAGTTCAGTAGTATGATCCACCCAGGCCTATTGATGGACCGTTTGCCAATGTGGGTTCACGTCCTACCTCCAGGATTTGTTACAAGTGCGGAGAGCCGGGCCACACTGCCCGTATTTGCACCCAGACCCGTGTTGCTCCACCCCAGTCCGAGAAATCTGTTGGCCGTGATAAGCCATCACACAAGATGATCAGTGTCAAGTCAGCTCCCATCGAATATGGACGTGTGCATCACGTCTCAGCCAAAAACGCTCATGATGATCCCGATGTTGTTCTTGGTACACTCCTTGTCAATTGTCTTCCGGCATCGGTTCTATTCGATACTGGAGCATATCATTCTTTCATTTCCGAAAGTTATGCCCGCTTACACGACATGTCATTTTGTTATATGCCCTCCCCACTACTCATTCAAACTCCTGGATCCAAATGGCAAACTTCTAGTGTAAGCCATGGAAATGAAATCCTTGTCGACAGACTTGTGTTTCTTGCATCACTTGTAGCCCTCAAGTCTTCAGATATTAATATCATCTTGGGTATGCACTGGATGACAGCTCATCATGCCAAGATTGATTGCTGCACTAGGTCTGTTCAGCTTACACACCCATCTGGCAAGATAGTCACTGTCACCACTGGAGTTGCAAAGCGTCAACTATATTCTCTTAATGCCAGCCCCCTTCCAGACCTTGAAGATGTTCCGGTAGTCCGTGACTTTCCGGATGTCTTTCCAGAGGAACTGCCAGGTGTTCCACCTGACCGAGATGTAGAGTTTGTTATAGATCTTATCCCAGGAACCGCTCCAATCTCTAGGAGACCTTACAAGATGGCACCCTTAGAACAAGCTGAGCTTAAGAAACAACTTGATGAGTCCTTGCAAAAGGGTTTCATCCGTCCTAGTTCTTCTCCCTGAGCTTGCCGCGTCCTCTTCGTCAAGAAGAAGGATGGTACGAATCGGATGGTTGTAGATTATCATCCCGTTAATTTGGTCACGGTAAAGAACAAGTATCCGCTTCCCAGGATCAACGACCTGTATGATCAGCTCGCTGGATCCTCAGTCTTTTCCAAGATGGATTTGAGGTTGGGATACCATCAAATCGAGATTAGAAATGGGGACATCCCCAAGATGGCTTTTGTCACTCGTTATGGTCAGTACGAGTACACCGTCATGTCCTTCGGTCTAACAAATGCTCCAGCCACTTTCTCCCGCTTGATGAACTCGATCTTCATGGAGTACTTAGATAAGTTCGTCGTGGTTTACCTCGATGATATTCTTATTTACTCGAAGAACGAGGAAGAGCATGCCGAACATCTTAGACTTGTTCTAGAAAAACTCAGAGAGCACCGCCTTTATGCCAAGTTCTCCAAGTGCGAATTTTGGTTGCCAGAAGTGACCTATCTCGGCCATGTAATCTCTGGTAAGGGCGTTGCTGTCAACCCCGAGAGAGTTCAGGCTGTCCTTGATTGGACTCCACCTGAAACAGTTAAACAAGTTAGAAGTTTCCTTGGTCTAGCCAGTTACTGTTGCCGCTTTGTTGAGAACTTCTCTAAAGTGGCCAAACCTCTCACGGAACTTCTCAAGAAAGATAAAAAGTTTGAGTGGTCCCCATAGTGTGAGCACAATTTTCAGGAACTGAAAAGACGCTTGACTTCTGCTCCCATACTTGTGCCACCGGATTTTGCTAAGGACTTTGTTATCTACTGTGATGCCTCACGACAGGGACTAGGTTGCATTCTTATGCAGGATCGTCATGTGATTGCCTATGCATCTCGACAGTTGCATCCACATGAGGAGAATTATCCTACACATGATCTAGAGCTTGCAGTCGTAGTCTACGCACTTAAGACCTGGCGACATTACCTCCTTGGTAATCGTTGCGAGATCTATATCGATCACCAGAGCCTCAAGTATATCTTCACCCAACCAGATTTGAACCTTAGGCAAAGACGTTGGTCGGAGTTGATCTCAGATTACGACTTAGGGATTACCTACACCCCAGGCAAGGGAAATGTCATGGCTGATGCGCTAAGTCGTAAGTCCTATTGCAACAATCTCATGTTGCAGCAGGGCCAACCACTTCTCCATGAGGAATTATGTAAGCTTAACCTTCACATCGCTCCTCACGGATTCCTTTCTACCTTGGTGGCGAAACCTACCCTTGAGGATCAGATCATTTCTGACCAGAAGTTTGATAGGGGTGTTATGCGCATCAAGAGAAACATTAAGAAGGGAGTTGGTGGATGTTTTTCTATGGATGATCGGGGTGTTGTTTTCTTTGAGAATCGCTTGGTGGTTCCCAAGAATCAACATCTGCGACAATTGATCCTTAAAGAGGCTCATGAATCTCCTTTCACAATTCATCCCGGTAGTACTAATATGTATCAGGACCTACGCCAGAGGTTCTGGTGGACTAGGATGAAGAGAGAAATCGCTCAGTTCATTGCTAACTGTGATGTTTGTCGTCTCGTTAAGGCAGAGCATCAAAGACCTGCTGGCACCCTTCAGCCGCTAGCTATTCCTAAGTGGAAATGGGATAAAGTTGGTATGGACTTCATCACCGGCTTTCCCAGGACCAAGAGAGGGAATAATGCTATCTTCATAGTCATTGATCGTCTGTCCAAAGTGGCTCACTTCGTACCTGTTCGAGAGATTATCACTGCTAGTCAGCTTGCTGACTTGTATATTTCTCGAATAGTGTCACTTCATGGTGTTCCACTAGAGATCAATTCAGACCGTGGTAGTCTTTTCACTTCTCATTTTTGGGAGAGTTTCCAGACTGCCATGGGCACCCATCTTTCTTTCAGTACCGCTTTCCACCCTCAATCAAGTGGTCAGGTGGAACGAGTCAACCAAATTCTCGAAGACATGCTTAGAGCTTGTGTTATCTCTTTCGGTATGGATTGGGAGAAATGTCTTCCTTTCGCCGAGTTTGCTTATAACAATAGCTATCAATCCAGTCTTAAGAAAGCCCCTTTTGAGATACTCTATGGACGAAGATGTCGAACACCTTCGAACTAGTCAGAAACCGGTGAAAGACAATTCTTTGGACCAGACATGATCGAGGAAGCAGAAGAGCAAGTTCGCATCATTCGTGAGAATTTGAAAACAGCTCAATCTCGTCAAAAGAGCCAGTATGATCGTCATCATAAGGAAGTGGCTTATGAAGTTGGCGATAAAGCTTACCTTCGGGTTACTCCTTTGAAGGGTACCCATCGTTTCGGTATCAAGGGCAAGTTGGATCCTCGTTACATTGGTCCTTTTCGCATTCTCGCTAAACGAGGAGAGGTTGCCTACCAGTTGGAACTACCCCCACATCTTTCTCGAGTTCATGATGTCTTCCACGTCTCTCAACTCAGGCGTTGCTTCTCGGATCCCATCCGCAGAGTGGACCATGAAACGCTTGATCTCCAAGATAACCTCACATACCAAGAGTATCCCATTCGCATTCTTGATCAAGCAGAGCGTGTCACTCGACGACATAACATCAAGTTTCTCAAGGTTCAGTGGTCTCCTCATTCCGAGAGAGAAGCTACTTGGGAGCGAGAAGATCGTCTCCAACTGGAGTACCCCACCTTCTTTCCGCCGACTCCTGAATCTCGGGACGAGATTCTTTCGAGTGGGGGCGAGTTGTCACAACCCAAGTTCTGGTATGCACTAGGCTAGTCTTGTTGTTTGCATCATGTCTAAAATTATTTTTGAAAGTTGAATTGAGGTTTGTTCAAACCCTCAAAAAGCAGTTACAAATAATAATAATAGTCAACTTTAAAATCTTCTCAAAGAAGCCCAAGAAAATGTTCCTGTTAAACGTTGGAAAATATTGGCAAGAATAAATTTCAAACCAATATTTTTGGAGGCTTTAAAATATTTATTTGGGGCCTTTGAATTAAATCAATAACATATTTGAGTTGAATTTATTTCTGTTATATATGAAATAAAGTTCAAGAATTTTTGTAAGTTTGCATGTGACCTTGGACTAGTTCCCTGAGCTCACATAAAAATTTACAGAAAGTTTTAAAATGGTTTGGTTTGTAAATCAAATCAAAACAAAGACAGAAAATTAGAAAACAGAAACAAATAAAAAAAGAGAGGATGGAGAGATTTACCTGTGCTGGCCCAGCACAGTGCGGCTTGGCCGGCCCAGCCCACCTGCCTCCCCTGTCGTCTTCCTCGCGCCAGTAGGCGAGGCGCGTGCCCGACGCGCGCGCACGGCGAGCGCGCCACCTCCTCCCTCTCTACCTAGCTGTCCCCTTCTCCGTTGCGTCTGGACGAGCCACGCACCCCCCGGACTCTCTCGCACTCTCCCCCGTCCTCTTCCCCCTCCTCTGCTCTCTCCTCCGCTCGGACCCGAGCGCGTCGTCGCCGGCGTTCGCCACTGCCATAGCCACCGCCCCCTCGCCTCTCCGACGAGCCCCCGAGCTCCGCCTCGCTGCCGTGCACCTCTACGCCGAGCCGCAGGACCCCGGACGCCCTGAGGCCTCGTCCCCGAGCTCATCTTCTCCGCACGGCCACCGGACGCGATCGACGAATTCGCCGCCTCCGACGCGTCCCCGAGCCCACTGACCCTCCCAACAGACTCACGGTGAGCCCCCGGATCGTTTCCCCCTTCTTCACTGGTCGCGTTCGACCTCTAGGCCATATCTCCGCTGATGCCCGACCTCCCCGCCGTCGGCCATGTCGCCACCGAGGACACTGCCACCTAGGGCCGTAACTGAGCACACCACCTTGTTCAGTGCAACGCCAGGACCCCAAAACCATCACCTGTTGTTCCTGCCGTGCACCGCAGCGTCGAAACCGCCGGCTTCCGAACTCCGGCCGTCGCCGCGCTGCTCGCCGGCGCCACTCCGGCCACTCCCCGGCCGAGCCACCACCACGGTTGGATGCGGACGAGCTCCAGCATCCTGTAGCTGTACTCCATACGCCAAAATACGCCCTGCACGCGAATCCCGCAGATCAACGCCATGTTTGGCCTCGCCGGCGGCTAAACGCCGGCGGGTTTGACCCGCTGACCGGCGTGGTTTGACCCCACGGTCCAGTTGACCTCCCCTCTCTCTCACTGACATGTGGGCCCTGCCCAGCTAATTAGTTGTTAGGATTAGTGTTAGTACTAATTAACTTAGTTAGGTTAGTCCTACAGTCACTGACTAGTGGGCCCTGCCCAGTTAGTTAGGGCTAACTAACTCAGTTAGTTTACTGAAGCCACTGACGTGTGGACCCCACACGTCAGGTTTGACCTGAGTCAGTGCTGCTGACTTGCTGACGCAAGCATGACATTGTGCTGACGCAATAAACAATTTTCTGGAATTGTTTTTGTTTAGGAAAATCCAGAAAATTGTTTAAACTTCAAAAAATCACAGAAATTCAACCGTAACACATAATGAAATAATTTATATATGAAAATGATTAGACAAATTTGAAGAATCTGTTTATGGCATCTTCATGCATGTTAAATGTCAGGGATATTACTAGCAGGTATAAACCGGCTAGGGAAAACCGGATTATGGTAATATAGTTGTATAATTATAAACTTAGTGGAGGTTACGGCCCATGAAGGCTTAGGGCCCATGTGTAAAGTTTACGGTTTGTAAACCATCCTATCATGTAACTTGAGACACAAGGAAGAAAGAGCAGAGACCGAGGCGGATACAATTAAGAGCCGGCCTCGGGACTCTGTAAACCGGACCGGGTGTCGCCTCTTATATAAAGGGACGACCCGGCGACGGTTCAAGGGACAAGCAACAACCCGTCGAGAAACAGGCAAGCAATCTGCTCCCTGTTCATCGACGCCCAAGCAATACCAAACCAAACTAGACGTAGGCTTTTACCTTCATCGAAGGGGCCGAACTAGTATAAACCCTCTGTGTCCTTTGTGTGCTTTTAACCTCTTCAAGCTAACCCGTGCGATGGTTCCACAACTAAGTCCGTTAAACCGGACATCTACCGTGCTAATTCCACGACAGTTGGCGCCCACCGTGGGGCTTTCACACGATGGTTTCGAGTTCTTGAAGGGCAACTTTGAAGGACTCAAGGGCTACGCGGTCGGCCGGATGACCAAGAGTCGCCGCGGCCGGATCTACATCGACGACGCAGGCTGGGGCCCGGAGGCCGATTCAATCGAATACGGGTACCGGGTTCCCTTCGGCGGCATCCACGTCTTCATCGGCAAGATTGGTGAACCGGGACCTGAGTTGGACATCTTCCCCGACATCATCGAGCCGGCTCAGCGTGCGAGATCGGCCCGGATTCAGCCTGCCATGAAGCGCGTTTTCGTAGGAGCAATACATGGAGTCCAAGCCGAGGACGGATCGGATTCTGGTGGTGAGACAGTTGTCTATTCCGATGATGAATCCTCATCCGGAGAGACTGAATCCTTGTATCTGTTGCGGGACGGCCGGTCCGAGGGTGTGTCCGACGGGGATAGTATTCCGGACCCCTTTGATCTGCCAAACCGAGTGGCTGTCTTTATGGCCGGATCACAACCTACGCCACAGCCCACGGTGACCGGGGCGTCCACAGATGGGGCAGGGGGGAGCGGCCAAGCTCTCTCGCCCGCTGACGCTCTATCAGCCTTAGTAGAGGAGTTGACAACACGGGCAGTAGCAGTGGTGGCTCCTGCTGACAAGGCGCAGCACGATGCAGAAATCCTTCATCTAAAGGGCCGGATCGAGCAAGCTAGAGAGGATCTAAATGCAGAGAAAGCTATGATAGCAACAAGGCAGGCATAGCTGGATTCTCAGGCCTTCCAGCTCAGGATGGATCAGGCCTCTGCACAGGAAGTAAGGAATAGAAGGTATCAGTCTCGTCTACCGCCGGTCTATGAGGCGATGAATCTCTTCGGGACGCCAGGAGCGGGAGCCAGCAATGATCCGGAGGTAAACCGGAGGGGAGCCCAAGTGACAGGTGAACCGGTTCAACAACCCACTGCGGAGCAAGATCGACGGGTTATGCACACGCCTCACATCCCCACTCCTCCTGGCCACTACTCAAACCCCCTGGATAACATTGTCGCTGCCGCTTCACGCCTGGCCGCTTTACCCATTGAGGGGACATCCCCCGTGGCAATGGAAGCACGCAGGGTCAAGGATCTACTCAACACAACATTGACACAGCAGCAGGCATACTCCTACAGCAGGGAGAGACTTCATTCAACACCCCGCCACAGCCGGAGTTATACTAGGCATTGGGATGAACCGGAGGTGTCCAGCAGTGAACGGAGGCGACACTGTCACAGACAGGATAATCAGGTAGGGGCAGAGGCGCAAGCCCAGGAGGCGGTAAACCGGGCTAGACCTACGGCCCGCGAGGAGATCCACCAAACGACGCCGGTTCACACAACCACAGCAGAGACAGGAGGCACGGCGAGTTCCTTTGGAGTGCAGTGTCTTATTCCCGCTTTACGAAGTGTAAAGCTACCTAAGGATTTCAAGGGTCCACGTAAAGTGCCTAACTACACAGTAGATTTGGCTCCAGAGGCTTGGATCGAGAGCTATGAGATGGCTATGGAGATGCTGGATGTAGATGAAGCGGCATGCGCAAAGTATTTTACCATGATTCTTGAGGGTACAACCCGGACCTGGTTAAAGGGCTTACCAGCTAACTCCATCGGATCATGGGGTGAGTTGCGCCGTCAGTTCATTAAAAATTTTAAGGACACGTGCAAACAACCAATGTCAGTGGTGGACCTAGCAGCGTGTATACAAGGAGATTAGGAGCCTACGAGTGCATGGGTACGACGAGTGTCAGAAATCTTGCACTCTTCAAACGGTATCAGTCCCAGTACGACAATAGTGACGCTGGAAAACAATTGCCGGTTTGAGTCTCTGAAATTGAAGCTTGGAAGGCTCAAACGGGATTGTAATGACATGGGAACTCTCATGAGCGCTTTGGTAAAATATGGGGACTCTGACAACACTAAGTATCCAGACGCGGATGGAGATAAAACCGGAAAGGCAAATAAACCTGCTAAACCGGCGCAGGCTAATCCGGTCGGAACAAGCTTCAATGGTAAGCGAAAGGCAGAGGGTGGCTCTGATTTTGTGGCCAATACCAGAGTTCAAGGAAGCTTTCAACGCAACAAGGGTAAACCGCCTCCATCGAGCGGCGGAGGGTTCATTAATCTGGAGCGGCATTTGAACGAGCCTTGCCCGAAGCACAGCACGGAGGAACGCCCAGCTAAACACACATGGGGGGAATGCCGGGTCATGATGGAGGCCATGAACCGGGCCAGATTCAACAATGGACCGTCGGGCGGAGGTTCAGGCCCCGGGTTTCACGGTCCAGGTCATCAGGGTAATGGCTCCGAATCAGGATATCGTGGCGGCAACAACAGTTACAATCAAGGCAATCATCAGTATGGTCAGGGCGGTTACAATAACCAAGGTAACCATCAGTATGGTCAGGGCGGTTACAATAACCAAGGCGGCCAACAGCAGGGCCAGGGTAATCACAACAACCAAGGCAATCAGCAGCGTCAGCAGCAGCAGCAGTCCGGATATCAGAATAATCCGAAGGAGCTGAGTAGTGGACAGTATCATGTGTTCACTATGAGTTTGTGCAAAAGAGATCAAAAAATCCTAAAGCGGGCAGTACACGCAGTTGAACCAGCCACGCCACGATTCCTACGCTGGTCGGAACAAACTATTGTGTGGAGCAGAGAGGATCACCCGCCGCGGGTTGATAATCTGGGTCAGCTGGCCTTAGTAGTGGCGCCACAGGTGGGTGGCTACAAATTCACTAAGGTACTCATGGACGGTGGCAGCAGCATCAATATCTTATATTACGAGACTTTCCGTCGCATGGGGCTGACGGATAAGAAGTTAAGACAGTCAAACATGGTATTTCATGGAGTGGTGCCAGGTAAATCAGCTTATCCGGTTGGGAAAATTGACCTAGAAGTTACCTTTGGAGATGAACAGGATTCCAGGTCAGAGATGATAACCTTTGAAGTTGTAAAGATCCGGAGCCCCTATCATGCCCTGTTTGGGCGGCCGGTTTACGCCAAATTTATGGCTAGGCCGTGCTATGTTTACCTGCAGCTCAAGATGCCGGGTCACAAAGGAACCATCACGGTTCATGGAAGTCGCAAGATCGCATTGGAGTGCGGAGAAGGAGACGCTGCTTATGTAGAGGCAGTATGTGCTACACAGGAATTGAAATTTTACAAAGATAATGTTGATCCGGCAGATATGTCCCCGTTGAAGAAGCCAACTACAGAGCATGATCCGGCATTGAAGTTTAAATCGGCGGAGGAAACCAAGCAAGTCGACTTTGTGCCAGGTGACTCATCCAAGCCGTTCACTATCAGCGCTAACCTTGATCCTAAATAGGAAAGCGCGCTCATCGAGTTCATCCATGAGAACCGGGATATCTTTGCATGGAAACCTTCTGACATGCCAGGTATACCGAGGGAACTCGCTGAGCACAGTCTTAGTATTGATCCGAAGTTCAAACCAGTCAAGCAGTATCTGCGCCGCTTCAACGAAGAAAGGCGCAAGGCTATAGGTGAAGAAGTGGCCAGGCTTTTGGCCGCAGGGTTCATAGTGGAAGTGTTCCACCCGGAGAGGTTGGCTAATCCGGTGCTGGTGTTAAAGAAAAATGGAAAGTGGAGAATGTGTGTGGATTACATAGACCTAAACAAAGCTTGTCCAATCGATCCTTTTGCTCTCCCCCGTATTGATCAGATCATTGATGCTACGGCAGGATGTGAGCGGCTAAGTTTTTTGGATGCATATTCAGGGTATCACCAGATCAAGATGGCAGTTAAGGACCAGGAGAAGACAGCCTTTATAACTCCTTTTGGTGCCTTTTGCTATGTGTCTATGCCTTTTGGGCTCAAGAGTGCTCAAGCAACTTACCAGCGTTGTGTACAGAACTGTCTTAAGGGGCAGATAGGGAGAAATGTTCATGCTTATGTGGATGATATCGTGGTAAAGTCAAGGAAGGAGGAGACACTGATAGAGGACCTCAAGGAGACCTTTGATAACCTTTGGGCCTATAAAATGATGCTGAATCCGGAGAAGTGTGCTTTCGGTGTTCCGGCGGGTAAGCTCCTTGGATTCTTGGTGTCAAACAGAGGAATAGAAGCTAATCTGGAGAAGATCAAGGCAATCACGTCCCTGACTAAACCAGCTTGCATCAATGATGTTCAGCGTATCGCCGGCCGGATTACAGCATTGAGCCGGTTCATCAGTCGTCTGGGGGAGAAGGCAATTCCACTTTATCAGATGTTAAAAAAGACAGACCGGTTTATATGGAGTGATGAGGCAAACGCTGCGTTTGAGGATTTGAAGCGGCAGCTGGCGGAGCCACCGGTCCTTGCTGCCCCCGTTGATAAAGAGCTGCTGCTGTTATACGTGGCCGCCAATGCGCGGGCAGTCAGCGCGGCAATCGTGGTCGAGCGCAAAGAAGCAGGAAAGGAATATCCGGTTCAACATCTGGTTTATTATGTCAGTGAGGTTCTCATTGAATCCAAACAAAGGTACCCGCATTGGCAGAAGCTGGTATGTGGCGTGTTCATGGCAAACCGAAAGTTGAAGCATTATTTCCAAGGCCACCCAATAACTGTTGTCAGTTCAGCTCCATTGGGGGATATAATCCAGAATAGGGAAGCCACTGGCACAGTGGCGAAGTGGGCCATTGAGCTTAGCCCACACGGATTGAAGTATGTACCACGCACCGCTATCAAATCCCAAGCATTGGTGGATTTCATCAATGATTGGACAGAATTGCAAGCACCGGAGGAGAAGTCGGATCATACATACTAGACTATTCACTTTGACGGTTCAAGGCAGTTAGAAGGCTCGGGGGCTGGAGTTGTGTTAACTTCCCCGCGAGGTGACAAGTTTTGTTATGTCCTCCGTCTAATGTTTCCTTGTACTAACAATGCAGCAGAATATGAGGCATTGCTTCATGGCCTGCGGATGGCTAAGGAGATGAACTTGAACCGGGTCAAGTGTTTCGGCGATTCAGATTTAGTGGCACAACAAGTATCCAGTAAGTGGGATTCTAAAGACCCTCTCATGGCAGCTTACAGACGAGAAGTTGAAGCAATCGCAGGATATTTCAAAGGATATCAGGTGGATCACATAGATCGGCGAAAATATGAAGCGGCCGATGCTCTAAGCCGGCTGGGTTCTCAGCGTAAACCGATGCCACCAAATACTTTTTTAGATGAGCTACACAGTCCATCAGTTCAGGTACCATCGGAGGAAGATTTGGCTATTCCTGATCCGGAGGCGCAGCTGGTTGCAGCGCTTCATGTTCTTCCGGATTGGACGCTCCCGTACTTGGCATACCTAAGCCGTGGAGAGTTGCCCGATGATGAGATTGAAGCAAGACAGATAATTCGGCGATCCAAATCCATGACAATTATAAACGGAGAACTGCACCACCGCAGTGTTTCTGGAGCATTTCAGCGACGTGTATCATCCGAGGAAGGCTGTAACATCCTTCGAGAGATTCACGAAGGGGATTGTGGTCATCACGCCGGTTCAAAATCCTTGGTGGCTAAAGCTTTTCGACATGGGTTCTATTGGCTGACAGCCCATGCTGATTCGGAGGATCTAGTAAGGAAGTGCGACGCTTGCCAGAAATTTTCACGGCGTGCTCTTGTTCCGGCACAGGAGCTGCGGATGATACCAATTACTTGGCCGTTTGCGACTTGGGGGCTGGATATGGTCGGACCTTTTAAACGATCCCAAGATCAAAAAACTCATCTGCTGGTGGCTGTGGATAAATTTACGAATTGGATTGAGGCAGAGCCTGTGAGCAAGTGTGATGCGGCAACAGCGGTTAACTTAGAAATATGAATCTAAGCATAAAGCTGCGGAGCAGGAGTAAGTTTCGAAGTTAATCTAAGGTTGAATCTACTACGGGCATGGCGTATGGGATGAACAGCAAAGGTTTTGAGGTGTAATGGAGGAAGCAATGGAGGAACCCTAGATTATGGATCTGCAGCAGGAGAAGGGGAATACCTGAGGCAGAAGGAGACGACGGCGGAGTGGCTCTGGACGCGTTTCAGGTTGATGCAGCGGCCTGGTCGATGACGGCGACGAGCTCGAGAACGACAGAGAAGCTTCGGGCGACGGAGGAAGAAGACGAGCGGAAGGAATAAAGGAAACGGCGCGGCGGTATTTATAAGGGTGAGAGATGAAACAACAAGCGCGGGATTTGAGGAGGTCAGAGATTGGATAAAGATTCTCCTGTCGCCTCGATTTTCGGGATGACCTTTAAACAAAGGTAACAAACGGCTGTGCGCGATAAATGCGGAAGTGATGTCACGATCGAATCAAATGATTTCTAGGGATGACATCATAGCCGGTTTACAAAACAGAGAAGTTACAGGGAAGAAGTTTATGCAAGATTTAGAAGACCGACATGAACAAGTTCAAATCATTCTGGGGCCTAATGTCAGGGATATTACTAGCAGGTATAAACCGGCTAGGGAAAACCGGATTATGGTAATATAGTTGTATAATTATAAACTTAGTGGAGGTTACGGCCCATGAAGGCTTAGGGCCCATGTGTAAAGTTTACGGTTTGTAAACTGTCCTATCATGTAACTTGAGACACAAGGAAGAAAGAGCAGAGACCGAGGCGGACACAATTATGAGCCGGCCTCGGGACTCTGTAAACCGGACCAGGCGTCGCCTCTTATATAAAGGGACGACCCGACGACGGTTCAAGGGACAAGCAACAACCCGTCGAGAAACAGGCAAGCAATCTGCTCCCTGTTCATCGACGCCCAAGCAATACCAAACCAAACTAGACGTAGGCTTTTACATTCATCGAAGGGGCCGAACTAGTATAAACCCTCTGTGTCCTTTGTGTGCTTTTAACCTCTTCAAGCTAACCCGTGCGATGGTTCCACAACTAAGTCCGTTAAACCGGACATCTGCCGTGCTAATTCCACGACATTAAACGAACTTATACTTGCTGTATAGGTAAAAACACATGGCACTTTTAAATGTTAATTTTGGAATTGCATTTGAACCCTTGGTGGTTCAAATGGACTTCATTCAAATGGAATGCTAGTTGCATTAGCTCAAATAACATCAAATCTTCATGCCATGATCATGCATCATATTGTTGCATATGCTTGTGTTTGATTGTCGGCACCATTCTTCTCGATAGGTCCAGCTCCGGAGACCGATCCAGAGTACCTGTCAGAGGAGCAGTGCTCTGCACGTTGTTTTACCAGGCAAGCAAACCCCCTTGTTCATTCCGATACAACCCCTCTCTCGCTCCTGCTCTCTGTTATTGCATTAGGACAACAACGACTTCAACTGCTACTTTATGCTGCGGTAGTTGAACCCATTCCTCTGCATGACCTGTCATTGCCACAGTAAATAGTTGAAACCCACTAGCATGTGTAGGAGTTGATTGAAGCCATGATGTGATCTTACCATGCCTTGCTTGCTATTGCTTAGAGTGTGTCAGGTCTGATTCATCGGGAATGAATTGGAGAGCAATGATATGTTCTGATGCTGAGAGTCAAGTGTGTGAACACGTTTTGGTAAAGGTAGCGGTGAGAGTCCATGTAGGAGTACATGGTGGGTTGTCTCACTGGAACCGTCCCTAAGAACTGAGTTCTGTGTATGTTGTCCAATGACCAGCTACTACCACGCATTGGAATGCTTAAGTGCCCCTCTTGACTTATTAACCGACTTGGTCTCTCTCCAGGAGTTGCAACTAGTTTCTGGTGTTTGTAGGTAGTGTTAGTAGTCTACCAAGTGGCACTCGGCCAGTGGGTTTGGGAGAGACTAGGCACCATGGCACGGTGTACCAAGCGTAGATCCACTCGGCGAGGTGGGCTTGGGAACCCTGCGCACATCATTTGGGGCTGTGAGCGACACCCCGGCCAGATCTCCTTACGGATGGAACCAGAATAGGCGATAAACCTGGACTAGAGTCTTGTGTGGTTAGTCAGGTCGTGGCCGACACCCTCGCCAGGCTTCCGCTTGAAGGTTGCCGAGATACACAAGATGTACATGGCGGTAAGTGGCGAGACCGTGTGTGAAGAAGTACACCCCTGCAGGGTTAACATGATCTATTCGAATAGCCGGGTCCACGGTTATGGACTTCTTGGATGCTTACGTAGTACATAGACAACTTGAAGTGGATACTATAAAATACTCAAGACAAGTGTGAGTGCTATGGATGGCCTTCTCGTAGGGAGACGGGGATGAATCCATAGTGGTGTATTGTGTGGTGCTAGTGGACTCGTGTGCGCCACCACAAAAGAGTTACCAGCAGTCGTAGAATAGGATAGCCACTGAGTCAAAGCTGGCTTGCTGCAAGTAAACCCCACTCTGCCTTCTTGATACAAGTGCATGTATGATAAGATCTGATGTAAGTCTTGCTGAGTACCTTTGTACTCATGTTTGCTTAATTTATGTTTTGCAGATGAGACTGCTGTCTCACTAGTAGATCCGCTTGGACTTCGACAAGTAGCTTGTTGCCTCAACTACGTTCTTGGACGAATGTTGTAGATAGTCAGGCTCTTCAGCCTTTTCCATTTGTAGATGTCTGTACTCAGACATGTTGTGCTCCCGCTTGTTGCTTGTATGGTCTGATTGTTGGGTCATGAGACCCATGTTTGTAATATCTGGCTCCTCGGAGCCTAATGAATAAATACTTTGTTTCTTAGAGTCTTGTTGTGATGCCATGTTGTATTTGCACATATCGAGCATATTGTGTGTATGTTATTGAAATGCTTGGTATGTGTGGGATCCGACACCTAGTTGTTTACCCTTGGTAGCCTATTTTACAGGGAAATGTCTCCTAGTGCTTCCACTGAGCCTTGGTAGCTTGCTACTGCCCCGGAACACTTAGGCTGACCGGCATGTGTCCTTCTTCGTTCCTGTGTCTGTCCCTTAGGGGAAATGTCACGCGTTGTTCCTTTAAGTCCCTGTAGCTTGCTACGACTTGGGTTCATACGTTGATGACCGACATATTCGTTGCTGGGTCATGTATGCCTGTCTCTGTAATTTAGTGCCACTTTTGGTTTATAACTGGTCATGTCGGCCCGGGTTCTCTGTCATATGGATGCTAGCGACACTATCATATACGTGAGCCAAAATGCGCAAATGGTCCCGGGCCAGGTAAGGTGGCACCCGTGGAAATACCGTGCGTGAGGCCGCAAAGTGATGCATAGCAACGAGAGGGAAGAGTGTGTCTACGTACCCTCGTAGACCGGGAGCGGAAGCGTCAAGTGACGCGGTTGATGTTGTCGAACTTCTTCGCGATCCAACCGATCAAGCACCGAACGTACGGCACCTCCGCGTTCAGCACACGTTCAGCTTGATGACGTCCCACGAGCTCTTGATCCAGTTGAGCTTCACGGGAGAGTTTCGTCAGCACGACGGCGTGGTGACGGATATGATGTGTTCACCGGCGCAGGGCTTCGCCTAAGCTCCGCGACGGTATGACCGAGGTGTGATTCTGTGGAGGGGGGCACCGCACACGGCTAAAACAATTCAACTTGTGTGTCTTTGGGTGCCCCCCTGCCCCCGTATATAAAGGAGCAGGGGAGGGAGGCCGGCCGGCCCTTCCTGGTGCGGCTAGGGAAGGAGTCCTACTAGGAATAGGATTGCAATCCTATTCCTAGTAGGATTCACCGAAAGGAAGAAGGGGGAAAAGGAATAGGAGAGGTGGCGCCCCCCAATCCTAGTCCAACTAGGATTCCTAGGTGGGGGCGCCGGCCAGCCCTATGGGCTGCCTCTCTCTCACCCTTTAGGCCCACTATGGACCATCCCCTCTCGTAGGGGGTTCCGGCAACCCCCTCCGGCATTCTCGATAAATCCGAAACTTTTCCGGTATACTTCTGGTGTCCGAATATAGCCTTCCAATATATCAATCTTTATGTCTCGGACATTCCGAGACTCCTCGTCATGTCCGTGATCTCATCCGGGACTCCGAACTACCTTCGGTACATCAATACTCATAAACTCATAATACCGATCGTCATCAAACGTTAAGCGTGCGGACCCTACGGGTTCGAGAACTATGTAGACATGACCGAGACTCATCTCCGGTCAATAACCAATAGCGGAACCTGGATGTTCATATTGGTTCCTACATATTCTACGAAGATCTTTTATCGGTCAGAACCGCATAACAACATACGTTGTTCCTTTTGTCAACGGTATGTTACTTGCCCGAGATTCGATCGTCGGTATCTCTATACCTAGTTCAATCTCGTTACTGGCAAGTCTCTTTACTCGTTCCGTAATACATCATCTCGTGACTAACTCATTAGTCTTTTGCTTGCAAGGCTTATTATGATGTGCATTACCGAGATGGCCCAGAGATACCTCTCCGACACTCGGAGTGACAAATCCTAGTCTTGATCTATGCCAACACCACGAATACTTTCGGAGACACCTGTAGAGAATCTTTATGATCACCCAGTTACGTTGTGACGTTTGATAGCACACAAGGTGTTCTTACGGTATTCGGGAGTTGCATAATCTCATAGTCATAGGAACATGTATAAGTCATGAAGAAAGCAATAGCAGTAAAACTAAACGATCATAGTGCTATGCTAACGGATGGGTCTTGTCCATCACATCATTCTCCTAATGATGTGATCCCGTTGATCAAATGACAACTCATGTCTATGGTTAGGAAACATAACCATCTTTGATCAATGAGCTAGTCTAGTAGAGGCATACTAGGGACACTCTGTTTTGTCTATGTATTCACACATGTACTAAGTTTCCGGTTAATACAATTCTAGCATGAATAATAAACATTTATCATGATATAAGGAAATATAAATAACAACTTTTATTATTGCCTCTAGGGCATATTTCCTTCAGTCTCCCACTTGCACTAGAGTCAATAATCTAGCTCACATCGCCATGTGATTTAATACCGATAGTTCACATCGTTATGTCAATAACACCCATAGTTCACATCGCCATGTGACCAACACCCAAAGGGTTTACTAGATTCAATAATCTAGTTTGCATCGTTATGTGATTAATACTCAAGAGTAATAAGGTGTGATCATGTTTTGCTTGTGAGAGAAGTTTAGTCAACGGGTCTGTCACATTCAGATCCGTATGTATTTTGCAAATTTCTATGTCTACAATGCTCTGCATGGAGCTACTCTAGCTAATTGCTCCCACTGTCAATATGCATCCAGATTGATACTTAGAGTCATCTGGATTTAGTGTCAAAGCTTGTATCGGCGTAACCCTTTACGACGAACTCTTTATCACCTCCATAATCGAGAAACATTTCCTTAGTCATCTAGTTACTAAGGATAATTTTGACCGCTGTACAGTGATCTACTCATGGATCACTATTGTACCCCCTTGACAAACTCATGGCAAGGTACACAACATGTTTGGTACACAGCATGGCATACTTTATAGAACCTATGGCTTAGGCATAGGGAATGACTTTCATTCTCTCTATATTTTTCTGCCGTGGTCTGGCTTTGAGTCTTACTCAACTTCATACCTTACAAGTCAGGCAAGGACTCCTTCTTTGACTGATCCATTTTGAACTTCTTCAAAATCTTATCAAGGTATGTGCTTTGTGAAAGTCCAATTAAGCGTCTTGATCTATCTCTATAGATCTTGATACCTAAAATATAAGCAGCTTCACCGAGGTCTTTCATTGAAAAACTTTTATTCAAGTATCCTTTTATGCTATCCAGAAATTCTATATCATTTCCAATCAACAATATGTCATCTACATATAATATTAGAAATGCTATAGAGCTCCCACTCACTTTCTTGTAAATACAGGCTTCTCCAAAAGTCTGTATAAAACCATATGCTTTGATCACCTCATCAAAGCGTATATTCCAACTCCGAGATGCTTGCACCAGTCCATAGATGGATCGTTGGAGCTTGCATACTTTGTTAGCACCTTTTGGATCGACAAAACCTTCTGGTTGCATCATATACAACTCTTCTTTGAGATATCCATTTAGGAAAGCAGCTTTGACATCCATTTGCCAGATTTCATAATCATAAAATGCGGCAATTGCTAACATGATTCGAACAGACTTAAGCATCGCTACAGGTGAGAAAGTCTCATCGTAGTCAACTCCTTGAACTTGTCGAAAACCTTTTGCAACAAGTCGAGCTTTGTAAACAGTAATATTACCGTCTGCGTCGGTCTTCCTCTTGAAGATCCATTTATTTTCGATGGCTTGCCGATCATCGGGCAAGTCAACCAAAGTCCACACTTTGTTCTCATACATGGATCCCATCTCAGATTTCATGGCTTCAAGCCATTTTGTGGAATCTGGGCTCATCATCGCTTCCTCATAGTTCGTAGGTTCATCATGGTCTAGTAACATGATTTCCAGAACTGGGTTGCCGTACCACTCTGGTGCGGAACGTACTCTGGTTGATCTACGACGTTCAGTAGAAACTTGATCTGAAGTTTCATGATCATTATCATTAACTTCCTCACTAATTGGTGTAGGAATCACTGGAACAATTTCCTGTGATGTACTACTTTCCAATATGGGAGAAGGTATAATTACATCATCAAGTTCTACTTTCCTCCCACTCACTTCTTTCGAAAGAAACTCTTTTTCTAGAAAGGATCTGTTCTTAGCAACGAATATTTTGCCTTCGGATCTGTGATAGAAGGTGTACCCAATAGTCTCTTTTGGGTATCCTATGAAGACACATTTTTCCGATTTGGGTTCGAGCTTATCAGGTTGAAGTGTTTTCACATAAGCATCGCAGCCCCAAACTTTAAGAAATGACAACTTTGGTTTCTTGCTAAACCAAAGTTCATAAGGTGTCGTATCAACGGATTTAGATGGTGCCCTATTTAACGTGAATGCAGCTGTCTCTAATGCATGACCCAAAACGATAGTGATAAATCGGTAAGAGACATCATAGATCGTACCATATCTAATAAAGTACGGTTACGACGTTCGGACACACCATTACGCTGTGGTGTTCCAGGTGGCGTGAGTTGTGAAACTATTCCACATTGTTTCAAATGAAGACCAAACTCGTAACTCAAATATTCTCCTCCACGATCAGATCGTAGAAACTTTATTTTCTTGTTACGATGATTCTCTACTTCACTCTGAAATTCTTTGAACTTTTCAAATGTTTCAGAATTGTGTTTCATTAAGTAGATATACCCATATCTGCTCAAATCATCAGTGAAGGTCAGAAAATAACGATACCTGCCGCGAGCATCAACACTCATTGGTCCACATACATCAGTATGTATGATTTCCAACAAATCTGTTGCTCGCTCCATAGTTCCGGAGAACGGAGTTTTAGTCATCTTGCCCATGAGGCATGGTTCGCAAGCACCAAGTGATTCATAATCAAGTGATTCAAAAAGTCCATCATTATGGAGTTTCTTCATGCGTTTTACACCAATATGACCTAAACGGCAGTGCCACAAATAAGTTGCACTATCATTATTAACCTTGCATCTTTTGGCTTCAATATTATGAATATGTGTATCACACGATCGAGATCCAACAAACTATTTTCATTGGGTGTATGACCATAGAAGGTTTTATTCATGTAAACAGAACAACAATTATTCTCTAACTTACATGAATAACCGTATTGCAATAAACATGATCAAATCACATTCATGCTCAACACAAATACCAAATAACACTTATTTAGGTTCAACACTAATCCCGAAAGTATAGGGAGTGTGCGATGATGATCATATCAATCTTGGAACTGCTTCCAATACACATCGTCACTTCATCCTTTAACTAGTTTATGTTCATTATGCAACTCCTACTTCGAGTTACTACTCTTTAGCAACTGAACCAATATCAAATACCGAGGGGTTGCTATGAACACTAGTAAAATACACATCAATAATCTGTATATCAAATATACCTTTGTTCACTTTGCCATCCTTCTTATCCGCCAAGTATCTAGGGCAGTTCCACTTCTAGTGACCATTTCCTTTGCAGTATAAGCACTTGTTTCAGGCTTGAGTTTAGCTTTGGGTTTCTTCACGGGAGTGACAACTTGCTTGTCATTCTTCTTGAAGTTCCCCTTCTATCCCTTTGCCCTTTACTTGAAACAAGTGGTCTTGTTAACCATCAACACTTGATGCTTTTTCATGATTTCTACCTTCGCCTATTTCAGTATCGCGAAGAGCTGGGAATTCCTTTCGTCATCCCTTGCATATTATAGTTCATCACGAAGTTCTACTAACTTGGTGATAGTGACTAGAGAACTTTGTCAATTACTATCTTATCTGGAAGATTAACTCCCACTTGATTAAAGTAATTGTAGTACCCAGACAATCTGAGCACATGCTCACTGGTTGAGCTATTCTCCTCCATCTTGTAGGCAAAGTACTGTCAGAGGTCTTATACCTCTCGACACGGGCATGAGTATGAAATACTAATTTCTACTCTTGGAACATCTTATATGCTCCATGGCGTTCAAAACGTTTTTGAAGTCCCGGTTCTAAGCCGTAAAGCATGGTGCACTTAAACTATCAAGTAGTCATCATATCGAGCTTTAAAACGTTCATAACGTCTACATCTGCTCCTGCAATAGGTCTGTCACCTAGCGGTGCATCAAGGACATAATTCTTCTGTGCAGCAATGAGGATAATCCTCAGATCACGGAACAATTCCGCATCATTGCTACTAACATCTTTCAACTTAGTTTTCTCTAGGAACATATGAAAAATAAACGGGGAGCAACATCGCGAGCTATTGATCTACAACATAGATATGCTAATACTACCAGGACTAAGTTCATGATAAATTAAAGTTCAATTTAATCATATTACTTAAGAACTCCCACTTAGATAGACATCCCTCTGGTCATCTAAATGATCACGTGATCCAAATCAACTAAACCATGTCCGATCATCACGTGAGATGGAGTAGTTTCAATGGTGAACATCTTATGTTGATCATATCTACTATATGATTCACGCTCGACCTTTCGGTCTCCAGTGTTCCGAGGCCATATCTGTATATGCTAGGCTCGTCAAGTTTAACCCGAGTATTCTGCGTGTGCAAAACTGGCTTACACCGGTTGTATTTGAACGTAGATCTTATCACACCCGATCATCACGTGGTGTCTCGGCACGACGAACTTTCGCAACGGTGCATACTCAGGGAGAACACTTATACCTTGAAATTTAGTAAGGGATCATCTTATAATGCTACCGTCGTTCTAAGCAAAATAAGAAGCATAATAAGATAAACATCACATGCAATCAAAATATGTGACATGATATGGCCATCATCATCTTGTGCTTTTGATCTCCATCTCCAAAGCACCGTCATGATCACGTTCGTCACCGGCGCGACACCTTGATCTCCATCGTAGCATCGTTGTCGTCTCGCCAACTATTGCTTCTACGACTATCGCTACCGCTTAGTGATAAAGTAAAGCAATTACATGGCGATTGCATTTCATACAATAAAGCGACAACCATATGGCTCCTGCCAGTTGCCGATAACTTTACAAAACATGATCATCTCATACAAAACCGTATAACTCATCATGTCTTGACCATATCACATCACAACATGCCCTGCAAAAACAAGTTAGACGTCCTCTACTTTGTTTGTTGCAAGTTTTACGTGACTGCTACGGGCTTAGCAAGAACCGTTCTTACCTACGCATACAAAACCACAACGATGTTTCGTCAAGTATGTGCTGTTTTAACCTTCACAAGGACCGGGCGTAGCCACACTTGATTCAGCTAAAGTGAGAGAGACAGACACCCGCCAGTCACCTTTAAGCAACGAGTGCTCGTAACGGTGAAACCAGTCTCGCGTAAGCGTACGCGTAATGTCGGTCCGGGCCGCTTCATCTCACAATACCGCCGAAGCAAAGTATGACATGTTGGTAAGCAGTATGACTAGTATCGTCCACAATCTCATTGTGTTCTACTCGTGCATATCATCTACGCATAGACCTGGCTCTGATGCCACTGTTGGGGAACGTAGTATTTTAAAATTTTCCTATGATCACGCAAGATCTATCTACCAGATGCATAGCAACGAGAGGGAAGAGTGTGTCTACGTACCCTCGTAGACCGGGAGCGGAAGCGTCAAGTGACGCGGTTGATGTTGTCGAACTTCTTCGCGATCCAACCGATCAAGCACCAAACGTATGGCACCTCCGCGTTCAGCACACGTTCAGCTTGATGACGTCCCACGAGCTCTTGATCCAGTTGAGCTTCACGGGAGAGTTTCGTCAGCACGACGGCGTGGTGACGGATATGATGTGTTCACCGGCGCAGGGCTTTGCCTAAGCTCCGCGACGGTATGACCGAGGTGTGATTCTGTGGAGGGGGGCACCGCACACGGCTAAAACAATTCAACTTGTGTGTCTTTGGGTGCCCCCCTGCCCCCGTATATAAAGGAGCAGGGGAGGGAGGCCGTCCGACCCTTCCTGGTGCGGCTAGGGAAGGAGTCCTACTAGGAATAGGATTGCAATCCTATTCCTAGTAGGATTCACCGAAAGGAAGAAGGGGGAAAAGGAATAGGAGAGGTGGCGCCCCCCCAATCCTAGTCCAACTAGGATTCCTAGGTGGGGGCGCCGGCCAGCCCTATGGGCTGCCTCTCTCTCACCCTTTAGGCCCACTATGGACCATCCCCTCTCGTAGGGGGTTCCGGTAACCCCCTCCGGCATTCTCGATAAATCCGAAACTTTTCCGGTATACTTCTGGTGTCCGAATATAGCCGTCCAATATATCAATCTTTATGTCTCGGACATTCCGAGACTCCTCGTCATGTCCGTGATATCATCCGGGACTCCGAACTACCTTCGGTACATCAATACTCATAAACTCATAATACCGATCGTCATCAAACGTTAAGCGTGCGGACCCTAAGGGTTCGAGAACTATGTAGACATGACCGAGACTCATCTCCGGTCAATAACCAATAGCGGAACCTGGATGTTCATATTGGTTCCTACATATTCTACGAAGATCTTTTATCGGTCAGAACCGCATAACAACATACGTTGTTCCTTTTGTCAACGGTATGTTACTTGCCCGAGATTCGATCGTCGGTATCTCTATACCTAGTTCAATCTCGTTACTGGCAAGTCTCTTTACTCGTTCCGTAATACATCATCTCGTGACTAACTCATCAGTCTTTTGCTTGCAAGGCTTATTATGATGTGCATTACCGAGAGGGCCCAAAGATACCTCTCCGACACTCGGAGTGACAAATCCTAGTCTTGATCTATGCCAACACCACGAATACTTTCGGAGACACCTGTAGAGCATCTTTATGATCACCCAGTTATGTTGTGACGTTTGATAGCACACAAGGTGTTCTTACGCTATTCGGGAGTTGCATAATCTCATAGTCATAGGAACATGTATAAGTCATGAAGAAAGCAATAGCAGTAAAACTAAACGATCATAGTGCTATGCTAACGGATGGGTCTTGTCCATCACATCATTCTCCTAATGATGTGATCCCGTTGATCAAATGACAACTCATGTCTATGGTTAGGAAACATAACCATCTTTGATCAATGAGCTAGTCTAGTAGAGGCATACTAGGGACACTCTGTTTTGTCTATGTATTCACACATGTACTAAGTTTCCGGTTAATACAATTCTAGCATGAATAATAAACATTTATCATGATATAAGGAAATATAAATAACAACTTTTATTATTGCCTCTAGGGCATATTTCCTTCAGTTACATGCTAGACCGGTGTGACTTAGGATCATGGTCCCGACAACATAATAGGACGGTTTACAGACTGTGGGCCTTATGCATGGGCCCTAAACCTTTATGGGCTGTAATCTCTTGTACAGATTCTACTTGGCTTGTAATAATACAACAATGTCAGTGTAATCCGGACCTTCATGGCCGGTTTATACCTGCTAGTAATATCCCTGACAATAACCCTGCAGGGGTGTCCCAACTTAGCCCATCACAAGCTCTCACGGTCAGCATAGGTAAAACCTCTTATCTTAGGGACAAACCGATCAGACTCGGAATCCCGGTACACAAGACATTTCTACAATGGTAAAACAAGTCCAGCAAGACCTCTCGGCGTGCCGACACCCTAATAGTAGCAGCACGTATCTCGTCTCAGGCCACGTCCGGATTGGCTAAGTTTCCGGCTGGCACACCCGTCGGTGGCCCGGGCTACTGCCATTTTGGACCAACACTCATGAGGAGCACTGGCCCGGGTTGTAAATTAAGTCCTCGGGGTCGGGAAAGTCCCTATGCAAGTTTTTAGTTATTAGGCAAATGGTAAAACCAAAGTTGGGCCATGCTGGAGGTGTTTTATTCAAAGCGAACTGTCGAGGGGGGGCCATAAAGCCCAACCGTGTTAGGAACGCAAACTCAAGGAACACAGCACCTGTTTATTGGTTCTTAAGGCGGCATGAGTGGAAGAAAACACCGAGCAAAAGGCCAAGCCTTCCACCCATTGCCAAGTATATATGTGCATTAATTTATTAAGAGATATTGTGATATTCCAACATCCAAGTTCCGACATGGAGCAAACTTCATCTTCACCTGCAACTAACAGCGCTATAAGAGGGGCTGAGCGAGTGGTGACATAGCCAAACAACGGTTTGCTGGCATGGTGTCAAAGGTTAGAGGGTGTTCCATGGCATAAGGGGAGGCTCGATAAACAAGTGGTGGGTAGCGCGACATGTAGCGATAGCAACGAGACAACTAGCAAAGCAATGATAGTAATGAGATCCAAGGTGACGATCATCTTGCCTGAGACCCCGCTAGGAAGAAGACGGAGTCCATGAAGAAGACGAAGCCACGTAGACAAACCAAGCGTAGTTGAACGTATCCTCACGATCGCAATGAAATAGGAACTAACGAGATGAAGCAAACAACATGGTAAACACACAACACATAAACAAGACATGATGCTCAACCAAGTATGATGCATGACAAGGCTACATGATGCTACTCATGGCAAGAGATGATGCACAATCAAGCAAGTTTAAATGAGGCCGGAAACAACCTATAACAAATCTGGTAAGTCCTCATATGCAAATTTCAAAATTGGTCCAGATCTGAACAAACCTTAAGTTCAAGTTGTTAAACAGCAAGTTAACATGCACCATGATGATCTACACGATTTTCTAGTCAAGTTACATGTAAGGTTCATTTAATTCGGAGCTACGGCCTAGAAGATATGAGCAAAACAAGTTAAGCATGGCATTGATACAAAATGTGTTCAAACATCAAGAACAACACTCAAAACATGGGTTCAACATGACATGATGCATCTACATGCAAAACCAAGCAAGTTTCATATAGAGCATGCCCCAAACGAAGCCACGGTTCAACACATACACACGAAACAATTTTGAAACACAATTTGTCCAAAACAGTAACTAGGCATCTTACAAGCATCAAGATAACATGCTACAAGAACAAGATAAGCACAAACATGGCATGAACTCAAAGTGCAGATTACATGCTTCCAATAACATCAAGTATTAGGTTCATAGGCATTAAGATTAATCCAACATGATCAAGGCAACCAACAAACTTTATATCACAGATTATGACTTAGTGAAAAACAGGGCATATACATGAGCAGAGTTAATATGATGACATGTTGGAGGCAAGAAATACTTAAGCTACATCACAATAACATGGCAAGCAAAAGCATGGAATGCTAGAACATAACATGGAGCTCAAGGAACACAACATGGCATATACATGGGAATAACAGGTTCATGGCATTCAACAAAACAAGATGGAAACATGAAATAGCAGATTCTCAGACTTAATGAAAATCTGGGCACGCAACCAACAACATCATGATGCTGACTTTGGAGGCACATAACATCAATAATAGCAATCCTAATAAGAATGCAAAGGTCATGAACATGTGTTAGGCATGGCATCCTCCAAATAACTCCATAGGCACAACTCCATAAGATGCATAGATTGATAACAATGAGCTTTGCCAAATTGAACATGCTGTTGACAGGCTGACAGATTTATCATGATGACAACTTGAGAGCAAGAAAGAGACATGGTACAACAACTTATAATTGCAAACAAGAGCATGGATTGATAGAGCATAACATGGAATTCAAGACATGCCCACTGGACATTGCAAAACATGCATGGATTTGACTGTAGCATCATGCAACCATGTCATCACAATATAACAGATTTAGACTTAGCAGAATTTGCTAAGTCTCAGAAAACAACAAACAGTGAGTAGGTCACTTTGCAAGCTTGTTCCACTGACCACAAGGCATATCATGAAAAACTAATTACACCATTGCAAAGATGACATGATTTTGCTCCTAAAACATATTGACATGATGCTAGAAAAACACAAAAAGATATGAAAAAGACAAATCAACAAGTTATATTAGTTTCCAGCACTTAAAATCAACTAGCACTTTTGCAACAGATATTAACATGTCAATATACATCCTAACATGCATGTAAATGGAACCATCATCTAGAGCATTCAGAGATGAACAATTTGACATATCATACACTCAGAACGGGTAAGCATGCACAAAGATATCATCATTCAAACATGCACACATGCTGTTGAAAACTGGGGACTTAGTAAAAAAACGACCTCGAAGACCCGGGATGGGACGGCTCGGGGACGAACGGATCTAGGCCCTCGGGCTGTTTGGATCGCGGCATCTGTAGATCCCGGGCCGGCTCGGCGCAGATCTGGACGAGGCCGCCGGAGCTGTCGGAGCTCGACGCCGGTGAGCTCGACGGCGACAGCGGCGATGAAGACGAGCAGGGGAGGTGTAGGCGACCCGATCCAGCCGGTCTCCTGCCGAATCTGGCCAGAGGAGCGGCGGGGAGGCGCTGGGTCGTGGCGCTCAGCTGGCGGCGGGGCTAGGCACGACGGTTGGCGGTGGTGGTCGATGGCGCGGGAGGCCGGGCGGTGGCGGTGCGGCGGCGCGGCTTCGCGGTGGAGACGGCGGCGGGGCGACGCGCGGAGGCGGCGGAGCAAGGTGGTCGGTGAGGCGGCAAGGCGTCGGAGGTGGGAAGGCGCGAGCAAGGCAGCGGTGGACGACGGTTCGCGAAGGAGAGGAGGCGGCGTGGGGCGGTCGGGCCCGGGGCACGGCTGGCTCGGGCCGCGCGGGCCGGCTGCGGGCTCGGGCGGGCCATGGCTGTGGGCTCGGGCAGGCTGCGTCGGCGAGGAAGCCGGAGGGACAGGTGGCGGCTCCGGATTGGCCCTGGGCGGCGGTGGTCGGACGTGTCTGGCGACGCGAAGAGGAGGGAGCAAGGGTTTTACCTCTAATTTGAGGAGGGGAAGGCTAATATATAGGTATAGGGAGCTAGCAGAGGGCTATTGAGGTGCGGTTTTCGGCCACGCGGTCGTGATCCAACGGCGAAGAACATGGAGGGGTTTGGATGGGCTAGTGGGATGTTGTAGAGGGGTGCTTGGCTAAAAGAGAAGGGGGCTTCGGCGGTTAACACGGTTAACCGTTGGGGTATCAAACGTCCTCCAAATGGAACAAAATTTGACAGGCGGTCTACCTACACTATAATACGACCACACGCCAAGTTTCAACCCATTCCAAGAATATTTTCCATCCACTAATAAAATAAATATTCGGAGGTGCCGCGGGCGCGTGAGACTGTGTCTGGGCTTCGAACGGAAAACAGAAAGGATGAGGGGGGGCTCGGCAACTACAGACAGATGCAAGTTTTGAAAAACATGAAGATGACATGCACATGATGACATGGCAAAGTGCAACACCCAAGAAGATGACATGGCAACGACAACGAATAAGAGGAAGACACCTGGCGCATCGGTCTCGGGGTGTCACAACACTCACCTACTAAGAAGAGATTTCGTCCCGAGATCTTAGGAACGAGACGGAAGGGAATAGGAAGAACAAGTTTTTCCTAGAGAAATGAGTGAAACAAAAGAATGTTGAGAGGTTGAACCACTTGAAAGGAAGAATGTAACAGAGATGAATGAGATTGATAAGTTTTGGTAAAGTGAGGAAACAAGGCAAACGACGAGAGCCAAGATCCCAAATGATAAGAGATACATTGAAACCACTCTGGTTAAAAAGAGATAGAAAAGGAATTCGCACGAATGAAATCTGGGTAGCATTCCGGTTGAAAATGGAATGAATAGAGCATGAACTTGAGAAGATGGAATAGTACTTTACGAGATGACAACACAATGCTTTCGGAAGAATATGGAGATGAACGAAGAGACATCAATTAAGAATAGCTGGAGGACAAAGTTGAAAAACTGAGAACGAAGAAATCTTCTGAAATGATGGCCTTCGGAGGATCATGATACGTCTCCAACGTATATATAATTTATGAAGTATTCATGCCATGTTTATAAAAAATTTATATGGTTTTGGTATGATTTGCATGGAACTAACCCAGACTGATGCTGTTTTCAGCAGAAGTACCGCGGTGTTGTTTTTTGTGCAGAAATGAAAGTTCTCCAAATGAGCTGAAACTTTTTGACGATATTTTTTTGGAACAAAAGAGGGCCCCGAAGCTTTGTGGAAGGACCAAAAGGTGAAGGAGTATGGCACAAGACATCGGGGCGCGGATGGGCCCTTGCCCCTGCCCTGGTGGGTTGTGCTCACCTCAAGGCCCATCCAGACGTGAGACTGACGCCAAAAATTCCTATAAATAGAGAAACCATCAGAAATAGACCTAGATCAGAAGCTCCGCCACCGCATGCCTCTGTAGCCACCGAAAACCAATCTAGACCCTTTCCGGTACTCTGCCGGAGGGGGAAATCATCACCGGTGGCCATCTACACCATCCCGGCGGACACCGTGATGAGGAGGGAGTAGTCCACCCTCGGGGTTGAGGGTTTGTACCAGTAGCTATGTGTTTAATCTCTCTCTCTCTCTCTCTCTCTCGTGTTCTTGAGATGCACAATCTTGATGTATCGGGGGCTTTGTTAATATATTTGGATCATATGGTGTTTTCCCCTCTCCATCTTGTGATGAATTGAGTTTTCCCTTTGACATTTCTTTGGATTGAATACTTTTATGGATTTGAGAACACTTGCCATATGTCTTGCAATTGAATACTCGTGGTGACAATGGGGTATCATATTGATCCACTTGACATATGTTTTGGCACTCAACTTGTGGATTCCCGAAGTGACATTGGGGTAATCTATGCATAGGGGTTGATGCACATTCTTGTCTTTGTTTCTTCGGTTTTGGTGTTATCTTAGTACGAACTCTTGATAGATCAATCTGGAAGGATAACTTTGTGTTATCTTAGTACGAACTCTTGAAAGATCATTCGGAAAAGATAACCTTGTGTTATTCTAGTACGAACTCTTGATAGATAGATCGGAAAGGATAACTTTATGTTGTCTTAGTGCGAACTATTGATAGATTGAACGAAAATAATAACTTTGAGGTGGTTTCGTTGAGGGGTGGTTATATGATCCAATTATATTAGCATCGTTGAGAGATTGCACTAGAGAAAGTAAGAACCCTAGGCCTTCTTTTCCATCATTGCAATACCGTTTGTGCTTGCTTTTGTTACTTGCTACCTTCCTGTTTTTTATTGTTCGCTCTTCAAAAATCAATGTCTACTATCAATATTACACTTGTATCACCATCTCTTCGCCTAACTAGTGCACCTATACAATTCCCATTGTATTTGGTGTGTTGGGGACACAAGAGACTTTTTATTATTTGGTTCCAGGGTTGTTTGAGAGAGACCACCTTCATCCTACACCTCCTACGAATTGATAAACCTTTGGTCATCCACTTGAGGGAAAATTGTTACTGTCCTACAAAACTCTGTGCTTGGAGGCCCAACACGTTTCTACTATAATAAAGTTGCGTAGTAGACATCAAGCTCTTTTCTGGCGTCGTTGCCGGGGAGGTGAGTGCTTGAAGGTATATCTTTAGATTTTGCAATCGAATCTTTTAGTTTCTTGTTTTATCACTAGTTTGGTTTTGTTAAAGAAAACTATAAAAAAATGGAATTGAGGTTGCATCATATTATTGATCATCCTTTTAATATCTTTCTTGAAAACAATGAATCGGGAAATTGTGCTCAATTGTTAGAAGAAGAAGAAGTCAATAAAATGTTTGGCACAAAATATTTGAATGATGAGCATGATTGCAATGTCGTTAGTATGAATTCTTTAAATATCCATGATGCTAATGATATGCAAAGCCATAAGCTTGGGACGCTATATTTGATGAATATGATATTTTTAGTCCCCCAAGTTTTGATGAGAAAATTTATTATAATGATTGCATGCCTCCTATTTATGATGATTATATTGATGAAAGTGGATTTGGAGAGGTCATGACTTTATTTAGTGATGAATGCACTACTTTGGAGGATGTTTCAGTTGACTATGATAACAAAGTTGCTATCTATGATGATTATGGTGATGACATGTATGCTATATTGAATAATGATAACCATGGAACTTGTCATCATGATTTTAATTTTCAATCTCATGATAGTTATTTTTGTTGAGTTTGCTCCCACTACTATTCATGAGAATAAATTTGCTTATGCAGAGAGTAGCAAAATTTCTATGTTTTTGCATCATGAAAAGAATGCTTTATGTGATGGTTGTATTGTTGAATTCATTCATGATACTACTGAAAATTATTATGAGAGAGGGACATATGCTTGTAGGTATTGCAATAATATCAAGTTTCCTCTCTATGTGTTGAACGTTTTGAAGTTTTGCTTGTTTTCCCTTCCTATGATAGTTGATTCTTGTTCTCATAAATTGTTTGCTATCAAAATCCCTATGCATAGGAAGTGGGTTAGACTTAAATGTGCTAGTCATATGCTTGATGATGCTCTATTTGTGTTTCAATTCATATCTTTTAATTGAGCATCATTAAAATCATCATGCCTAGCTAAAAGGCATTAAAGAAAAGCGCTTGTTGGGAGACAACCCAACACTTATACCTTCTGTTTTTGTGTTTTCAAATGGTTAAGCTACTGTAGTAATCATTTTATAGCTTTTGTTTCAATAAAGTGCCAAGCAAAGCCTTAGGATCATGTTGGGTGATAGTAGATTTGATCTTGCTTAAAAATAGAAAACTTTTACGCTCACGAGAAAAATTCTCATTTTTAGCAGAAGAGTGATTTTAAGTTGATTCTTCTTGCATAAGTTTAATATAAAAAATTCTCACGTGGTAATATTTTTTTCAAGATTTTTAGAGTTGCAGAAGTATGGTGAATGTTTAGACCATTACAGACTGTTCTGTTTATGACAGATTCTGTTTTCAATGCATAGTTTGCTTGTTTCTAGTTTCTATGGCTTATACTGATCAATATAAGTTGTAGAAATGATATGATGCAGTAAGCATTGTGTGAGAAAAATTAAGAATCTTGTCTTTAACAGTACCCAAAGTGAATGATTTGTTTTATCATACTAACCCATCTCACGAAGTTTTGTTAAGTTTTGTGTGATTGAAGTTTTCATGTTATGGGTGAGATATCGATATGAGAAGAACAAGGAGTGACAAGACCCTAAGCTTGGGGATGCCCAGGGCACCCCAAGGTAATATTCAAGGAAGATCGAAGAACTTAAGCTTGGGGATGCCCCGGAAGGCATCCCCTCTTTCGTCTCCAACATTATCGGTAACCTCACTTGGAACTATGTTTTCATTTGCTTGGATTGTCAATTTATTTTGTTAGAATTTGCTTGATGGTATTTATAATAATGTTTTGTATCTTTTATTTCAATAAAAGTGTCAAGGATAGCCTTTACCATGCTTATTTTGCAAGTCTACATGTTGCTGTTTGAAAACAGAAAGTTTTCTATCATTGTTTGAATTCTTCTGGATAGTCAGAACGTGATAAAATCTTGAATTTTTTACAATGTTAGCATGAATAAGTTCTCTGTAACGTGGTAATCTTTCAGAATTTTTAGAGCTAGGGAACTATGAGAACAATTCCACTCTTTACAAACTGTACTGGTTTGACAGATTGCTGTTATGTCTGCATTGTTTGCATATCTTTGCTTGTTTAATGATTCTATTTGAGGATAGGAGTATTAAACATGCAGAGCCATTTAGTATGCAATGTTGGATAATAATTTTAGTGTTTCGCTACAGTAGAGGATGATAAGGTTTTGCATTGATTTATACTAACTTATCTCACGAGTTCTTGTTGAGTTTTGTGTGGATGAAGCTTTTGAGATTTAGGGAAACCGTGATATGAGAAGAATTAAGGAGACACAAAAGCTCAAGCTTGGGGATGCCCAAGGCACCCCAAGATAATATTTCTAGAAGTCGCAAGCATCTAAGCTTGGGGATGCCCCGATAGGCATCCCACCTTTCTTCATCAATGATTATCGGTTAGTATCGGTTGACTCTAAGTTTTTGCTTCTTCACATGAGATGTGCTATTCTTGAAATGTCATTTTATTTTGTTAGCTTGCTGTTTTAATAAAATACTTAGATCTAAAAGTTTTTAAATAAAGTAGAGCCCCCAAATTGTTGCCGAAAAAGCTAGATAAGCGGCATTCACATCCCGTCAAAGAAGCTCTTTTCTAACACTGTTGGTCTTGTGCTTCACTTATATCCTATGAGTAAGTTCTTGAATAAATTCAATGTCATGAAGTTGAAATCATATCATGCCTAGTGGTATCTTCACATTGGGTTTAGATAGTGAAATCTTTTGAGGCTTGACAATCACAATATTGGTCATACAAGCAATTCACGAATAATTAGTATAAGGAAGAGAACTTTCACATGCAAATACACTATCCTGGAACTCTTTTGTGATTGTGAGCCCCATCAAAATATTATATGCCAAAATTGTTGACGTTGGACAAGGAAGACAACGTAATGGTTTATGTTTGTTCATATTCACATAGAAGTTATATTATCATGGATCCTTCAACATGTGGTGCTTGCCTCCCATCTTTGCTAGCCGAAAATTCCGCACCAAGTAGAGATACTACTTGTGCATCCAAAAACCCTTAAACCCAAATCTTATCTTCAAGAGTCCACCATACCTACCCAAGGATTAAGCAAGATCCTTCAAGTAAGTTGTCATCGGTGCAAAAAGGCAATAAAAATTGCTTCTAAAAGTGTTAGATCATTTAGTGTAAGGGAAAATGAGCGTTGTACGAACTTGTGATGGCAAAGTAACAAAAGCGACGGACTGCATAATAAAGGTTGCTATCATAAGATGCAATATAACATGATGTTCCTTTGCATTAAGGGATTGAGCAGACAAACAAATAAGCGCATGGCAACCTCTGCTTCCCTCTGCGAAGGGCCTATCTTTTACTTTTCAGTATTTACTTTCATGCAAAGAGTCAAAGTTTTTCTCTCTATTCCTTTTTTATTTTTCTCCTTTGGCAAGCATCATGTGGTAAGGAAAGATCTAGGCTCATATGTCCAGCTGAATATGGGTAGCATGAGTTATTATTGTTGACCTCACCCAAAGGTGAATACGTTGGGAGGCGCAATTACAAACCCATATCTTTCTATGTGTCTGGTTAAAATGTTTTTCTCATGTGTATGCGGTGATTGTTAGCAATCATAGAAGACTATATGATGGTTGAGTATGTGGAGCTCTTACTTAAACTCTGTTGAATAAGTTGGATTACGATTGCTTGGTGACTACGAACCTAGGTTGTTGAGTTTCAATAGAATTCATTGTTTGAACCTGAACATGTGAATTGGTTGCTACTTTAAACATGAAAAAAATTTTATAAGAAAGATTTGTTATTATGATGCTAGGAAAAGTGATTGAAATAGTCATTGATCAAACTTGTGCACTTTGCTAGCATTCACACTTTACAAATTATTTCTTTTATCATTTACCTACTCGAGGACAAGTAGGAATTAAGCTTGGGGATGCTGATACATCTCAAACGTATCTATAATTTATGAAGTATTCATGCCATGTTTATAACAATTTTATATGGTTTTGGTATGATTTGCATGGAACTAACCCGGACTAACGCTGTTTTCAACAGAACTACCGTGGTGTTGTTTTTGTGCAGAAATGAAAGTTCTCCAAATGAGCTGAAACTTTTTGATGATTTTTTTGGAACAAAAGAGGCCCCGAAGCTTCGTGGAAGGACCAGAAGGTGAAGGAGTAGGGCACAACACACCGGGGTGCGCCTGGGCCCTTGCCCGTGCCCCGGCGGGTTGTGCTCACCTCGGGGCCCATCCAGACGTGAGACCGACACCAAAAATTCCTATAAATAGAGAAACCATCAGAAATAACCCTAGATCAGAAGTTCCGCCGCCGCAAGGCCTGTGTAGCCACCAAAAACAAATCTAGACCCTTTCCGGCACTCCGTCGGAGGGGGAAATCATCACTGGTGGCCATCTTCATCATCCCGGTGGCCACCATGATGAGGAGGGAGTAGTCCACCCTCAGGGCTAAGGGTTTGTACCAGTAGCTATGTGTTTAATATCTCTCTCTTGCTCGTGTTCTTGAGATGCACAATCTTGATGTATCGCGGGCTTTATTAATATAGTCGGATCATATGGTGTTTTCCCCTCTCTATCTTGTGATGAATTGAGTTTTCCCTTTGAGATTTCTTTAGATTGAATACTTTTATGGATTTGAGAACACTTGATATATGTCTTGCAATTGAATACTCGTGGTGACAATGGGGTATCGTATTGATCCACTTGATATATGTTTTGGCACTCAACTTGTGGATTCCCGAAGCGACATTGGGTAATCTATGCATAGGGGTTGATGCACGTCTTGTCTTTGTTTCTCCGATTTTGGTGTTATCTTAGTACGAACTCTTGATAGATCAATCCGGAAGGATAACTTTGTGTTATCTTAGTAAGAACTCTTGAAAGATCGATCGGAAAAGATAACCTTGTGTTATTCTAGTACGAACTCTTGATAGATATATCGGAAAGGATAACTTTAGGTTGTCTTAGTACAAACTCTTGATAGATTTAATGGAAATAATAACTTTGAGGTGGTTTCGTTGAGGGGTGGTTATATGATCCAATTATATTAGCATCGTTGAGAGATTGCACTAGCGAAAGTACGAACCCTAGGCCTTGTTTTCCGTCGTTGAAATACCGTTTGTGCTCACTTTTTTTACTTGCTACCTTGCTGTTTTTTATTGTTCGCACTACAAAAATCAATATGTACTATCAATATTACACTTGTATCACCATCTCTTCGCCGAACTAGTGCACCTATACAATTTCCCATTGTATTTGGTGTGTTGGGGACACAAGAGACTTTTTATTATTTGGTTACATGGTTGTTTGAGAGAGACCACCTTCATCCTACACCTCCTATAGATTGATAAACCTTAGGTCATCCACTTGAGGGAAAATTGCTACTGTCCTAGAAAACTCTGCGCTTGGGGGCCCAACACGTGTCTACAAGAATAAAGTTGTGTAGTAGACATCAGTCTCACACGCACATAAACACAAACCAAAGCAATGAAGGTTCAACGAAACGAAAGCAACGAAAGCAAACAGACACAAGCGCAAATCCTACACCCTCTCCCCCTTTGGCATCGAGACACCACAAAGGAAGATAGGATACCTAAGACGTGGGTGGTGGGAGAACTCTAGTGCATCACCAGTCGTGTTCCTCCTCCTCAGACTCCTCAGCAGCACGTGATGAAGAAGGAACGGTAGTATCCTCCTCAGACTCAGTCGACCTGCAGTGCTGTCTGGTCCATGACTCCTCATCTATGATCCTCTCCTCAGAGCCACTCGAAGCCTCAAGACCAACCTACCTCATGCTACCTCTTGAGCATGCGTTGGTTTTCCCTTGAAGAGGAAAGGGTGATGGAGCATAGTAGCGTAAGTATTTTCCTCAGTTTTTGAGAACCAAGGTATCAATCCAGTAGGAGACTACACGCAAGTTCCTCGTACCTGCACAAACAAATAAGAACCTTGCAACCAACGCGATAAAGGGGTTGTCAATCCCTTCTCGGCCACTTGAAAAAGTGAGATCTGATAGAGATAATAAGATATTATTTTTGGTATTTTTATTGTATAGATTGAAAATTAAAGATTGCAAAATACTCCCTCCGTTTCATTATATAAGGTGTATTTGTTTTTTGATAAAATTCCAGAATATCAGGTGCATTTCTTCTAATTCCTCATAATTCCCTTGTTAGCCCTTCAGAAAAAGGAAATTATCTCTCTCCTGATTGTCTCTATCTCTCCTTATAGCAATAGAAGGAAACTATCTCTATGTCGATTGCATGTATCTCTTACTTTCCTGGACTAACTGATTTACTTGCCACTAACCAATCAATTTGCCAAGGGGTAATTTCGTCCTAACACGTCTATAATTATGTGCCTTGGTCACCGTGCCGAAAATAATACACGTTAGATAAAGGAACAGAGGGAGTAAAAGATAACTAGTAGATGAAAGATTAATATGATGGAAGATAGACCCGGGGGTCATAGGTTTCACTAGTGGCTTCTCTCAAGATAGCAGATTCTTTCGGTGGGTGAACAAATTACTGTCGAGCAATTGATAGAAAAGCGCATAGTTATGAGAATATATAGGCATGATCATGTATATAGGCATCACGTCCGTGACAAGTAGATCGAAACGATTCTGCATCTACTACTATTACTCCACACATCGACCGCTATCCAGCATGCATCTAGAGTATTAAGTTCATAAGAACAGAGTAACACCTCAAGCAAGATGACATGATGTAGAGGGATAAACTCATACAATATGATATAAACCCCATCTTTTTATCCTTGATGGCAACAATACAATACGTGCCTTGCTGACCCTGCTGCCACTGGGAAAGGACACCGCAAGATTGAACCCAAAGCTAAGCACTTCTCCCATTGCAAGAAAGGTCAATCTAGTAGGCCGAACCAAACTGATAATTCAAAAAGACTTGCAAAGATATCTTAATCATGCATATAAGAATTCAGACAAGAACCAAATATTGTTCATAGATAATCTTGATCATAAATCCACAATCCATCGGATCTCGACAAACACACTGCAAAAAGAATTACATCGAATAGATCTCCAAGAGGATCGAGGAGAACTTTGTATTGAGATCCAAATAGAGAGAAGAAGCCATCTAGCTAATAACTATGGACCCAAAGGTCTGTGGTAAACTACTCACAACTCATCGGAGAGGCTATGGTGTTGATGTAGAAGCCCTCCGTGATCGATGCCCCCTCCGGTGGAGCTCCGAAACAGGCCCCAAGATGGGATCTCACAGGTACAGAAAGTTGCGGCGGTGGAATTAGGGTTTCGTGGTGCTCTTGGATGTTTTCAGGGTATATGGGTATATATAGGAGGAAGAGGCACGTCGGTGGAGTTACGGGGGGCACAAGAGTGGGGGGCGCGCCTACCCCCCTGGGCGCGCCCCATGCCTCGTGGCCACCTCGTGGCTTCCCTGGCGTGTACTCCAAGTCTTCTGGGCTGCATTTGTTCCAAAAACAATCCTCCCAAAGGTTTCATTCCGTTTGGACTCCATTTGATATTCCTTTTCTGCAAAACACTGAAATAGGCAAAAACAACAATTTGCACTGGGCCTTGGGTTAGTAGGTTAGTCCCAAAAATAATATAAAAGTGTATAATAAAGCCCATTAAACATCCAAAACAGATAATATAATAGCATGGAACAATCAAAAAATTTAGATATGTTGGAGACGTATCACCTCATAATACCCTTGCCGCGATGACGAACCATCTTGGCGTTCACATGGGCTTTGTACTGTCCCTTGGCCTGCATGCAAAACAGAGCCTTCATCTTGGCCTTGAGCTTCTTAGCCCATGATGCCTCGGCAGAGGGAGGGGCATACCCCTCAGGACTGTCCTCCGCTGCCTCCTGATACGTCTCCGTGGTATCTATAATTTTTGATTGTTCCATGCCAACATTCTACAACTTTCATATACTTTTGGCAACTTTTTATACTATTTTTTGGGACTAACATATTGATCCAGTGCCCAGTGCCAGTTCCTGTTTGTTGCATGTTTTTTGTTTCGCAGAATATCCATATCAACCGGAGTCCAAACGGAATAAAACGGACGGAGAATTGTTTTGGAATATATGTGAATTTTGGGAAGGGAAACCAACACGAGACGATGCCCGAGTGGGCCTCGAGGGTGGGGGGCGCGCCCCCCTGCCCAGGCCGCGCCCTGGGCCCTCGAGGCCACACCGTAAGGTGGTTGATGCCCTTCTTTTGCCGCAATAAAGCTAATATCCGGATAAAAATCATGTCAAAAAATCAGCCCAATCGTAGTTACGGATCTCCGGGAATATAAGAAATGGTGAAGGGACATAATCTAGGAACGCAAAAACAGAGAGAGACAGAGAGACAGATCTAATCGCGGAGGGGCTCTTGCCCCTCCGCCGCCATGGAGGCCATGGACCAGAGGGGAAACCCTTCTCCTACCTAGGGAGAAGGTCAAGGAAGAAGAAGAAGGAGGGGGGCTCTCTCCCCCTCGCTTCCGGTGGCACCGGAGTGCCACCGGGGCCATCATCGTGTGACGGCGATCTACACCAACACCTCCATCATCTTCACCAACATCTCCATCACCTTCCCCCATCTATCTATAGTGGTCCACTCTCCTGCAACCCGCTGTACCCTCTACTTGAACATGGTGCTTTATGCTTCATATTATTATCCAATGATGTGTTGCCATCCTATGATGTCTGAGTAGATTATCGTTGTCCTATCGATGATTGGTGAATTGCTATGATTGATTTAAATTGCTTGTGGTTATGTTGCTGTCCTTTGGTGCCCATCATATGAGCAAGCGCGTGGATCACACCATAGGGTTAGTTGTATGTTGATAGGACTATGTATTGGAGGGCAAGAGTGACAGAAACTTCAACCTAGCGTAGAAATTGATGCATACGGGATTGAAGTGGGACCAATATATCTTAATGCTATGGTTGGGTTTTACCTTAATGAACGTTAGTAGTTGCGGATGCTTGCTAATAGTTCCAATCATAAGTGCATAGAATTCCAAGTAAGGGATGACATGCTAGCAGTGGCCTCTCCCACATAAAACTTGCTATCGGTCTAGTAACGTAGTCAATTGTTTAGGGGCAATTTCGCAACTCCTACCACCACTTTTCCACACCCGCTATCATTAACTTTATCTTAACAACCCCTAGTTTATATTTACGTGCTCTTTATATTCTTGCAAACCTATCCCAGAAAAACTACAAAGTACTTCTAGTTTCATTCTTGTTCTAGGTAAAGTAAACGTCAAGCGTGCGTAGAGTTGTATCAGTGGTCGATAGAACTTGAGGGAATATTTGTTCTGCCTTTAGCTCCTCGTTGGGTTCGACACTCTTACTTATCGAAAGAGGCTACAAATGATCCCCTACACTTGTGGGTTATCACCTCCTCCTCAAACTCATCCTCATCCTCATCAATATCCATATGGGTAGCTTCTGCCTTAGCTCGAGTGGTGGTGTTAGCCCACCTGTTCTTCTAGGGAAGTCTGATGGGCTCATGGCGGATCTAGTTAGGAGCATCAAAATCCTCCTACGGGAAGAGCTTCTCCCAAGCCATTGAGATCGAGAGGTGCAAATAAGGGCCATAGATGGGCACCTTATGATGGAATACCGCAAACTAAAGCTCACACCCCATGATATGAGAAACATCAAGTGGATCAGGTTGTTGAAGACGAGCTTCCTCACATATAAGCATCATGTCCACTAGATAGGAATGCACCTTGTCCTTGTCGCCTATGCGTGGGAAAAGAGTGTTGCGGAAGATCCGGTGCATGATGTCAAGAAACTGGTTCATCACATAAGTCTTCTTGTCATTGGGTAAAGACTTCTCAACAAGATAGGGTTGGAGCTTGTTCTTGTTAGAAGACTCGGGGTTGGCATGCGGGCGGACACCAACGGGCACATCCAGCCCCTCATCACGAACATGCAGCAAATCCATGAACTCCTTCCACTCAGCAGACATTCTCTTGCCATTCATCATCCATGTCATGGTCCGCTTCTCATCCGTGTGGAAATGAACGGAAGCAAAGAATTGAGCCACAATGTCTGGGTCAAAGTCAAGGTGGAATGCGAGGAGTTCCTCAATGCCAAACTGCTCCACCAAATCTAGGGGCTCAACAAAATATGCTTGGTTCTTCTTTAGGTGCTCGATGTCAATCCACTGAACAGGTACATAGATGTTCTGCTTGGCCTTGATCACATCTAGATAGATAAGAAGTTGTTGCTTCGTCTAGAATAAATCATTGCCCCTGCTGATTTCTCTAGGCTTAACATAGGGGTTGAGCTTCCGGCGGATCAGAAACTCTGCTTGAGGCATCTCATCCATGCTGACAGCTTGCTCCTTGATCTTCAAAGCAGATGTCTTGATGTTGCGTTGAGGAGCATTGGACCCTTCCGGAACATCTGGATTGTGAAGACGCTTGGACCCCGTATTGCGGTCGAGATTCGAGCACCGAGCATCGGAACCGGAGCCACCACCTATGGCACAAAACGCAACAAACGATTAGTACAAGAAAGATTATTCCAAAGACCAAGCCAAATAATAAAACAAAGTAGAAATGAGATTGGGTGTGACAAAACAACGTAATTGTGAGTCAAGCGGTACTACCGTGATGAGATGCAGAAGTAAAAAAGTTCTTCCGCTTTGACCGCAGGAGTACCGCGCCGGGTCGGCATGGTAGTACCACGCTCAGGGCGGAAGTATTATTTTACTTCCGTGCCTCGAGCGATAGTACCGCTCCATCGGAGCGGTAGTACCATGCGAGGCCCGCAACTGGTGTTAGTACGGCTCCTGCGCAGCAGTAGTACCGCACGGGGCGGATCTGGCAACATCTCATCTAAGAACATCCGAGAGGATGGATCGGTACTACCACTGATCAAAACTAAGTTGTTGTATCACACCAAATAGCATATCTACTGCACTACCACTCTCCAACAATCTCCTATGGCAAAGATTTAGCCAAACATCACTAGACCTACATGATACATCTCCAACGTATCTATAATTTTTTATTGTCCCATGATATTATATTATCCTTCTAGGATGTTTTATGGGCTTTTATTTACACTTTTATATGATTTTTGGGACTAACCTATTAACCCATAGCCCAGTGCCAGTTTCTGTTTTTTCCTTGTTTTTGAGTTTTATAGAAAAGGAATATCAAACAGAGTCCAATTGACGTGCCAATTTTTGATGATATTTTATTGACCAAAAGAAGCCCCGGAGTAAAAGAGTTGGGCCAAGAGAGTCACGGGCTGCCCACGAGGGTGGGGGCGCGCCCACCCCCCTGGGCGCGACCCCCTATCTCGTGGACAGCCCGGAGACCCCCCCTGACTTGTGCCCTACGCCAAAAAATCCTATAAATACAGAAACCTTCGGAAAATAACCTAGATCGGGAGTTCCGCCGCCGCAAGCCTATGTTGCCACCGAAAACCAATCTAGACCCGTTCTGGCACCCTGCCGGAGGGGGGAATCCCTCTCCGATGGCCATCTTCATCATCCCGGCGCACTCCATGACGAGGGGGGAGTAGTTCACCCTCGGGGCTGAGGGTATGTATCAGTAGCTATGTGTTTGATCTTTCTCTCTCTCTCTCTCTTGTGTTGTTGAGATGGTACGATCTTGATGTATCGCGAGCTTTGTTATTATAGTTGGATCTTATGATGTTTCTCCCCCTCTACTCTCTTATAATGGATTGAGTTTTCCCTTTGAAGTTATCTTGTCGGATTGAGTCTTTAAGGATTTGAGAACACTTGATGTATATCTTGCGTGGGATACCCGTGGTGACAATGGTGTATTCTATCGATTCACTTGATGTATGTTTTGGTGATCAACTTGCGGGTTCCGTGACCTTGGGAATCTATTCATACGGGTTGGCACACATTTTCGTCTTGACTCTTCGATAGAAACTTTGGGGCACTCTTTGAAGTACTTTGTGTTGGTTGAATGGATGAATCTGAGATTGTGTGATGCATATCGTATAATCATGCCCACGGATACTTGAGGTGACAATGGAGTATTTAGGTGACATTAGGGTTTTGTTAATTTGTATCTTAAGGTGTTATTCTAGTACAAACTCTAAAATAGATCGATCAGAAAGAATAACTTTGAGGTGGTTTCGTACCCTACCATGATCTCTTTGTTTGTTCTCCGCTATTAGTGACTTTGGAGTGACTCTTTGTTGCATGTTAAGGGATGGTTATATGATCCAGTTATGTTATTATTGTTGAGAAAACTTGCACTAGTGAAAATATGAACCCTAGGCCTTGTTTCCTAGCATTGCACTACCGTTTATGCTCACTTTTACCACTTGCTACCTTGCTGTTTTTATATTTACTTATTACAAAAGCCTATATCTACCATCCATATTGCACTTGTATCACCATCTCTTCGCCGAACTAGTGCACCTATACAATTTACCATTGTATTGGGTGTGTTGGGGACACAAGAGACTCTTTGTTATTTCGTTGCAGGGTTGCTTGAGAGAGACCATCTTCATCCTACGCCTCCCACAAATTGATAAACCTTAGGTCATCCACTTGAGGGAAATTTGCTACTGTCCTACAAACCTCTGCACTTGGAGGCCCAACAACGTCTATAAGAAAAAGGTTGCGTAGTAGACATCAAGCTCTTTTCTGGCGCTGTTGCCTGGGAGGTGAGTGCTTGAAGGTATATCTTTGGATCTTGCAATCGAATATTTTAGTTTCTTGTTTTATCACTAGTTTAGTTTATAAAATAAAACTACAAAAAATGGAATTAAGGTTGCCTCATATGCTTCACCTTTTTAAAATCTTTCGTGAAAATGATGGAAAGGAAAATTGTGCCCAAGTACTAGAAGAAGAATGCATTAAAATAATTGGCACTAAATCTTTGAATGATGAGCATGGTTGCAATGTTGTTATTACGAATTCTTTGAATACCCATGATGCTAATGATATGCAAAGCCAGAAGCTTGGGGATGCTATGTTTGATGAAGATGATATTTTTTGTCCCCCAAGTTTTGATGAGCAAAATTATTATTATGTAATCATGCCTCCTATTATTATGATTATATTGATGAAAGTGGATTTGGAGAGGTTATGACTTTATTTAGTGATGAATCCACTATTTCGAAAGAGGTTTCAATTGATTATGAGAACAAAGTTGCTATCTATGATGATTATTGTGACGACTTGTATGCTATTGAGAATAATGATAACCATAAAACTTGTCATCATGATTTTAATTTTCAATTGGATAATGCCTCACATGATAGTTATTTTGTTGAATTTGCTCCTCCCACTACTATGAATGAGAAGAATTTTGCTTATGATGGGAGTAGTAAAATTTATATGCTTATTGATCATGAAAATAATGCTTTATGTGCTGTTTATACTGTTTAATTCATTCATTATGCTACTTAAAATTATTATGAGAGAGGATCATATGCTTGTAGGAATTGCAATAATATCAAGTTTCCTCTCTATGTGCTTGAAGTTTTGAAGCTATGCTTGTTTTGCTTTCCTATGCTAGTTGATTATTGTTCCCATAAGTTGTTTTCTCAGAAAATCCCTATGCATAGGAAGTGGGTTAGACTTAAATGTGCTAGTCATATTCTTCATGATGCTCCCTTTATGTTCTAATTCTTATCTTTTATGCGAGCATCATTGAAATCATTGTGCCTAGCTAGGGGCGTTAAACGATAGCGCTTGTTGGGAGGCAACCCAACTTATTTTTGTTCTTTGTTTTTGCTTCTGTTTAGGATTAAATATTGCATCTAGCTCCTGTTTAGATGTGGTTTTGTGTTTTAATTAGTGTTTCTGCCAAGTAGAACCTTTGGAAAGACTTGTGTGAAGTTTATGCGATGATACTGTAAAAAAACAGAAACTTTAGCGCTCACGAGATTGGCTGTCATTTTTTACTGGAGAGTGCTTTTTAGTTGATTCCTTTTTGCAGATGATTAATAAACAAATTCCTCAGGTCTAACAATTTATTTCAGAATTTTTAGATTTACAGAAGTATTCGAAAGTTACAGATTGCAACAGACTGTTCTATTTTTGACAGATTCTGTTTTCTATGTGTTGTTTGCTTATTTTGATGAATCTATGAGTAGTATCAGAGGGTATGAACCATAGAGAAGTTGTAATACAGTAGATATTACACCAATATGAATTTAGAATGAGTTCACAACAGTACCTAAGTGGTGGTTTTATTTTCTTATACTAACGGAGCTTACGAGTTTTCTGTTGAGTTTTGTGTTGTGAAGTTTTCAAGTTTTGGGTAAAGATTCGATGGACTATGGAATAAGGAGTGGGAAGAGCCTAAGCTTGGGGATGCCCAAGGCACCCCAAGGTAAAATTCAAGTACAACCAAAAGCCTAAGCTTGGGGATGCCCCGGGAAGGCATCCCCTATTTCGTCTTCGTCTATCGGTAACTTTACATGAGGCTATATTTTTATTCACCACATGATATGTGTTTTGCTTGGAGCGTCATTTTGTTTTATTTTGTTTTGCTTGTTGTTTGAATAATATCCCAAGATCTGAAATTCTTAAATGTTAGATAGTCTTCACATAGTTACATAATTATTCAACTACTCATTGATCTTCACTTATATCTTTTGGAGTAGTTTGTTGTTTGCTCTAGTGCTTCACTGATATCTTTTTAGAGCACGACGGTGGTTTTATTTTGAATAAATAGATGAACTCTCATACTTCACTTATATTATTTTGATATTCTTTTAGAACAGCATGGTAATTTTCTTAGGTTATGAATTTAGTCCTAATATGATGGGCATCCAAGAGGGATATAATAAAAAAAATTATATAAGGTGCATTGAATACTATGAGAAGTTTGATGCTTGATTATTGTTTTGAGATATGAGGATGGTAATATTAGAGTCATGCTAGTAGATTAGTTGTGAATTTGAGAAATACTTGTGTTGAGGTTTGCAAGTCCCGTAGCATGCAAATATGGTAACCGTTGTGTGACAAATTTGAAGCATGAGCTATTTCTTTGATTGTCATCCTTTGCGTGGAGGTCGGGATCGCGCGATGGTTAACTCCTACCAACCCTTCCTGTCAGGGATATTACTACCAGGTATAAACCGTCCAGGAGGGTCCGGTTTACGTTATCAAGATTATATTATCAAAGGCCCAGCAGAACATGAAGTAGAAGATTGCAGCCCAAGGGGTTTAGAGCCCATGTATTAGGGCCCATGATTTGTAGACCGTCGTACTGTGTAACTTGGGATGTAAGATAGAAAGAACAGAGACCAGGGCAGACACGTTTATGAGCCGGCCTCGGGACTCTGTAAACCGGACCGGGCGTCACCTCTTATATAAAGGGACGACCCGGCGACGGTTCAAGACAGACAACAACAGCTTGAGACACAGGCAAAGCGGATTCGCTCCCTGGTCATCAAAGCCCTAGCAATACTACCCCAAACTAGACGTAGGCTTTTACCTTCATCGAAGGGGCCGAACTAGTATAAAATCCATGTGTCCTTTGTCCGCTTTAACCCCTTTAAGCTAACCCGTAGCGATGGCCTCACGACTAAGTCCTTTTGCTAGGACATCTGCCATGCTAAATCCATGACAGTTGGCGCCCACCGTGGGGCTATCGCACGATGGTTTCGAGTTCTTGAAGGGCAGCTCTGAAGGACTCAAGGGCTACGCAGTGGGCTAGATGACCAAGAGTCATCGCGGCCGGATCTACATCGACGATGCAGGCTGGGGCCCCGAGGCCGATTCAATCAAATACGGGTACCAGGTCCCCTTCGGCGGCATCCACGTCTTCATCGGCAAGATCGGCGAATCGGGCCCTGAGCCAGACATCTTCGCCAACATCGTCGAGCCGGCTCAGCGTGCGAGACCAGCCTAGATTCAGCCAGCCGTGAAGCACGTCTTCATTGGAGCAGTGCATGAAGTACAAACAAAGGACGGATCGGACTCCGGCGGCGAGACTGTTGTCTATTCCGACGACGAATCTTCTTCCGGAGAGACAGAATCTTTGTATCTGCTGCAAGACGGTCGATCAGAGGGTTGTTACGAGGGTGACAGTATTCCGGGCCCCCTCGATCCGCCAAACCGGGTCGCTGTCTTTATGGCCGGATCACAGTCTATGCAGCAGCCTTCAACAACAGCGGCGTTAACATCAGAAACGATGGGAGCTAGAGCTGGAGATCCTCCCCCATCGCCATCTGACACTTTATCCACCTTGGTCGACACTTTGACAGCGTTCCTAATAGCAGAGGTAGCGCAGGCCAACAAGGAGCAGCATGATGCGGAGGTCGCTCAGGTGAAGAGCCGGATTGAACAAGCCAAGTTGGACCTGGCTGTTGAGAAAGCTAGGATGGCTACAAAGCAGACAGAGCTTGATGCTCAGGCCTATCGACTCATGTTGGATCAGACCGCTTCACACGAGGTAATGGTGAGAAGGCAACGATCTCGTCTATCACCGGTTTATGAGGCAAGAAATCTCTTCAGCACGCCAGGAGCAGGAACCAGTAACCAGCCAAAGGTGAACCGGGGAGGAGCATCGGCAACGGGCGCGTCGGTTAAACCATCGCCACCGCCACCGGCCGCAGAGCCAAACCGCCAAGTTGTGCCGGCCCAACATGTGCCCACCCCTCCTGGTCATTATTCTAATCCATTGGACAACATAGTTGCTGCCGCTTTACGACTAGCCGCCCTTCCTATTGAAGGAACGTCCCTCATAGCAGTGGAAGCACAACGGGCCAGAGAGTTGTTGGACACGGCGCTAACTCAACAGCAAGCTTATTCTTATAGTCGGGAGAGGATTCACTCGACTCCCCGTCCGAGCCAGAGTTATACGAGGCGTTGGATGAACCGGCCATATCAAGCAGTGCAGGGAGATGTAATCAGCCGAGGCGGGATAATCCGGCAGGAGCAGAGGCGCTCGCTCAGGAGGTGGTGGATCAGGTCAGACAGCACCGGGAGGCCGAGGTAACAGCACAGTACGAAGCCCGTCAGGCGACGCCGGTTCGTTCCACCACCATAGTTGAACCGGGGGTCATGTCCAGTTCCCTGGGCGTGCCGTGTCTTATCCCCGCTTTACGGAACATGAAACTACCCAAGGATTTTAAAGGACCACGCAAAGTAACCAACTACACGGCGGATCTTGCTCCAGAGGCATGGGTTGAGAGTTATGAGATGGCAATGGAGATGCTCGATGTGGATGAGGCAGCGTGCGCCAAGTATTTCACAATGATGCTCGAAGGCACGGCCCGAACATGGCTGAAGAGGTTACCACCTAATTCCATTGGATCATGGGCTGAATTGCGGCGCCGGTTTATCAACAACTTCAAGGACACGTGCAAGCAGCCAATGTCTGTCGTCGACTTAGCTGCCTGCGTTCAAGGCGAGCAGGAGTCTACAAGCAGTTGGGTGCGTCGAGTGTTAGAAATCTTGCACTCCTCCAATAGTATCAACCCAAGTACAGCAGTGGTAACCTTGGAGTGCATTTGCCGGTTTGAACCTTTGCGATTGAAGCTGGGACGGCTTAAACGTGATTGCAATGACATGGGGACGCTCATGGGCGCTCTAGCAAAGTATGGAGACTCTGATAACACCAAGCATCCAGACGCAGATGGAGACAAGTCAGGGAAGGCGAGCAAGAACGGTAAACCGCCGCAGCCCAATCCGGCGAATCAAGGATACAATGGTAAGCGGAAAGCGGATGGCAGCTCAGATTTTGTGGCCAACACCAACGCTCAAGAGGATGGACAACGCCGCAAGGGTAGACCGCCCCCACGTAATGGGAGGCCACCCATTAATCTGGAGCGCCAGCTGAATGTGCCTTGCCCAAAGCACGGTACACCGGAAAAGCCAGCTACACATCTCTGGAAGGACTGCTTTATTATGCAGGAATTCATGAGCCGTACCAGGTACGATCACGGCCCCCCGGGCGGATCAGGCCCTGGCTTCCAAGGTCCGGGTTATCAAGGTGGTGGATCCGGTTCAGGGTACGACGGTAATAGCAGCAACCACAATGGGCACAATCAGCATAACCAGCAGCATGGTCAGGGCGGATACAACAATCAGTGGAATCAACAGCGTCAACAACAGCAGCAATCCGGATATCAGAATAATCCAAAGGAGCTGAGCAGTGGGCAGTATCATGTCTTCACCACAAGCTTGTGCAAGCGGGATCAGAAAGTTCTGAAGAGGGAAATACATTCTGTTGAACTGGCGGTGCCACGTTTTCTGCGTTGGTCGGAACAGCCCATTATGTGGAGCAGAGAGGATCGTTTGCCCCGGGTTGACAATCCGGGTCAGATGGCTCTAGTTGTGGCACCTCAGGTGGGGGGCTACAAGTTCACCAAAGTTCTTATGAATGGAGGCAGCATCATCAACATCCTGTATTATGAGACTTTTCGGCGTATGGGGCTGACACATAAAAAACTTCGACAATCCAACACAGTGTTCCATGGGGTGGTGCCAGGTAAATCGGCGTATCCAGTTGGCAAGATTGACCTAGAGGTTACCTTTGGAGATGAGCACGACTCCAGGTCAGAGACCGTGACCTTTGAGGTGGTAAAGATCAAGAGCCCATACCACGCTTTGTTTGGGCGGCCGGTTTACGCCAAATTCATGGCTAGGCCGTGTTATGTTTATCTACAGCTCAAGATGCGAGGCCACAAGGGAACTATTACGGTCCATGGGAGCCACAAAGTTGCATTGGAGTGCGAGGAAGGTGATGCAGCCTATGCTGAAGCAGTTTGTGCAACTGAGGAACTGAAGTTCTATAAGGACAATGTTGATCCGGCGGATATGTCTCCGCTGAAGAAACCAACCACAGAGCATGATCTGACGTTGAAGTTCAAATCAGCTGAAGAGACTAAGCAGGTGGACTTTGTCCCTGGCGATTCATCCAAGCAGTTAACTATCAGTGCTAACCTAGATCCTAAATAGGAAAGCGCGCTCATCGAGTTCATCCGTGAGAACCAGGACATCTTTGCATGGAAGCCTTCTGACATGCCAGGTATACCGAGGGAACTCGCTGAGCACAATCTTAATATTGATCCTAAGTTTAAAGCGGTCAAGCAGTATCTGCGCCGCTTCAATGAAGAGAGGCGCAAGGCTATTGGAGAAGAAGTGGCTAGGCTCTTAGCCGCATGCTTTATAGTTGAGGTGTTTCATCCAGAGTGGTTGGCTAATCCGGTGCTAGTACTTAAGAAAAATGGCACTTGGAGAATGTGTGTTGATTACACAGATCTGAACAAGGCTTGCCCAACTGATCCTTTTGCACTTCCCCGTATTGATCAAATTATTGATGCTACGGCAGGATGTGAGCGGCTGAGTTTTTTGGATGCATACTCAGGTTATCATCAGATCAAGATGGCGGTTAAGGACTAGGAAAAGACAGCCTTTATAACTCCCTTTGGAGCCTTCTGCTATGTATCTATGCCATTTGGGCTCAAGAGTGCCCAGGCGACCTACCAGCGTTGTGTGCAGAACTGCCTTCAGGGACAGATTGGGCGGAATGTTCATGCATATGTTGATGACATTGTGGTGAAATCTAGGAAGGAGGAGACACTGATAGCAGATTTGAAGGAAACTTTTGACAATCTCCGGGTCTACTAAATGATGCTTAATCCGGAGAAGTGTGTTTTTGGTGTTCCGGCAGGCAAGCTCCTGGGGTTCTTGGTATCAAATAGAGGAATCGAAGCTAATCCGGAGAAGATCAAGGTGATCACATCCCTGGCTAAACCGGCGTGCATCAACGATGTCCAACGCATGGCGGGCCGTATTGCAGCACTCAGCCGGTTTATCACCCGTTTTGGGGAGAAGGCTATCCCGCTTTATCAGATGATGAAAAAGACAGACCGTTTCATCTGAAGTGATGCTGCTGATGCCGCGTTTGAGGATCTGAAGAGGCAATTGGCAGAGCCGCCAGTCCTTGCTGCACCAGTTGACAATGAGCCGCTGTTGTTACACGTGGCTGCTAATGCCCGTGCAGTAAGCGTTGCTATTGTGGTAGAGCGCAAGGAGGCAGGTAAGGAATATCCGGTTCAGCGGCCGGTTTACTACATCAGTGAGGTGCTCATCGAGTCAAAGCAGAGATATCCGCATTGGCAGAAACTGGTGTATGGAGTCTTCATGGCAAACCGGAAGCTAAAGCACTATTTTCAGGGCCACCCAATCACCGATGTCAGTTCAGCACCGTTAGGGGATATAATCGAGAATAGAGAAGCTACTGGGCGGGTTGCAAAGTGGGCCATTGAGCTTAGCCCGCACGGATTAAAGTATGTGCCCCGTACTGTGATAAAGTCCCAAACACTGGTGGATTTCATGAATGATTGAACAGAGTTGCAAGCACCTGTGGAGAAGCCGGATCGCACATATTGGACTATTCATTTCGACGGTTCAAGGCAATTAGAGGGCTCGGGGGCTGGAGTCGTATTAACTTCCCCACGAGGTGATAAGTTCTGCTATGTCCTCCATTTAATGTTACCTTGTACTAACAATGCTGCTGAGTATGAAGCTCTCCTCCATGGGCTGCAGATGGCCAAGGAGATGAATTTGAGTCGGGTTAAGTGCTTTGGCGATTCAGATCTGGTGGCACAACAAGTATCTGGCAAGTGGGATTCCAAGGATCCACTCATGGCAGCATATCGAAGAGAGGTGGACGTGGTCGCCGGACACTTCAAGGGTTATCAGGTGGATCACATAGACCGGCGAAAGAATGAAACGGCCGACGCGTTAAGCCGGCTGGGTTCCTAGCATAAACCGATTCCACCTAATACCTTCTTGGATGAGTTGCATAATCCGTCGGTACAGTTACCTTCAGAGGAGGACTTGGTTGTTCCTGATCCGGAGGCACAATTGGTCGCAGCACTTCATGTCATTCCAGATTGGACGCTGCCTTACCTGGCATACATGAACCGAGGTGAGTTACCAGAGGACAAAGTCGAGGCCCAGCAGATAATCCGGCGGTCTAAATCAATGTCTATTGTCAATGGAGAACTTCATCATAGCAGCGTTTCTGGAGCATTTCAGCGATGTGTGTCACCAGAGGAAGGTTGTGATATTCTTAGAGAGATTTATGAAGGGGATTGTGGTCATCACGCCGGTTCAAAATCTTTGGTGGCTAAAGCTTTTCGTCATGGGTTCTACTGGTTAACAGCTCATGCTGATGCAGAGGACTTGGTCAGAAAATGTGACGCTTGCCAGAAATTTTCACGGCGTGATCATATACCGGCGCAGGAGTTGAGGATGATCCCATTTACTTGGCCGTTTGCAACCTGGGGGCTTGATATGGTTGGACCCTTCAAGAGATCCCAAGATCAGAAAACCCACCTTTTGGTGGCAGTGGACAAGTTCACAAAATGGGTTGAAGCGGAGCCTGTCAGTAAGTGTGATGCAGCGACAGCGGTTTAGTTCATCAAAAAGGTGATTTTCCAGTTTGGCTTTCCACACAACATTATAACTGATAATGGCACCAATCTATCCAAGGGGGCAATGGAGGAGTTCTGTCAACGAGAGCACATCCGTCTCGATGTATCATCAGTAGCTCACCCTCAGTCTAATGGCCAAGCTGAGAGAGCCAAACAAGAGATATTGAGAGGCATCAAACCCCGGCTTATGGTTCCTTTGCAGAGAACACCAGGTTGTTGGGTGGAGGAGTTGCCTTCTGTACTCTGGAGCATCAACACTACACCTAACAGATCTACAGGGTACACACCTTTCTTCATGGTATATGGAGCTGAAGCGGTCCTCCCTAGTGATATCCGTCATGATTCGCCGCGGGTGGCGGCTTACGTTGAAGCGGATAATGAACAAGCAAGACAAGACGCGTTGGACCAACTGGACGAGGAATGGGACACGACAGCAGCTCGATCGGTGATTTATCAGCAAGACCTGCGTCGGTACCACAGTCGCCGGGTTAAGACCAGGACGTTTCAAGAAGGAGATCTGGTGCTCCGGCTCATCCAAGACCAGACGAACATGCACAAGCTATCCCCACCTTGGGAAGGGCCCTTTGTGGTCAGCAAGAACCTGCACAACGGATCATACTACCTCATCGACGTTCGAGAACATAAGGACTCACGTACGGCGGAGGAAGAGACCAAGCGGCCGTGGAACATTGCTCTTCTTCGACCTTACTATGCTTGAGCCATAGGCTCCAATTTATGTACAATGTATATATTATGATCAATATAATAAACCGGCACCCTCGGAAAACCGGGGTATTAGCCATCTTTTTCATAAGAGTATCACATGTGGGCTTCTGCATGCCAAGGAGTTCCTATGGCCTCTTAAACCGATGCCTTCGATAAATCGGGGTATCAGCCGTCTTTTTTGTTCATAAGAGTATCACATGGGGGCTTCCGTGGGCAAGGGAGTTTCCTATGGCCTCTTAAACCAGCGGCCACGTCAAGACCATCATAGGAGCACAGCTCTGGTTGCTTCAGCAATTTCCACATGATGATGAGGAGCAAAAGAGAGTTTGATGCCTAGCACAACTCAAACATAGGCCCCGACGAGGAATGCTCAAACGATACCTGGAGGCTCCTGATGCAAGTTCATCAGCGAGTTGAAAACTCTTGTAGTTAACACGGCTTGGAAGCTTGGTGTATACACCTAAAACCCTGGATTAACCTACCTGCATCAAGTAAATCACGCCGTCCAGGTAAACCTGGTATGACCCATTGAACGTACACACAAGTCAATCCTGCTGGACCCTGAACTTGGTAACGTTAAATTGACGATCATCAAGTGATTACTCAAGTCAAATCTTTATGAGTTTTTGAACATTGGTAGCATTTGACATTGATGATTTGGTTAAGGATTGCAGATCATCTTAACAGGCTTTGCTAAAATGGTTAATGACAGTAGCCTGGCAGCTCATAAAGAGCCTCGAATTTAGAGCGTGGCAGCTCATAAAAAGCCTCGACTACATGGTCTTATTTGCCCAAAAACTTTATTTTTCAGTTTTTATGTTTTCTTAAATCTTTATCCTCAAGGTCATTGGTTTTTCAACCAAGTCCATTGATTCAAGAGTGGATAACTACAAAGTTGCCACTACATATGTATCTACAGAGTTATAGTCTGGGTTATAAGCACCAGTACTAGTTTACAGTTAAACGGGAGTTCATTGTAACCCGGTTTGGCCTTCATGACGAGCCGACAAATAATCAATGGAGTCCTCAGCACTTACACCTTGAATGGTTTCTGCCGGATTAAGGTTTATTAAGATACACTTGACCGCAGGTATAGTACATGCTTATATTTTATACACAGTTCAAGTTATTAACTTAGATCATGTGTTTGGGCAGTATGACCCGTCCGGCGGTAAGCCACCAGGACACTTTGAGCTTTGTTTTGTGCAGAAACAGGTAGAATAAACCGTCAAAGCATTGCAAGCAGGATATATGTCAGAAGTTGCCACTTAAAGCAATCTCACAAATATAGTATCTTAGCTCTCCTATTACAAGGCGCTGGAAGGCCCAAAAGGATATCAGCTTTTATCATAGAGTACTCAACACATAAAAGTAATCCGGAGCCGGTTTATGATTCTGCTGCAGCTCGCTGTGACGATTGAGGGTCAGCCTGCTCCGGGTCTTCGGTGGTTTCTTTCAGCCGCTGGAAATCAGTGGTGCTCCAGTCAATCTTGGCAAGGGCTCGGAAATAAACTTCGTCATTTATAAGTTCTGACGGTTCAATGTCAGGAGCGAAGGTGTGCTTACGGACGGGTGGAATAAGATTCTCAATGTCATAGGACGAACGCTCCACCCGCACGTTCTCCAGATCATAGCCCGGATGATACCTTGATAAATCCGCTTCATCAGCAAGTTTACTGGCAAGAGGCCGCATATCCTTGGTCAAAGCACGAAGATCATCACTGGAGAAGGCTGATCCGTCCTCCTTCATGCTTGGATAGCCGTTCATTGCCTCCGCCGGATCAAAGTCAGGAACCCACGCCTTGGCTCGGGTTAATGCCATCAGTGAGCCGGCTCTTGCGGCTGACTTCTTCACTTCAACAATATGAGCAGGCAGAATTGACAGCTTCTCTAAAGTACATTGGATGGTGGTTGGAGCCGGTTTACTATGGGAGATAGCACTAATAGCCCTTTGCGCGCCGGAATAAAGCTGCTCCACCAAGGTATACGCAGCTTTCAGTCTCTTTCGCACATCATCTCCAAGATGAGTGATGCGCCTCCCTGCGAAAGCATTATGAGTTAAACCGGAGCAATACATGGTTGCAAGAATAAGCTTATGTCAAAGAACTTACCAAAGATAGCAGAGGTCATGTCATTTATTTGCTGCCTCAACCCGGGCAGCTCTTCTGACACCGGATTGAGAGCAGCCTCAGCATCACTGGCTCTTTTCTCCAAAGCAGCCTTTCCCGCCTCCCAAGTTGACCGCTCCGCTTCAAAATCTTTCTTCAGTTTCTCCATATTAGCTAAAGCAAGGGTAAGCTCCTCCTTGGCTTTAGTCGAAGCAGTGTCTTGGAAAGTCAGGCTATTCCGGAGTTTAGTTATTTCAGAGGCCCTCTGGTTCAAATCAGTCTGCTAAGGATAAAGCATATCAGATATTCATAAAGCAATTCAATCAAAGTCCCAAGCACATAACAAGTTATGCACTTGACACTTGAGGGCTAATGTACATTTGTAGTGACAGCAAGCAATTTTTCAGACAAGTCCCAAGCACATAACAAGTTATATACTTGGCACTTGGGGGCTAATGCGACATCATTCTAAGCATAGGAAAAGTCCCGGTTCACCCGCAATGGAGTAAACCGGCCCTTGGGGGCTACACGTGCAAATCAAAGTTATTCTAGTTGATATACTGAAGTCCGGTTCACCCTTAAATGCTAAACCGACACTTGGGGGCTACGATGGACTAAAGATACAGTTACAAGGCACAAGCAGAAATGAAAGGCAAAGGAAAAGAAGTTACCTCATAGCGTTCCTTCATTAAGTTCACCAGACCGGCTTCATAGTCATGGCTGGTGTATAGCCGGTTTAAAAACCCGGAATGCAGCTCCTAGGCACTAAGTTGGGCATGGCTGGACAGGTCGGTGTTCCATTTGCCCTTATCCTTTTTGAGAAACTCCTCCTTGGCAGTGTGCTTGGCCAAAGCGACAGGTTCCCCTGGGGCGGTAAAACCGGTCCCAGTAATCTCAACATCATCATTGTAAGCAGCAGGTGGCTTGGAAGGATTGACAGCAGGAGAGACTTGAGCAGGACTAGCAGGAGCCGGACTAGCCCGAGCAGGGCTAGCCCGGGCAGGGCTGGCCAGTTCAGCCATATGATCCATGGGGTTGTTCTCTTGAGCAGCAGTATCTTCTTGATCCATAGGAGGAAAATCATCATGTGGAAGCTCAACATTGTCCTCCAGGGGATTGGCAAGTTCAGGATCTTCTGCCCGTTCAGAAGTAGTGTTGTCGACGGCCGGTTTATTCAATTTTTCCTTTTTACTTGGCTTGGGCATACTGAGAAAGGATTAGAGGAACAATGAAAATCACAAGTCAAAATGGAAAAATAAACCGGATAGAGTGAAAGACAGCTTACTCGTGAACAGTCTTGAGTACATGGACTTGTGTGGAGGTTGACTCACCAGAGGATGAGAGAGGAGTTTCCTGATAATTCGGATCAGACGGATTAAGAGATTGATGAATAAGACCTGCTTTGGGATGAAGAGCAGTTGGAGTAAGTAAAACCTCAGAGCGACGCCTTCGAACCGGAGTATGTGGTAATCCGTTCGATTCAACCACATGACCACTGTGGCGTGTAGTGCGGCAAGCTTCATGTTGTTGTTTCTTCAAAAGAAAATTTGGATCCAGTTGAGCACAAGGATGAGAAAACGGATACTTCCGGACTAACCGACGAACTTTGGGTGGCAGTGGTTCTGAGTCAGAGGAAAGAGAGATTACCTCAACATCACCCGCTTTACTACCTTCAGCCGGATCCTGGGAAAAGTCATTGTTAATAGAAATATAGACAAAGGAAAGATTAAAAAGTCATAAGAACTAGGTGGCACCTCAGAGGCCGGATCATCTTCTTCCGCGTTTGAACCGGACGCAGCGGCAGGTTTCTTCTTGTGCTTCTTCACAGCCAAGGTCTTTTTGCGAGATGGCTTCGCCGGTTTGTTCTGGGCTTTCTTCTTCCAGAAAGGGTCGTCAACCTGTTTAAAGGAATAACAACACATTAAGCTAAGCAATATGGATGGAGTAAACCAAAGTAAAAGGGCAGAAGAATCTTTACCGATGGACGTTTGTTATTCACGCAGAAGGGCACTAATCCGGTCTGGCTGCACTCTTCCAGAGGGATATTCAACATCTTTTTGGCCGATTCGTTAACTTCTTTCTCTTGAAGCACCATCTCTGTGTGACGCGGAGGGTCCTTGGGGTTTCCAGTGTACTCGCACATTAAACCGGAGCGCCGGCTTAGCGGGAGTATGCTCCAGGAGAGCCAGCAGCGGATAAATTCAACTCATGTTAATCCATTGGCTACGAAGGCCCGGAGCTTTGAAAGCTGGGGGGCATATTTAGCTCGCTCCTGGGCGCTTAAGCGCCGTGGAAAAGGGTGATCCGCTGATAGACGGTGGGGGCGATAACCCAGCATTGGATTTTCCCCTGCTGGTGAAGTGTAGACACAGTTGAACCAAGTTTGATTCCACTCTTTGGAATGGCTATGGAGAGTAGCGTGAGGAAAGCTAACATCTTTCCTCTTCCGAATACTCATTCCGCCAAGTTCAGTATTGGGGCCGTCATGAAACTCAGTCCGACGGTTTAAGTGGAAGAAGTCCCGGAATAGCTCCACTAATGGCTCCTCTTGCAGATAGGCTTCAGAGAAGACTTGGAAGTTGCAGATATTTGATACAGAGTTGGGACCTATGTCCTGGGGATGGAGCTGAAAATCTGCCAACACATCGCGGAAAAAGTTTGACCCTGGAGGGTTAAAACCCCAGGCCAGGTGATCAAAAAAGACAATAATCTCTCCCTCCTTAGGCTTAGGAGGACACTCTTTTCCAAGAGCCCTCCAGTGAAGGACGTCGTTTGGGCCTAAAGCGCCAATGGAGGCCATCTTTTCTAAATCCTCCTCAGTGATCCAGGAAGGGACCCAGTTGCAGCCAGCAAACTGCTTGGCCATGGAAGTCATCTTTTTTTCAAAGGGAAGGCTGAAAATGCAATAAAGATCCGCTTTATGATCTACACAGATTTAAACCGGTATATTCTATGAAGGCACTGATCTAATTGGCGGTTTAAGCAGGGGCCTAATGGTATCTACTGGTCCGGAACAGCTATAAACATTACGTCTACCGGATTATGAAGTTTGAAAGGAAAGAAGTTAAACCGCCGAACACAGGCAGGTAAGGCGCAGATCTAAAGTTAAACCGTCGACATTGGCAGATGAGATGCAAAACTAAAGTATGGGAAAACAACTTTAACACGAGCAGCAGTAAAATATGGATCTACAACATATGGAAAACTCAAGATAATTCAAGTTATATTCAACGGAAACAGCAAAGGTTTTTTGCAGATTCAGTCTAAACTAACATTGTTGGGGGAAATAAGATTACAAGGATGGAGCGGAGTCATGCTAACGATAGTCAGCCTAAAAGTTTGAGATCTACAGCTAGGAGCTACCTATGGTGAAGAACCGTGAAGAACAGGGGTTCATCTACGAGCTCACATGGAACCCTAGAACTGGGATCTACGAGAAGGAGATAAGTGAACATACCTGAGGCAACGGAAGCGGAAGGACGACGACGGATCTCTGGACGCGTTTAGGTTGATGCAGCGGCCGGGCTCGACGGAGGCGCAGTACTCGGCGGACGGCGGCGGAGCTCAAGCGTTAGAGGACAGAGGAAGAAGAAGCAAGGGGGAAAAAGAGATGCCCTTTTGCCCTATTTATAAGCCGAAGGGATAAAACGGCAGGCGCGGGAATCGAGGAGACCAAAAATCGGATATGGATGGTGCTGTCGCCTCGATCTACGGAGCTTTAATGAGTAAAGGTAACAAACAGGTACAAGTATTAAATCCGTGGATGGCGTCACGGCGGTTTAAAGTGACCTGAGGAGATGATGTCATGCCGGTTTACAAAGCATACTGAAGCTGCAGAAAAGGAAAATCTGTACAAGACTTTGACGATTGACATGAACAGGTTCAAATCAATATGGGGCCTAATGTCAGGGATATTACTACCAGGTATAAACCGACCAGGAGGGTCCGGTTTACGTTATCAAGATTATATTATCAAAGGCCCAGCAGAACATGAAGTAGAAGATTGCAGCCCAAGGGGTTTAGAGCCCAAGTATTAGGGCCCATGATTTGTAAACTGTCGTACTATGTAACTTGGGATATAAGATAGAAAGAACAGAGACCGGGGCGGACATGTTTATGAGCCGGCCTCGGGACTCTGTAAACCGGACCGGGCGTCACCTCTTATATAAAGGGACGACCCGGGGACAGTTCAAGACAGACAACGACAGCTTGAGACACAGGCAAAGCGGATTCGCTCCCTGGTCATCAAAGCCCTAGCAATACAACCCCAAACTAGACGTAGGCTTTTACCTTCATCGAAGGGGCCGAACTAGTATAAAATCCATGTGTCCTTTGTCCGCTTTAACCCCTTTAAGCTAACCCGTAGCGATGGCCTCATGACTAAGTCCTTTTCCTAGGACATCTGCCGTGCTAAATCCACGACACTTCCCCTAGGAGCATGCGTGTAGTACTTTGTTTTGATGACTCGTAGGTTTTTGCAATGAGTATGTGAGTTCTTTATGACTAATGTTGAGTCCATGTATTATACGCACTCTTACCCTTCCACCATTGCTAGCCTCTATTGTACCGTGCAACTCTCCCTGGTACCATACACCCACCTTATACCTTCCTCAAAACTGCCACCATACCTACCTATCATGGCATTTCCATAGCCATTTGGAGATATATTGCCATGGAACTTTCCACCGTTCCGTTTGCTATGACACGCTTCATCATTGCCATATTGCCATGCCTGATCATGTAGTTGACATCGCATTCGTGGCTAGGCCACCATGCATAATTTTTCATACAAGTCACTCTTGATTCCTTGCACATCCCGATGCACCACCGAAGACATTCATATAGAGTCATATTTTGTTCTAGTATCAAGTTGTAATATCGAGTTGTAAATCAATATAAGTGTGATGATCATCATTATTAGAGCATTGTCCCAAAGTAAAAAAGAAGTAAAAAAGAAGGAAAGGCCAAAGAAAAAAAAGGCCCAAAAAAAGGAAAAAAATAAAAAATAAAATAAAATAAAAGGGACAATGCTACTATCTTTTTCCACACTTGTGCTTCAAAGTAGCACCATGATCTTCATGATAGAGAGTCTCTTGTTCTGTCACTTTCATATACTAGTGGGAAATTTTCATTATAGAACTTGTCTTGTATATTCCAACGATGGGCTTCCTCAAATGCCCTAGGTCTTCGTGAGCAAGCAAGTTGGATGCACACCCACTTAGTTTCTTTTGTTGAGCTTTCATACATTTATAGCTCTAGTGCATCCGTTGCATGGCAATCCCTACTCACCCACATTGATATCTATTGATGGGCATCTCCATAGCCCATTGATACGACTAGTTGATGTGAGACCATCTTCCTCCTTTTGTATTCTCCACAACCACTACTCTTTTCCACCTATAGTGCTATATCCATGGCTCACGCTCATGTATTGCGTGAAAGTTGAAAAAGTTTGAAAAAAATTAAGGTATGAAACAATTGCTTGGCTGAAACCGGGGTTGTGCATGATTTGAGTATTTTGTGTGACGAAGAAGGAGCATAGCCACACTATATGATTTTGTAGGGATGAACTTTGTTTGGCCATGTTATTTTGAGCAGACATAATTGATTTGTTTGTATGCTTGAAGTATTATTATTCTTATGCTAGTATAAACTTTTGTATTGAATCTTTCAGATCTGAACATTCATGCCACAACAAAGAAAATTGCATTGAGAATTATGTTAGTAGCATTCCACATCAAAAATTCTGTTTTTGTCATTTACCTACTCGAGGACGACCAGGAATTAAGCTTGCGGATGGTTGATACGTCTCCAACGTATCTATAATTTTTGATTGTTCCATGCTATTATATTATCCTTCTAGGATGTTTTATGGGCTTTTATTTACACTTTTATATGATTTTTGGGACTAACCTATTAACCCAGAGCCCAGTGCCAGTTTCTGTTTTTTCCTTGTTTTTGAGTTTTACAGAAAAGGAATATCAAACGGAGTTCAATTGACGTGCCAATTTTTGATGATTTTTTATGGACCAAAAGAAGCCCTCGGTGTAAAAGAGTTGGGCCAGGAGAGTCAGGGGCTGCCCACGAGGGTGGGGGGCACACCCACCCCCCTGGGCGCGCCCCCTATCTCGTAGACAGCCCGGAGACCCCCTGACTTGTGCCCTACGCCAAAAAATCCTATAAATACAGAAACCTCTTCAAAATAACCTAGATCGGGAGTTCCTCCGCCGCAAGCCTCTGTTGCCACCGGAAACCAATCTAGACCCGTTCTGGCACCCTGCCAGAGGGAGGAATCCCTCTCTGGTGGCTATCTTTATCATCCCGGCGCTCTCCATGATGAGGAGGGAGTAGTCCACCCTCGGGGCTGAGGGTATGTACCCGTAGCTATGTGTTTGATGTCTCTCTCTATCATGTTCTTGAGATGGCACGATCTTGATGTATCGCCAGCTTTGCTATTATAGTTGGATCTTATGATGTTTCTCCCCCTCTACTCTCTTGTAATGGATTGAGTTTTCCCTTTGAAGTTATCTTATCGGATTGAGTCTTTAAGGATTTGAGAACACTTGATGTATGTCTTGTGTGGGATACCCATGGTGACAATGGGGTATTCTATCGATTCACTTGATGTATGTTTTGGTGATCAACTTGCGGGTTCCGTGACCTTGGGAATCTATGCATAGGGGTTGGCACACGTTTTCGTCTTGACTCTCCGGTAGAAACTTTGGGGCACTCTTTGAAGTACTTTGTGTTGGTTGAATAAATGAATCTGAGATTGTGTGATGCAAATCGTATAATCATGCCCACGGATACTTGAGGTGACAATGGAGTATCTAGGTGACATTAGGGTTTTGGTTAATTTGTATCTTAAGGTGTTATTCTAGTAAGAATTCTAAAATAGATCGATCAGAAAGAATAACTTTGAGGTGGTTTCATACCCTACCATGATCTCTTCGTTTGTTCTCCGCTATTAGTGACTTTGGAGTGACTCTTTGTTGCATGTTAAGGGATAGTTATATGATCCAGTTATGTTATTATTGTTGAGAAAACTTGCACTAGTGAAAATATGATCCCTAGGCCTTGTTTCCTAGCATTGCACTACCGTTTATGCTCACTTTTACCACTTGCTACCTTGCTGTTTTTATATTTACTTATTACAAAAGCCTATATCTACCATCCATATTGCACTTGGATCACCATCTCTTCGCCGAACTAGTGCACCTATACAATTTAGCACTTTATTGGGTGTGTTGGGGACACAAGAGACTCTTTGTTATTTGGTTGCAGGGTTGCTTGAGAGATACCATCTTCATCCTACGCCTCCCACGGATTGATAACCTTAGGTCATCCACTTGAGGGAAATTTCCTACTGTCCTACAAACCTCTGCACTTGGAGGCCCAATAACGTCTACAAGAAGAAGGTTGCGTAGTAGACATCACTACACATGCATCTCCCAAAGCCTAGAAGCACAAGAATGAAACAAAGAGAGAGGGACAATGGGAGATACCTGGGTCCATGGCAAGAGGGCGAGGTGGGGAACGATCCCACCGGAAGAAATGAGAGGAGAGTGGCCGGAGATAGAGATCCGGTGAGGTCCTCCGGCGCCGTTCTTGGGGAGGAGAGAGAGAGACGCGGTTGGGGAAAAGAGATGAATGTGTATGGGGTAGTTGGAACTCCCCCTACCCAGTCTTAACCCCCACATGGCCTCGACCGTGCGGTAGTACCGCGGTTCATTGCGGTAGTACCGCCCGGTTGGAAGTACCGCACGCTGGGCGGTAGTACCGCTCTTCCTGCGGCAGTAAAAAATTACTGCCGCGATGGAAGCGGTAGTACCGTACTCTGGGTGCTGCTGAGCAAGCGCAGAAGCAACCCACCTCCAGCGAAAGTACCATGGCTAGCCACGGTAGTACCGCAAGTCCAAGAAAGTGCAGGTATTGTGAAAATACAAAAACACAGTCGTTGCAATACACACTACGATCCACCGAACACACAAAACGAGCACAAAAGGACCAACTAACCAAGAACAAGGTCACAAAGAAAGCAAAGAGACAACAAGGATCAAACTAAGAACCAAGACCTCTCAAGAAGAGAGGGCGGTGGCCGGAGGCACCTATGTTTGAGTAAATTGGTATGGCACCGCGAAGAGTTATCCTTGGTCCCATGACCAAAACTCCTCTTTGAAGCACAAGTACCATCAACAATGGTGAATGTGAAAGAGTTGATCAATTTATGCATAATGGGGGAGGGAGAGTTCACTGAGAGAACAATACTCCCCCTATGTCGATGCCTACACCTAAAGAAGACAACATGATGAGTGTGGTGGGATGTGCAAAGTTTCAAGCCACATTGCTCAAATCGATGGTATTTAGCTCATGCCTTAACTCGCGAAATCTTGCTTCATCCAAAGGCTTCGTGAAAATATCTGCAAGGTTATCATGAGTGCTGACATAATGAAGATCAATCTCCCCTCGCCTAATGTGATCCCGATGAAGTGATACCATGTCTCAATATGCTTCGTCTTGAAGTATTGCACCGGGTTGAGAGAAATCTTGATGGCACTTTCATTGTCACACCAAAGAGGCACTTTCTCACAAATGACACCGTAATCCTTTAAAATTTGCCTCATCCATAAAAGTTGAACACAACAACCACCGGCGGCCACATACTCGGCTTCGGTGGAGGAGAGACACACAACTTTGTTTCTTAGAAGACCAACTCACTGATACGTGTCCAACGTATCTACTTTTCCAAACTAACTTGCATGATTTGAATGGAACTAACCCGGACTGACGTTGTTTTCAGCAGAATTGCCATGGTGTTGTTTTTGTGCAGAAATAAAAAGTTCTCGCAATGACTTGGAAATCCACGGAGAATTATTTTGGAAAATATAAAAAATACATGCAGAAAGATCTACGTCAGGGGGCCCACACCCTATCCACGAGGGTGGGGGCGCGCCCCCTGCCTCGTGGGCCCCCCTGACGCTCCATCGACGTATCTCCGGACCCCATATATTCACTTTTGGGGAGACAAAAATCAAGGAGAAAGAATTATCGCGTTTTACGATACGGAGCTGCCGCCAAGCCCTAATCTCTCTCGGGAGGGCTGATCTGGAGTCCGTTCGGGGCTCCGGAGAGTGGAGATCATCGCCATCGTCATCATCAACCTTCCTCCATCACCAATTCCATGATGCTCACCGCCGTGCGTGAGTAATTCCATCATTGGCTTGCTGGACGGTGATGGTTTGGATGAGTTCTATCATGTAATCGAGTTAGTTTTGTTAGGGTTTGATCCCTAGTATCCACTATGTTGTGAGATTGATGTTGCTATGACTTCGCTATGCTTAATGCTTGTCACTAGGGCCCGAGTGCCATGATTTCAGATCTGAACCTATTATGTTTTCATGAATATATGTGTGTTCTTGATCCTATCTTGCAAGTCTATAGTCACCTACTATGTGTTATGATCCGACAACCCCGAAGTGACAATAATCGGGACCACTCCCGGTGATGACCGTAGTTTGAGGAGTTCATGTATTCACTATGTGTTAATGCTTTGGTCCGGTACTCTATTAAAAGGAGGCCTTAATATCCCTTAGTTTCCAATAGGACCCCGCTGCCACGGGAGGGTAGGACAAAAGATGTCATGCAAGTTCTTTCCATAAGCACGTATGACTATATTCGGAATACATGCCTACATTACATTTATGAACTAGAGCTAGTTCTGTGTCACCCTAGGTTATAACTTCTACATGATGAATTACACCGACATAATTTCCCATCACCGATCCAATGCCTACGAGCTTTTCACATATTGCTTGTTGCTTATGTACTTTTCCGCTGCTACTGTTACAAAAACTACAAAAACACTACCGTTACTTTTATTGTTGTTACCGCTATCTCCATATTACTTTGCTGCTAAACTACCTTGCTGCAGATACTAAGTTTCTAGATGTGGTTGAATTGACAACTCAGCTACTAATACTTAAGAGTATTCTTTGGCTCCCCTTGTGTCGAATCAATAAATTTGGGTTGAATACTTTACCATCGAAAACTGTTGCGATCCCCTACACTTGTGGGTTATCACCCACCAAAGAGCAACCAATAAATTGGCACCCTTAGGAAGTTGACTTTCTATCCACTTTGTCTCCCGCCCAATCCGAATCCGAAAAGCCCACAAGATTGAAGTTTTCTCCTCTAGGGTACCATAAGCCAAAGTTTGGGGTATGAGACAAATATCGAAAGATTCCCTTGACCGCCACAAAGTGGCTTTCTTTAGGTGAGGCTTCAAACCATGCACAAATCCCCACACTCAACATGATATCTGGTCTAGATGCACAAAGGTAAATCAAGGAGCCAATCATAGAACGATATACCTGTTGATCCACTGCTTTGCCATTGGGATCAATGTCAAGTTGGCATTTGGTAGGCATTGGAGTAGAAGCCGGCTTGAAATCACTTATATTGAATCACTTGAGCATGTCTTGAGTATATTTGGCTTGGTTGATGAAGATTCCTTCTCTTCTTTTTTTAACTTTGAACCCGAGAAAGAACTTCAACTCTCCCATCATGGAGATCTCAAACTCCGCGGTCATGAGTGCGGAAAACTCATCATTGAAAGCTTTGTTAGGAGAACCAAAGATAATATCATCAACATATAGTTGGCATACAAACAACTCCCATTTTACCTTCTTAGTAAAAAGAGTGGGGTCGATTTTCCTAATTTCAAACCCACGATCTTGCAACAACTCGGTAAGGAGCTCATACCATGCACGCGAGGCTTGTTTAAGGCCATAGAGCACCTTATCGAGTTGATACACATGATTGGGGAACTTAGGATCCTCAAACCTCAGGGGTTGTTTGACATACACCAACTCATTAAGAGGACCATTAAGAAAAAGCACTCTTCACATCCATTTGTTGTAACTTAAAGTTATGATGACAAGCATAGGCAATCAACAAACGAATAGATTTAAGGCGAGCAATGGGAGCAAAGGTTTCACCGTAGTTGATACCCTCGACTTGAGAGTAGCCTTGTGCCACCAAACAAGCCTTCTTGCGAATGACAATCATGTGGGCATATTGCTTGTTCTTGAAGATCCATTTGGTTCCAATGACATTATGGTTCTCCTCTGGCATTGGCACCAACCGCCACACTTTTTTGCGCTCGAAGTTGTTGAGTTCTTCATCATGGCATTGAGCCAATCCGGATCTTCAAGCGCCTCATAGACCTTTTGGGGTTCAACACAAGAAACAAACGCATGATATGCACAATAGTTTGCTAATTGTCTACGAGTGCTTACCCCCTTTGTTATGCTTCCAAGTATATTCTCCATGTGATTGTAATGCCCAGGATGGGACTATACCTCCTACGTGTCGAGGCACGACTTAAAGGTATAAGCCCATCCTAGAATGATCTCAAGTTTGGTATCTTTGCACGACTCATGTAAAAGAGGGATTAAATTGCAAAAGGAGATAGTTGGCTTACACTCGCCACTTCACACAATACATTACATAAGCAATCATCATCCAAAACATCACAGCCCATCTAAGGGTAAGATCCAAAAGAAAGATACCAAAACAACATAAAGCCACAGGTCAGGATCGAATCCTAGTAGAAGAACCACTACTGATCGTCGAAACGCCACAAGCATACAGCCAAACTCTTCATCGAACTTCCAGGTGGAGTTCTGATCCAACTCCTGCATCAAACTCGGCTGAACCTGCATCTGGTGGTCGACGGGATGGAGCCCCGGGGCGCGCAGGGAGGCGGCGCTCCTGGCCTTGGGGTGCCCGGAGGCGAGCGAGCGAGAACGGGGCCTGGAGGAGCTGGTGCGGAGGAGAGATGGGGCTCGGGCGACCTGGCGGCTCGGGCGAGATGGGAAGCGAGGGAGAGCGAACGGGGGAATTAGGGCTCGAGGGGAGAGAGAGCTGCGGGACGAGCCAGAAGGGGTGCGGGGCTAGCGAAGCTGCGGCGGACAGAGGGAAGAGAGGGTCGAGGGAGAGAGCGAGGGAATAGCGGCGGAGGCGCTGGGAAAACGGGGAAGGAGAGGAGCGAACGATCGTGCGCCTAGGGTTTGGAGAGCTACGGGGAGGCCTTGGGCCGGCTGGGAGGACTTGGGCCTGGCCTGGCGGCTGGGAGTGGAAAAGGCCGCGGAGAAAGAATGGGCCAGCTGCTGAACTCTTATTGCTGTTGTTGTTTTTTCCAAAATAAACAGAAACAACAACAACATAGAAAGAAAAGGAAGGAGGTGGCTAGGGAAGAATTAGGACAAGGGACTATTTTTCTTGGGCATCATAAAATGAGCAAGGTTCGAGAAAAAATAGAAAAGGCATGAACGAAAAAATAATTCAAACATATTTGAATTTAATTCAAATAGGTTTGAACTAAGACGTGATTATAGAAGTGTCCAAAAATGTTCGAATTTTCGGAGGAACCTCGATAATTGAGAAAAGAATTATAGGGAGGGTTTTTGACGGTGAAACTTGAATCAAAAGGTGTCTGGAGAATAAATGCAAGTGTGTTGGGTTATTTCGAAGCAAATGGAATATTTTAATATAGCTCCCTAAAATATTGCGATGATATGTTTTAAAGAGAAGACATTCTTCCCTCGATTTAAATGGACCGAAGGCCCACACAATTTATTTGGTTGGGATGCAAAAAATAAATATGACATGATGGCATGATGACATGATGCAATGCAAAAATAAATAACACAAGCACAAAAGAACACACGGGCAACCCGGAACATCTGGAATCTTCTAGAATCTTCTGGGACGTCGGTCTTCGGGCATCACAACTCTCCCACACTAACAAAGGATCTCGACCCGAGATCCTAGAGATATCACCGGGTAAAAAAACGGAAGAGGAAGAGGTAAAACAAAGTTGCTTCTTTGACAGACGAGAGAAACCACGAACCTTGAGAGGTTGAACAATATTGAAAGAAAAATAGAACGGAGATGAACGAATATGAAACACTTCGTTAGAAAAGTGGAACAAGGAGCATTATGAGAACCTTGAAGGTTGAAAGACATGAAACAAGAGCTCACGGATGACAAAAGAATACAGAACCGTAATGGTATAGCCAAGGAATAAGAACGAAATAATTTGGACAGCACTCCGTCTGAAAATGGAAGGAATTGAACAAGAACTTGAGGAGATGGAGTGATACTTGATGAAAACAACAACATATTGCCTCCAAAATAATTGAAAGAATGGCACAAGGGGTAAGAAAGATTCAGACAGCACTCCGGTTAAAAAGATAGGCAAAACTTGATAAGATGAGAGAACTAGAATGGAGGGCACAACTCTCCGGTTAAATGATAAGCAAGAGATAGTATGATCTTGATAAAACGAGAAGATGGTTTGGAGAGAGCAACATCACAAAGCCTCCGGAATGAAAGAATAGAATATAAATCAATGAAAGAAATGAACGGAGAAGAAAAGACAACTTCTCCCATGAATGCATTTGAAAGAGCATTCTTACGAAGAAGGGTTGAATGGAGTTGTTTGAAAAATCAACAACGAAAAGAATAAGCTTGATGTGGGCTTATGGAAAACATCTCAAAATTAAGAGGTGACAACCAGCCACTAACGAAAACATTTGATTGGATTGAGATCAACAAGGAGACGAAAGGGTTATCTCACGGAGAGGATAAATGAAGAACTTGGGTCATTTATAAGCACCATAATAGCAACAATTCTCAAGGAAAGCTTATAGGTGCAATACAACCCAAGATTACTCCAACGAATAATTGAATGGTTGGAAAGATCTCCTGAACAAGGAAAATGATGGGTTTAAATATCCCATTCTTGATACTCGTGAATCATGAAACATGGAGGAAAATTATCAAGAATGACATAACACCATCTGAAAGATAAGGTAGAAAGAATTGCACTTCAAAATGCAAGAAGAAGAATATTTGACCTCCTCCAACAAGAATCTTGATGAAGACTTCGAGGATGAATTAAAACACGATGAATCACCATGAGAACTCCGGTAATGAAAGCATGAGAAGTGAAAGATGAAAAGAATAAGATTCAAGGCCTGTGATGAAATAGATGGAGGTTGAAATGATATAATTGAAACAACTTGGAGCTCCGGAAAACAAGATGGAGAACTTAGAACCGAGGATAAGATATGATGAACAAGCTCTGAAGGAAGGGATTAATCACCTTGAAGGAATAAGAATAAGAATTATGTCATGCATCTCCTTCATCAATTAAATTGATGACAACCAAAAGATTTGGCATACTACTTATTCTCGTTGGAAAGAATTAAAGAGAGATCTAGCACAACCTTGGATAAATCTTCAACGAACCACCGGTAGGATTGTGAAAAGAACGAGTGAATTAAAACGATAACAACGGAAGGGTAATCTTGAATGAACCACCGTAAGAATTATGGAGACGAACGAAGAGGCATCAATGAAGAATATTTGGAGTTCGAAGTTGAAAACTGAGAACGAAGAAATCTTCTGAATGATGGCCTTCGGAGGATCACAATGGAAAAGAATTCGTGAAATGCTTCGGATGGTATAAAAGAATTCCTGACAAATGGAACAATAATGAGGATGGCATGAAGCTAGAACCACGAATCTTCAAGAGAACGGCCCAAGATTTAAGAGAAACACTTCTCCGGTCTTCAAAATCTGAGAAGACGATGAGAAATGCCATAAGAATTGTTGAGCACTCCGGAATGAAGAATTAAAAGGTTGAACCAATGAAGAAAAGAATTTGAAAACGATCTTGGAGAAGGCATGTGACTGGTGGGGATCATTCTTACGTCACACTTGAAAGAATTTGAGAATAACTCTGGAATAATTAGAAGAGTCAGGTAAGATCCTGGAAAAGACCTGTGGGTTAGGGCCCACTCAAAAGAAATCACCGTTGAAAAGATTGCTTAAGAGATATAGCACCCGTTGAATTAAATGGCTTGAGTAATATAACAATGCTCAAACTAGCTTGAACGGAATAAGAATGGAATTATGAATCTTCAGCACTCCAGATATGAATAACAAGAGGAGAATGATTAATTGGTGCACCAGAATAAGAAAAGCGTTGTGAAATGAGGAAAAGGATAAGATCAACATCGAAATCTTGAATTACATCCACCGGAAGAATTAGAGAACAAAAGAATGATGAACTTGAAGCTGTTGAGCATCTTCACGATAAATCACCGGATAAGAACATTGAAGGAAAAGAATGAAGAAACATCACATGAATAAAATGGATACTTCATTTGAGAATTCTGGCTCAATGCAGAAAAGGGTGGGAGGGTGGGGAAACAAAGACAACTTGAGATGAACAAAAAGGACACCGGTTGAAAAGAATTTAACATGAAGATCTTGATGATCAAGAAGAATTAGCACTCCCATAGATATATGAGAACACCGATTAGGAAAGGTATGGAATCAACATTTGACATCGAAGCAACTCGAATACCAGAATCAACAAGAACAAAGGATAGATATGCAACATGATCTTCACAATATCATTCGAACAGAGAATTGAACGAATGAATTCCGCAGGTACATCAACTTGTCGAGAAACCACTTGGAGAACAAAAGATAAATAAAAAAAGGAACAAGGATCAGATAGAACAAATACAAGATAGAAGCTTCGTTCGACATCTTCGTGCTGAAAGCTCATGGAACGTGTTACAAAAGGGTTTTGCAATCCCCGGATCAGCATAGCCAAGGACCCTTTAAGATGCAACTCCCGATCAGAACAAGTCCATAAAACCACTTCACTCAATGTAGAACCCCGAACTTCATATCGTGCATCCGTTGGAAGAATGCCTAGAACTACTAGATGAACCCACCAATAGATTTCCGAAAGTTTCCAGTTATGCAATTAGGTGTTGGGGATACACAGGAAGCACCGCGCAATCAACTCTAAACCTACATCCAGGTGTATCCATCCTTCAACACATAACCAGTCTTTCTCGGAAACTGTTACCTCGGACCTTCGAAAAGCATCCACTATACAAAGCTATGGCAATACTCTCGAGCTACCTCCCCAGTACTGGGTGATGTCGGGGTTATCTTGCCACTAACCGCATAGGAGAGTTTTTCGATGTCGGCCGTCTTAAGTATTTAGTACTGCCGCGATATGCTTGTGACAACAATACCCCGAAGCTCAACTCCCCGGTAACAGGAGGCATCGAGAACAATATCCTTGTCACAAGAACATCGAAACAATCCCAGAATACTCGCGGGATTCCTAAAAAAAAAATTGGTGCAATTTTTGAAAATAGAAGAGGCAAGAGTAGTCGTCAGGAGTCCTCACCAGAGTGAAAGAGATGAGGAGCAAAGAATTCCTACTCTCCGATATAATATATGGGACTCAAAACATTTTCAAGTGTGTGCCTAGACTCAACCGTCAATGATCCGATCAATCAGTGGGGGCTTCTAGGTCGGAGAAGGCTCTGAATACCAACTTGTAATGCCCAGGATGGGACTATACCTCCTACGTGTCGAGGCACGACTTAAAGGTATAAGCCCATCCTAGAATGATCTCAAGTTTGGTATCTTTGCACAACTCATGTAAAAGAGGGATTAAATTGCAAAAGGAGATAGTTGGCTTACACTCGCCACTTCACACAATACATTACATAAGCAATCATCATCCAAAACATCACAGCCCATCTAAGGGTAAGATCCAAAAGAAAGATACCAAAACAACATAAAGCCATAGGTCAGGATCGAATCCTAGTAGAAGAACCACTACTGATCATCGAAACGCCACAAGCATACGGCCAAACTCTTCATCGAACTTCCAGGTGGAGTTCTGATCCAACTCCTGCATCAAACTCGGCTGAACCTGCATCTGGTGGTTGATGGGATGGAGCCCCGGGGCGCGCAGGGAGGCGGCGCTCCTGGCCTTGGGGCGCCCGGAGGCGAGCGAGCGAGAACGGGGCCTGGAGGAGCTGGTGCGGAGGAGAGATGGGGCTCGGGCGACCTGGCGGCTCGGGCGAGATGGGAAGCGAGGGAGAGCGAACGGGGGAATCAGGGCTTGAGGGGAGAGAGAGCTGCGGGACGAGCCAGAAGGGGTGCGGGGCTAGCGAAGCTGCGGCGGACAGAGGGAAGAGAGGGTCGAGGGAGAGAGCGAGGGAATAGCGGCGGCGGCGCTGGGAAAACGGGGAAGGAGAGGAGCGAACGATCGTGCGCCTAGGGTTTGGAGCGCTACGGGGAGGCCTTGGGCCGGCTGGGAGGACTTGGGCCTGGCCTGGCGGCTGGGAGTGGAAAAGGCCGCGGAGAAAGAATGGGCCAGCTGCTGAACTCTTATTGCTGTTGTTGTTTTTTTCCAAAATAAACAGAAACAACAACACCATAGAAAGAAAAGGAAGGAGGTGGCTAGGGAAGAATTAGGACAAGGGACTATTTTTCTCGGGTATCATAAAATGAGCAAGGTTCGAGAAAAAATAGAAAAGGCATGAACGAAAAAATAATTCAAACATATTTGAATTTAATTCAAATAGGTTTGAACTAAGACGTGATTATAGAAGTGTCCAATAATGTTCGAATTTTCGGAGGAACCTCGATAATTGAGAAAAGAATTATAGGGAGGGTTTTTGATGGTGAAACTTGAATCAAAAGGTGTCTGGAGAATAAATGCAAGTGTGTCGGGTTATTCCGAAGCAAATGGAATATTTTAATATAGCTCCCTAAAATATTGGGATGATATGTTTTAAAGAGAAGACATTCTTCCCTCGATTTAAATGGACCGAAGGCCCACACAATTTATTTGGTTGGGATGCAAAAAATAAATATGACATGATGGCATGATGACATGATGCAATGCAAAAATAAATAACACAAGCACAAAAGAACACACGGGCAACCCGGAACATGTGGAATCTTCTGGGACGTCGGTCTTCGGGCGTCACAGTGATGCTCTCTATAAGCGAGCTTGGAAGCAACCTTGGCGGCACAACGCTCCAGTTGCTCCTCAAGAGAGAGTTGAGGGGCGATAACTTGATCATCATGAGCATCGTCTGATACGTCTCCAACGTATCTATAATTTTTGATTGTTCCATGCTATTATTTATGATGTTTTGGATGTTTAATGGGCTCTATTATAAACTTTTATATTATTTTTGGGACTAACCTATTAACCCAAAGGCCAAGTCCAGATTGCTGTTTTTTTGCCTATTTCAGGGTTTTGAGAAAAGGAATATCAATCGGAGTCCAGACGGAATGAAACCTTCGGGAGGGATATTTTTGGAGCGATATCTTCACGGAAGACTTGAGAACCACGTAATAGGGCACATGTGGCATCCACGAGGGTGGGGGCGCGCCCCCTCCCCCTGAGCGCACCGCCTGCCTCGTGGGCCCCACGTTGCTCCCTCGGTGCCCTCCTTCCTCCTGTATATACCCATGTACCCCGAAAACATCGAAGCAACGGAGAAAACCCTAATTCCACCACCGCAACCTTCTGTTCCCATGAGATCCCATCTTGGGGCTTGTTTCGGAGCTCCGCCAGAGGGGGGATCTTCCACGGAGTGCTTCTACATCAACACCATCGCCTGACCATGAATTGTGAGTAGTTTACCACAGACCTTCGGGTCCATAGTTAGTACCTAGATGGCTTCTTCTCTCTTTTTGGATCACAATACCAAGTTCTCCTCAGTCTTCAAGGATATCTATTCGATGTAATCTTTTTGCGGTGTGTTTGTCGAGATTCGATGAATTGTGGGTTTATGATCAAGATTATCTATGAGAAATATTTGGTTATTTTATGAATTATTTTATGTATGATTATAATATCCTTCCAAGTCTCTTCGAATTATCGGTTTGGTTTGTCCTACTAGATTTATAGTTCTTGCAATGGGAGAAGTGCTTGGCTTTGGGTTCAATGTTGCAGTGTCCTTTCCCAGTGACAGCAGGGGCAGCAAGGCATGTATAGTATTGTTGCCATCAACGATAAAAAGATGGGGCTTATATCATATTTTTTGAGTTTACCCCTCTACATCATGTCATCTTGCTTAAAGCATTACTCTGTTCTTATGAACTTAATACTCTAGATACATGCTGGATAGCGGTTGATGTGTGGAGTAATAGTAGTAGATGCAGAATCGTTTCGGTCTACTTGTCACGGACGTGATGCCTATATATAATGATAATGCCTAGATATTCTCATAATTATTCGCTTTTCTATCAACTGCTCGACAGTAATTCGTTCACCCACCGTAGAAATCTGCTATCGTGAGAGAAGCCACTAGTGAAACCTATGCCCCCCGGGTCTATTCTCAACATATCAATCTACAATCTACTTTACTTTACTGTTTTTTCTTTCTGTTCTTATATCCAAAAATACCAAAAATATCAAACTATCATATCTATCAAATCTCACTTTCGTAAGTGACCGTGAAGGGATTGACAACCCCTTATCGCGTTGGCTGCGAAGTTCTTATTTGTTTGTGCAGGTGTGAGGGACTCGCGCATGGTCTCCTACTGGATTGATACCTTGGTTCTCAAAAACTGAGGGAAATACTTACGCTACTGTGCTGCATCACCCTTTCCTCTTCGAGGGAATACAACACAAGCTCGAGAAGTAGCAAGAAGAATTTCTGGCGCCGTTGCCGGGGAGGCTTATGCAAAAGTCATATACCAAGTACCTATGACAAACCCTTATCCTTCGCATTAAATTTATTTGCCTCTCGTTTTCCTCTCCTCCTCTTCACCCTTGCCGTTTTATTTGCCTTTCCTTTTGCCGTGTGTTTACCGTTCGCTTGCTTCTTGTTTGCTTGTGTGTTGGATTGCTTGCTTGTCACTATGGCTCAGAACAATATCAAATTGTGTGACTTCACCAATACCAACAATAATGATTTTAATAGCACTCCGATTGCTCCTATTACCGATGTTGAATCTTGTGAGATCAATGTTGCTTTGTTGAATCTTGTCATGAAAGATCAATTTTCTGGCCTTCCTAGTGAAGATGTCGCTACCCATCTAAACAACTTTGCTGATTTGTGTGATATGCAAAAGAAAAGGGATACGGATAACGATATTGTTAAATTGAAGTTATTTCCGTTTTCACTTAGAGATCGTGCTAAAACTTGGTTTTCCTCTTTGCCTAGAAATAGTATTGATTCGTGGAATAAGTGCAAAGATGATTTTATCTCTAAGTATTTTCCTCCTGCTAAGATCATCTCTCTTAGAAATGATATTATGAATTTTAAGAACTAGATCATGAGCATGTTGCGCAAGCTTGGGAGAGAATGAAATTAATGATACATAATTGCCCTACACGTGGTTTGAACTTATGGATGATTATACAAAACTTTTATGCTGGCTTGAATTTTGCTTCTAGAAGTCTTTTAGATTCGGCCGCAGGAGGCACTTTCATGGAAACTACCTTAGGAGAAGCTACCAAACTCCTAGATAATATTATGGTTAATTATTCTCAATGGCACACCGAAAGATCTACTAGTAAAAAAGTGCATGCTATTGAAGAGATTAGTGTTTTGAGTGGAAAGATGAATGAGCTTATGAAATTATTTGCTACTAAAAGTGCTTCTTCTGATCCTAATGATATGCCTTTATCCACGTTGATTGAAAATAATAATGAATCTTTGGATGTGAATTTTGTTGGTAGGAATAATTTTGGTAACAATGCTTATAGAGGAAACTTTAATCATAGGCCTTTTCCTAGTAATTCCTCTAATAATTATGGTAATTCCTACAATAACTCTTATGGAAAGATGCCTTCTGAATTTGAAACTAGTGTTAAGGAGTTTATGAATTTGCAAAAGAATTTCAATGCTTTGCTTGAAGAAAAATTGTTTAAGATTGATGTATTGGCTAGAAGTGTGGATATAATTACTCTTGATGTTGATTCTTTGAAACTTGGATCTATTCGACCTAAGCATGATATCAATGAGTCTCTCAAAGCCATGAGAATTTCCATTGATGAATGCAAAGAAAGAACCGCTAGGATGCGTGCTAAAAAAGAGAGCTTTATAAAAGCATGTTCTTCTAGTTATCATGAAAATAAAGATGAAGATCTGAAAGTTATTGATGTGTCTCTGCTACTTCTCGAGCTTGCGTTGTATTCCCTCGAAGAGGAAACAGAGATGCAGCACAGTAGCGTAAGTATTTCCATCAGTTTTTGAGAACCAATGTATCAATCCAGTAGGAGACCACGCGCGAGTCCATCGCACCTGCACAAACAAATAAGAACTTCGCAGTCAACACGATAAGGGGTTGTCAATCCCTTTATGGTCACTTACGAAAGTGAGAACTGATAGTGATAATAGTTTGATATTTTTGGTATTTTTGGTTATAAGAACAGAAAGTAAATGCGGAAAAGTAAAGTAGATTGTAGATTGATATGTTGAGAATAGACCCGGGGGCCATAGTGTTCTCTAGTGGCTTCTCTCATGATAGCGATATTCTACGGCGGGTAAACAAATTACTGTCGAGCAATTGATAGAAAAGCGAATAATTATGAGACTATCTAGGCACGATCATTATATATAGGCATCACGTCCGAGAAAAGTAGACTGAAACGATTCTGCATCTACTACTATTACTCCACACATCGACCACTATCCAGCTTGCATCTAGTGTATTAAGCTCATAAGAAAAGAGTAACACCTTAAGCAAGATGACATCATGTAGAGGGATAAACTCAAACTTAGTGACATAAACCCCATCTTTTTATCCTCGATGGAAACAATACAATACGTGCCTTGCTGCCCCTACTGTCACTGGGAAAGGACACCGTAAGATTGAACCCAAAGCCAAGCACTTCTCCCATTGCAAGAACTATAGATCTAGTAGGCCAAACTAAACCAATAATTCGAAGAGACTTGCAAGGATATTATAATCATACATAAAGAGTTCAGACTAGAAACAAATATTTCTCATAGATAATCTTGATCATAAACCCACAATTCATCGGATCTCGACAAACACACCGCAAAAAGAGATTACATCAAATAGATCTCCTCGAAGACCGAGGAGAACTTTGTATTGAGATCCAAAGAGAGAGAATGAGTCATCTAGATACTAGCTATGGACCCGAAGGTCTGTGGTAAACTACTCACAACTCATGGTGAGGCGATGATGATGATGTAGAAGCACTCTGTGGAAGATCCCCTCTCCGGCGGAGCTCCGGAACAGGCCCCAAGATGGGATCTCACGGGAACAGAAGGTTGCGGCGCTGAAACTAGGGTTTTCTCTGTTGTTCTGATAGTTTCGGGGTACGTAGGTATATATAGGAGGAAGGAGGGCACCGGGGGCCAAATGTGGAGCCCATGAGGCAGGGGGGCGCCCCCCACCCTCATGGGTGCCATGTATGCCCTAATCCCTGGTTCTCAAGTCTCCCGTGCGTGATTTTCTCCAAAAATATCTCTCCCGAAGGTTTCATTCCGTTTGGACCCCGAAACAGGCAAACAACAACAATCTGGACTGGGCCTTTGGGTTAGTAGGTTAGTCCCAAAAATAATATAAAAGTGTATAACAGAGCCCATTAAACATCCAGAACATCATAAATAATACCATGGAACAATAAAAAATTATAGATACGTTGGAGACGTATCAAGCATCCCCAAGCTTAATTACTGCTCGTCCTCGAGTAGGTAAATGATAAAAACATAATTTTTGATGTGGAATGCTAACCAACATAGTTTTTCAATGTAATTCTCTTAATAGTGGCATGAATGTTCAGATCTGAAAGATTCAAGACAAAAGTCTATATTGACATAAAAAATAATAATACTTCAAGCATACTAACAAAGCAATCATGTCTTCCCAAAATACTATGGCTAAAGAAAGTTATCCCTACAAAATCATATGGTCTAGCTATGCTCCCTCTTCATCACACAAATTATTCATATCATCCACAACCCCGATTTCAACCAAGCACTTGTTTTCATACTCTATTATTTCAAACCTTTCAACTTTCACGCAATACATGAGCGTGAGCCATGGACATAGTACTGTGGGTGGAATAGAGAGGTGGTTGTGGAGAAGACAAAAAGGAGGAAGATAGTCTCACATCGACTAGGCATATCAACGGGCTATGGAGATGTCCATCAATAGATATCAGTGTGAGTGAGTAGGGATTTCCATGCAACGGATGCACTAGAGCTAAAAATGTATGAAAGCTCAACAAAAGAAACTAGTGGGTGTGCATCCAACTTGCTTGCTCATGAATACCTAGGGCATTTGAGGAAGCCCATCGTTGGAATATACAAGCCAAGTTCTATAATGAAAATTCCCACTAGTATATGAAAGTGACTAAACATGGGACTCTCTATCATGAAGAACAGGGTGCTACTTTGATTCACAAGTGTGGAAAAAGATAGTAGCAACTGTCCCATTTTCTTTTCTTTTTTTTCTCCCTTTTTTTGGGCCTTTCTTTATTTCTTTGGCCTTTTTCGAGGGGCTTTATTGATTTGGCCTTTCCTCACATGGGACACTGCTCTAATAATGATGATCATCGCACTTTCATTGAATTACAACTCGATATTACAACTTGATGCTAGAACAAAGTATGACTCTATATGAATGCCTCCGGCGGTGTACCGGGATGTGCAATGAATCAAGCGTGACATGTATGAAAAATTATGCATGGTGGCCTTGCCACAAATACGATGTCAACTACATGATCATGCATGGCAATATGAAAATATGATGCATGTCATATGAATGGAACGGTGGAAAGTTGCATGGCAATATATCCCGGAATGGCTATGGAAATGCCATGATAGGTAGGTATGGTGGCTGTTTTGAGGAATATATATATGGTGGATGTTTTGAGAAAGGATATATAGTGGGTGTATGGTACTGGAGAAAGTTGTGCGGTACAAGAGAGGCTAGCAATGGTGGAAGGGTGAGAGTGCGTATAATCCATGGACTCAACATTAGTCATAAAGAACTCATATAGTTATTGCAAAAATCTACGAGTCATCAAAACAAAGCAATCAACGCATGCTCCTAGGGGGAAGGTTGGTAGGAGTTAACCATCGCGCCCCCGACCTCCACACAAAGGTTGACACTTTACAAATACCTCATGCTCTAACTTCGTCACATAGCGGTTCACCATACGTGCATGCTACGGGAATCACTAACCTTAACGCAAGTATTTCTCAATTTCATAATAACTCCATTAGCAAGACTCTAATATCACTATCCTCATATCTCAAAACAATTATCAAGCATCCAACTTCCTATCATATTCAATGCACTTAGTGTGAAAGTTTTTACTACATTGATATTGGATGTCTATCATGTGAAGACTAGTTTTATAGCCTAAGCACATTACCATGTTGTTTTAATAGACTCTCAAATGGATATAAGTGAGGCATGATAGATCAACAATTTCTTCAAAATATTACCACCACCGTGCTCTAAAAGATATAAGTGAAGCACTTAGAGTAAAAACTATTCAACTCAAAAGATATAAGTGAAGCACATAGAGTGTTCTATCAATTCCTAGGCCATATTTAACTCTCTCAAATAGGTGTGTCCAGCAAGGATAATTGTGGCAAACTAACAAGCAAAGACTCAAATTATACAAGACGCTCCAAGTAAAACACATATCATGTGGTGAATAAAAATATAGCTCCAAGTATAGTTACCGATGGATGAAGACGAAAGAGGGGATGCCTTCCCGGGGCATCCCCAAGCTTAGGCTTTTAGTTGTCCTTGAATTTTACCTTGGGGTGCCATGGGCATCCCCAAGCTTAGGATCTTTCCACTCTTTGTTCCATAGTCCATCAAAGCAATACTCAAAACTTGAAAACTTCAGAACTCAAAACTTAGACAAAAATCTCGTGAGCTCCGTTAGTATAAGAAAGCAAACCACTACTCAAAGGTACTGCAATGAATTCATTCTTTATTTATATTGGTGTTAAACCTAATGTATTCCAACTTCTCTATGGTTCATACTTCCCAATACTACTCATAGATGCATTGAAATAAGCAAACAACACACGAAAAACAGAATCTATCAAAAACAGAACAGTCTGTAGTAATCTGGAGTTTTCGCATACTTCTGTAACTCCAAAAAATTCAAACTAAATTGGTAAACGCGAGTAATTTTTCTATTAATCATCTTCAAAAAGAATCAACTAAATAGCACGCTCCAGTAAAATCTGATGACCATTCTAGCAAGCGCTAACGATTCTGTTTTTCACAGCAAGATCACATAAACTTCACACAAGTCTTCCCAAAGGTTCTACTTGGCACAAACACTAAACGAAACACAAAACCACATCTAAACAGAAGCTAGAAGCAATATTTATTCCTAAACAGAAGTAAAAAACAAAAAATATAAAATTGGGTTGCCTCCCAACAAAAGCTATCGTGTTATGCCCCTAGCTAGGCACGATACAAGGATAGATCTAGGGAATGCCATAATGATACGATATATCGCGAAAACTCATCTCATATTCCCTACGTTCAGCAACAAGTTTCCTTTGTGGCAAGCAAAATTAATCAAAAGGACTAAATTTAATGGGACAAAAGTCCCCCATATCAAGCTCAGGAGGAATAGGTTCCTCTTTGGGCCCTTTGTAGTGAACAATCAATTCATCATTATAGGCGTTCTTTTGGCAGAAGGTCATAAACCTTCGCTAAGGGAGAAGCCTAACCCATTGTTTTGAATAGCAAAATCATCATTCATCTCCGAACTCTATCAACCAAGACATCGGCAGGAACCTTTTTTTCTAAGGTTTTCATTAAAAGCAACATGATCAGGAGATCGCAACCGCATTATGTCTTCTTGATTAAATAAGACAGCCTCTATGGGAGGTCGGCTGACATCTACTCCGTAATGAGCAAAGATTTCTTTGGCCTCTTTCATGATAATCTAAATTCATGAGCCAAAAAGATAGTGGCTGCATGCTTAACAGAAGAATGCTCAATATTGGAAAACTCCAAAAAGATTCTCTGAATACAGGGATGCATATGGATAAATTGCCTTTCAATTTCAACTATAAGCATAGATACAACATCCGCAAGGCTACTAGTTCTGTGAAGAATAGAGCCACCCATAGTGGGCAAAGTACACGCAGAAGTAAAGAAGTCTTGAAGAACTCCTTTTCCAATGATATTACCACTACCAACCCGAAAGTTCTTAATATGTAAAGTGGTAGTTTCATCCGGGGGGTCAACATAGACGTTGCCCTCAACATTACTACCCTTCTCGATAAAATCTTCCCCCATCTCAGACATGAGGGCAAGCGAAAGATAAACACACGGCAGAAGAAGGTCAAATAAAAAGGCAAGGGTGAAGTGGGGGAGAGGAAAACGAGAGGCAAAAAATGTAATGCGAATGATAAGGGTTTGTGATAGGTACTTGGTATATGACTTTTGCGTAAGCCTCCCCGACAACGGCACCAGGAATTCTTCTTGCTACTTCTTGAGCTTGCGTTGTATTCCCTCGAAGAGGAAAGGGAGATGCAGCACAGTAGCGTAAGTATTTCCCTCAGTTTTTGAGAACCAAGGTATCAATCCAGTAGGAGACCACGCGCGAGTCCCTCGCACCTACATAAACAAATAAGAAGTTTGTAGCCAACGCGATAAGGGGTTGCCAATCCCTTTACGGTCACTTACGAAAGTGAGATCTGATAGAGATGATAGTTTGATATTTTTGGTATTTTTGGTTATAAGAACATAAATTAAAAGCGGAAAAGTAAAGTAGATTGTAGATTGATATGTTGAGAATAGACCTGGGGGCCATAGTGTTCTCTAGTGGCTTCTCTCATGATAGCGATATTCTACGGCGGGTAAACAAATTACTGTCGAGCAATTGATAGAAAAGCGAATAATTATGAGACTATCTAGGCATGATCATTATATATAGGCATCACGTCCGAGACAAGTAGACCGAAGCGATTCTGCATCTACTACTATTACTCCACACATCGACCGCTATCCAGCATGCATCTAGTGTATTAAAATCATAAGAACAGAGTAACGCCTTAAGCAATATGACATGATGTAGAGGGATAAACTCAAATTTAGTGAGATAAACCCCATCTTTTTATCCTCGATGGCAACAATACAATACGTGCCTTGCTGCCCCTACTGTCACTGGGAAAGGACACCGCAAGATTGAACCCAAAGCCAAGCACTTCTCCCATTGCAAGAACTATAGATCTAGTAGGCCAAACCAAACCAATAATTCGAAGAGACTTTCAAGGATATTATAATCATACATAAAGAGTTCAGAGAAGAACCAAATATTTCTCATAGGTAATCTTGATCATAAACCCACAATTCATCGGATCTCAACAAACACACCGCAAAAAGAGATTACATCAAATAGATACCCTCAAAGACCGAGGAGAACTTTGTATTGAGATCCAAAGAGAGAGAAGAAGCCATCTAGATACTAGCCATGGACCCGAAGGTCTGTGGTAAACTACTCACAACTCATGGTGAGGCGATTATGATGATGTAGAAGCACTCCGTGGAAGATCCCCCCTCTGGCGGAGCTCCGGAACAGGCCCCAAGATGGGATCTCACGGGAACAGAAGGGTTTTCTCTGTTGTTCTGATAGTTTCGGGGTACGTAGGTATATATAGGAGGAAGAAGGGCACCGGGGGCCAAAAGTGGGGCCAACGAGGTAGGGGGCGCGCCCCCCACCCTCGTGGGCGCCACATATGCCCTACTCCGTGGTTCTCAAGTCTCTCGTGCGTGATTTTCTCCAAAAATATCTCTCCCGAAGGTTTCATTCCGTTTGGACTCCGTTTGATATTCCTTTTCTGTAAATCCCTGAAACAGGCAAAAAACAACAATCTGGACTGGGCCTTTGGGTTAGTATGTTAGTCCCAAAAATAATATAAACGTGTATAACAAAGCCCATTAAGCATCCAAAACATCATAAATAATAGCATGGAACAATCAAAAATTATAGATACGTTTGAGACGTATCAGTCTGCTATTAGATCCTCGTTTTCTAGTATGAATCTTGATAAAGGGGGGGGGGACTGAAGATGAGTCTACTTTAATTAAAAGGCGTCCCAATGATTCGGAGTTTTTAGATCTTGATGCTAAAATTGTTAAAAGTGGGATTGAAGAGATTAAAACTTTGCATAGTGATGAATCCACTACTTTGGATTTCAAGGGATTCAATTATGATAATTGCTCTTTGATTTATTGAATTTCCTTGTTGCAATTCGTACTAATCTCTCTGCATGCTTATAGTCAAAATAAAGCTTTTACCAAACACATAGTTGATGCTTTGATGCAATCTTACGAAGAAAAACTTGAATTATAAGTTTTTATCCCTAGAAAGATTTATGATGAGTGGGAACCTACTATTAAAATTAAAATTAAAGATCATGAATGCTTTGCTTTGTGTGATTTGGGTGCAAGTGTTTCCACTATCCCAAAAACTTTGTGTGATTTGTTAGGTTTCCATGAGCTTGATGATTGTTCTTTAAATTTGCATCTTGCGGATTCTACTATTAAGAAACCTATGGGAAGGATTAATGATGTTCTTATTGTTGCCAATAGGAATTATGTGCCCGTAGATTTCATTGTTCTTGATATAGATTGCAATCCTTCATGTCCTATTATTCTTGGTATACCTTTCCTTAGAACGATTGGTGCAATTATTGATATGAAGGAAGGACATATTAGATTCCAATTTCCGTCAAGGAAAGGCATGGAACACTTTCCTAGAAAGAAAATCAAATTACCTTATGAATCCATTATGAGAGCCACTTATGGATTGCCTTCCAAAGATGGCAATACCTAGATCTATCCTTGTATCGTGCCTAGCTAGGGGCGTTAAACGATATCGCTTGTTGGGAGGCAACCCAATTTTATTTTCTTTGTTTTTGCTTCTGTTTAGGAACAAATATTGCATCTAGCTTCTTTTTAGATATGGTTTTGTGTTTTAAGTAGTATTTGTGCCAAGTAGAACCTTTGGGAAGACTTGTGTGAAGTTTATATGATCTTGCTGTAAAAAACAGAAACGTTAGCGCTCACTAGAATAGTCACCAGATTTTACTGGAGAGTGCTATTTAGTTGATTCTTTTTGCAGATGATTAATAGACAAATTCCTCACGTTTACCAATTTATTTCAATTTTTTGGAGTTACAGAAATATGCGAAAGTTACAGATTACGACAGACTGTTCTGTTTTTGACATATTCTGTTTTTCGTGTGTTGTTTGTTTATTTTGATGAATCTATGAGTAGTATTGGAGGATATGAATCATAGAGAAGTTGGAATATAGTAGGTTTAACACCAATATAAACAAAGATGAGTTCATTACGGTACCTTCGAGTGGTGGTTTGTTTTCTTATAATAACGGAGCTCACGAAATTTTTGGCTAAGTTTTGTGTTGTGAAGTTTTCAAGTTTTGAGTATGGCTTTGATGGACTATGGAACAAGGAGTGGCAAGAGCCTAAGCTTGGGGATTCCCAAAAGGCACCCCAAGGTAAAATTCAAGTACAACAAAAAGCCTAAGCTTGGGGATGCCCCGGGAAGGCATCCCCTCTTTCGTCTTCATCTATCGGCAACTATACTCGAGACTATATTTTTATTCACTACATAATATGTGTTTTACTTGGAGCGTCATGTATGATTTGAGTCTTTGCTTGTTAGTTTGCCACAATCATCCTTGCTGAACACACCTTTTTGAGAGAGATAAATATGCCCTAGAATTTGTTAGAACACTCTATGTGCTTCACTTATATCTTTTGAGCTAAAACAGTTTGCTCTAGTGCTTCACTTATATCTTTTAGAGCTCGGTGGTGATTTTATTTTGTAGAAATTTTTTATCTCTCATGCTTTAATTATATCCTTTTGAGAGTCTTCTATAACAGCATGGTAATGTGCTTTGGTTATAAAGCTAGTCCTAATATGATAGGCATCCAAGATAAATGTAGTAAAAACTTTCATATAAAGTGCATTGAATATGATGAGAAGTTTGTTACTTGATGATTGTTTTGAGATATGAGGATTGTGATATTAGAGTCATGCTAGTGGAGTTATTATAAATTTGAGAAATTCTTGTGTTAAAGTTTGTGATTCCCGTAGCATGCACGTATGGTGAACCGCTATGTGACGAAGTTAGAGCATGAGGTATTTGTAGAGTGTCATCCTTTGTGTTGAGGTCGGGCGCGCGCGATGGTTAACTCCTACCAACCTCCCCCCTAGGAGCATGTGTTGATTGCTTTGTTTTGATGACTCATAAATTTTTGCAATAAGTATATGAGTTCTTTATGACTAATGTTGAGTCCGTGGATTATACACACTCTCACCCTTCCACCATTTCTAGCCTCTCTTGTACCGCGCAAATTTCGCCGGTACCATACACCCACTATTTACCTTCCTCAAAACAGCCACCACATACCTTCCTCAAAACAGCCACCATACCTACCTATCATGGCATTTCCATAGCCATTCCGAGATATATTGCGATGCAACTTTCCACCGTTTCGTTCATATGGCACGCTTCATATTGTCATATTGCCATGCATGATCATGTAGTTGACATCGTATTTGTGGCAAAGCCACCATGCATAATTTTCATACATGTCACTCTTGATTCATTGCACATCCCGGTACACCGCCGGAGGCATTCATATAGAGCCATACTTTGTTCTAGTATCGAGTTGTAATATTGAGTTGTAAATCAATAAAAGTGTGATGATCATCATTATTAGAGCATTGTCCCATGTGAGGAAAGCCCAAAAAAAATGGCCCAAAACAATTTAGAGGGGCGAAAAAAAAGAGAAAGCCCCTCCAAAAAATGAGAGAAAAGAGAGAAGGGACAATGCTACTATCCTTTTCCACACTTGTGTTTCAAAGTAGCATCATGTTCTTCATGATAGAGGGTCTCATGTTTAGTCACTTTCATATACTAGTGGGAATTTTCATTATAGAACTTGGCTTGTATATTCCAACGATGGGCTTCCTCAAATGCCCTAGGTCTTCATGAGCAAGCAAGTTGGATGTACACCCACTTAGTTTCTTTTGTTGAGCTTTCATACATTTTTAGCTCTAGTGCATCCGTTGCATGGCAATCCCTACTCACTCACATTGATATCTATTGATGGGCATCTCCATAGCCCGTTGATACGCCTAGTCGATGTGAGACTATCTTCCTCCTTTTTGTCTTCTCCACAACCACCATTCTATTCCACCCATAGTGCTATATCCATGGCTCACGCTCATGTATTGCGTGAAAGTTGAAAGGTTTGAAAAAATTGAGTATAAAAACAAGTGCTTGGCGGAAACCGGGGTTGTGCATGATATGAATATTTTGTGTGATGAAGAGGGAGCATAGCCAGACTATATGATTTTGTAGGGATAACTTTCTTTAGCCATGTTATTTTGAGAAGACATGATTGCTTTGTTAGTATGCTTGAAGTATTATTATTTCTTATGTCAATATAAACTTTTGTCTTGAATCTTTCGGATCTGAACATTCATGCCACAATAAAGAGAATTACATTGAAAATTATGTTGGTTATCATTCCACATCAAAAATTCTGTTTTTATCATTTACCTACTCGAGGACGAGCATGAATTAAGCTTGGGGATGCTTGATACGTCTCCAATGTATCTATAATTTTTTATTGTTCCATGCTATTATTTATGATGTTTTGGATGTTTAATGGGCTTTATTATACACTTTTATATTATTTTTTGGGACTAACCTATTAACCCAAAGGCCCAGTCACGATTGCTGTTTTTTTTGCCTATTTCAGGGTTTTGCAGAAAAGGAATATCACACGGAGTCCAAACGGAATGAAACCTTCGGGAGAGATATTTTTGGAGCGATATATTCACGGGAGACTTGAGAACCACGGAATAGGGCACACGTGGCGTCCATGAGGGTGGGGCGTGCGCCCTCCCCCTGGGCGCGCCCCCTGCCTCGTGGGCCCCACGTTGCTCCCCCGGTGCCCTCCTTCCTCCTATATATACCCATGTACCCTGAAAACATCGAAGCAACAGAGAAAACCATAATTCCACTGCCGCAACCTTTTGTTCCTGTGAGATCCCATCTTAGGGCCTGTTCCGGAGCTCCGTCGGAGGGGGGATCTTCCACAGAGTGCTTCTACATCAACACCATTGCCTCACCATCAGTTGTGAGTAGTTTACCACAAACCTTCGGGTCCATAGTTAGTACCTAGATGGCTTCTTCTCTCTTTTTGGATCTCAATACAAAGTTCTCATCGGTCTTCGAGGAGATCTATTCGATGTAATCTTTTTGCGGTGTGTTTGTCAAGATCCGATGAATTGTGGGTTTATCATCAAGATTATCTATGAGAAATGTTAGGTTCTTTTCTGAATTATTTTATGTATGATTATAATATCCTCGCAAGTCTCTTCGAATTATCGGTTTGGTTTGGCCTACTAGATATATAGCTCTTGCAATGGGAGAAGTGCTTGGCTTTGGGTTCAATCTTGCGGTGTCATTTCCCAGTGACAGCAGGGGCAGCAAGGCACGTATAGTATAGTTGCCATCGAGGATAAAAAGATGGGGTTTATATCATATTGCTTGAGTTTATCCCTCTACATCATGTCATCTTGCTTAAAGCATTACTCTGTTCTTATGAACTTAATACTCTAGATGCATGCTGGATAGCGGTCGATGTGTGGAGTAATAGTAGTAGATGCAGAATTGTTTCGGTCTACTTGTCACGGACGTGATGCCTATATATAATGATCATGCCTAGATATTCTCATAATTATTTGATTTTCTAGCAATTGCTCGATAGTAATTCGTTCACCCACCGTAGAAATCTGCTATCATGAGAGAAGCCACTAGTGAAACCTATGGCCCCCGGGTCTATTCTCAACATATCAATCTACAATCTACTTTACTGTTTTTACTTTCTATTCTTATATCCAAAAATACCAAAAATGTCAAACTATCATATCTATCAGATCTCACTTTCGTAAGTGACCGTAAAGGGATTGACAACCCCTTATCGCGTTGGCTGTGAAGTTCTTATTTGTTTGCGCAGGTGCGAGGGACTCGCGCGTGGTCTCCTACTGGATTGATACCTTGGTTCTCAAAAACTTAGGGAAATACTTACGCTACTGTGCTGCATCACCCTTTCCTCTTCGAGGGAATACAACGCAAGCTCGAGAAGTAGCATCGTCACGAGCTTATTATTTATCTTGAACTTTCTCGGTAGAAGGAACTTGGCCTTATGCATCACTTGGTGGTTCATCACCATCTTGCGGTTGATCTTGGTTGAGGGCCTTCACTTTGTTCTTCGGAAGCGTGTGGGTCTTGGGTTGGTGATGGTTCCACTTGAGTGGAACATTGTGCTTCTTCTTCGTCCACAAGGGGTTCCTTAATGGGTAGGATATCACCAACACCCATTCTTCTTATGGACTGGAGAGGAATTTCATCACCTACATCACAAGTACTTATACGTCCATTTTGCATCGTGCTTATATGTTGATATTTATTGCATTATGGGTTGTTATTACACATTATGTCACAATACTTATGCCTTTTCTCTCTTATTTTACAAGGATTACATGAAGAGGGAGAATGCCGGCAGCTGGCATTCTGGGCTGGAAAAGAGGAAAACTTTGGAAACCTATTCTGCACAACTCAAAAAGCTCTGAAACTCCACAGGACACCATTTCAGAAAATATAAAAGTTATCTGGCGAAAGAAGATCACCAGGGGGCCATAACCTGTCCATAAGGGTGGCCCCCCCCCCCCGTCTGGGCGCGCCCCCTACCTGGAAAAAATCGGAAGGAGGCTTTCAGGACCAGACGCCGCCGTCTCGAGGCGGAACCTTGGCGGAAACCAATCTAGGGCTCCAGCAGAGCTGTTCTGCCGGGGATACTTCTCTCCGGGAGGGGGAAATCGTCACCGCCATCATCACCAACAACTCTCCCGTCTTGGGGAGGGCTATCTTCATCAACATCTTCACCAGCACCATCTCCTCTCAAACCCTAGTTCATCTCTTGTATCCAATCTTTGTACCCAAACCTCAGATTGGTACATGTGGGTTGCTAGTAGTGTTGATTACTCCTTGTAGTTGATGCTAGTTGGTTTATTTGGTGGAAGATCATATGTTCTGATCCTTTATGCATATTAATACCCCTCTGATAATGAACAATATTATGTCTTGTGAGTAGTTACTTTTGTTCCTGAGGACATGGGAAAAGTCTTGCTATAAGTAGTCATGTGAATTTGGCATTCGTTCGATATTTTGATGAGATGTATGTTGTCTCTCCTCTAGTGGTGTCATGTGAACGTCGACTACATGACACTTTACCATTATTTGGGCCTAGAGGAAGGCATTGGGAAGTAATAAGTAGATGATGGGTTGCTAGAGTGACAGAAGCTTATACCCTAGTTTATGCGTTGCTTTGTAAGGGGCTGATTTGGATCCACTTGTTTCATGCTATGGTTAGGTTTACCTTAATACTTCTTTTGTAGTTGCGGATTCTTGCATTAGAGGTTAATCATAAGTGGGAGCCTTGTCCAAGTAAGGACAGCACCCAAGCACCGGTCCACCCACATACCTATCAAAGTACCGAAAGCGAATCAGATGATCTTGATGAAAACTAGCTTGATGATAATTCTCATGTGTCCTCAGGAGCGCTTTCCTTCATATAAGAGTTTGTTCAGGTTTGTCCTTTGCCACAAAAAAGGATTGGGCCATATTTGTGCACCTTATTTACTTTTACCTTTCGTTACTTGCTACCAATTACCTTATCACAAAACTATTTGTTACCTATAATTTTAGTGCTTGCAGAAAATCCCTTACTGAAAACTGCCTATCATTTCCTTCTGCTCCTCTTTGGGTTCGACACTCTTACTTATCGAAAGGACTATGATAGATCCCCTACACTTGTGGGTCATCAAGACTCTTTTCTGGCACCGTGGCTGGGGAGTGAAGTGCCTTTGGTAAGTGGAATTCGGTAAGGAAAAATTTATATAGTGTGCTGAAATTTATTGCCACTTGTTACTATGGCTCATAATCCTTTGAGGGGCTTGTTCGGGGTATCTTCACCCCGACCAGAAGAGCAAAGAGTTGCTTCTCAACCTACTGCACCTACTGAAAATGTTTGCTTTGAAATCCCTTTGGGTATGATAGAGAAACTGCTAGATAATCCCTTCACAGGAGACGGAACACTGCATCCCGATTTACACCTAATCTATGTGGATGAAGTTTGTGAATTATTTAAGCTTGCAGGTATGTCCGAGGATGTTATCAAGAAGAAGGTCTTCCCTTTATCTTTGAAGGGTGATGCATCGGCATGGTTTAGGCTATGTGATGATATTGGATCATGGAACTATAATCATCTGAAGTTGGAATTTCATCAGAAGTTCTATCCTATGCACCAGGTTCATCGTTATCGTAATTATATTAATAATTTTTGGCCTCACAAAGGAGAAAGCATCGCTCAAGCTTGGGGGAGGCTTAAGTCAATGTTATATTCTTGCCCCAATCATGAGCTCTCAAGAGAAATGATCATTCAAAAAATTTATGCTCAGCTTTCTCTCAATAATCGTTCCATGCTCGATACTTCTTGTTCTGGCTATTTTATGATGAAGACTATTGAATTCAAATGGGATTTATTGGAAATAATTAAACGCAACTCTGAAGATTGGGATCTCGACTAAGGTAAGGAGTCAGGTATGACCCCTAAGTTTGATTGTGTTAAAGCTTTTATGGATACTGACGTTTTCCATGAGTTTAGCACTAAATATGGACTTGACTCTGAGATAGTAGCTTCTTACTGTGAATCATTTGCTACTCATGTTGATCTTCCCAAGGAGAAGTGGTTTAAATACCATCACTACAAGAAATATGTCAACTTATGACCTTCTGTCAGTGACCCTGGGAGAATTGGTCATAGATCTATGACCGTTTCAGACCAATTGGTCAAAAGCTATTCGAGGGGCTCCAAACCCTAAACTATAACGACCATTTTGGTCAGAAAGGTCGTAATTTCCTTACACGAAATGGTCATAAAGCAGATAGCACTGGTCTGCTGCCTTATTTCTAGCTGATCATGACCAATATAGATGGTCATAACCTTGTAAATTGTGGTGGGTTCCTACGACTAGGCGCCACCTCATCAGTTTTGCCTATGTGTCATGTCCATGTGGCATTTTTTGCCCTAGGTTGTGAAGCAACCTATATTTCTGTCATTCCCAAAATTCCCCAAAAAATCTCATAAATTCTTTGGGTCATATCTTCGTCAAATATGTAAAAAACCTTCCTTGCCTAGTTCAAAAATAATTCAAAAATATTCATTTTACTATTCTGTTCAAAAAACACTTTGTGAAGGAAGTACCACTTTGGCATGTCCAAATGGTATCCATTTTCTACAGTGCTTTCCTATGCCCAAATAACTATCCTCCACCAAATGCCAGCTCAATCCATTCAATATTTTGAGCCCAGCTTCAACATTCATATTTATGTCCAGTGTGGTACTTTGCAAAGCAAGTACCACCTAGACTCCTCCTTTTGAGCTGAAAATTTGTGAAGACGGTCTTCTTAGTAACTGATCATCCGCAACCAAAACTCACGCCCATTAGCCATGTGCATTTCCCGTACCGCTAATCAAACACTTGGGTGCTAATTCATATTTGAGCATCGATCGGTCTCCTCGTGAGAATCTTATGTTGTAATTTTCTTCCTAGCACCTACCTGGGGAGTGCCCAACCCACTAGACATGCCTAGGCCTCCCAGAACACATGGCAACGCCACAATCATGCGGTGACCATGCGGCGGGCATGCGAGTTTACGCGCTCTAGTGTTGGGGCCCTCGACCACCGCCCAAACCCTCGACGTATCGCCACCAAACCATGTATTTATGATTAAATAGGTACTTATGTAACTATAAATGATTTTTGGAAAAAATAAATAACAAACTATGAGGCAGCTGCAGTTCAAATTTGACCCGCTTCCAACTGAATCAGCGGAAATTTGTCTTTTTCACGAGAGGTGGATCAAAACTTTTTACACCCAACCATTTTGTCAATTGTGCATTAAATATGTCCTAGTATTTTAGAAAATTTATTTGGTCCAATTTTGCAACAATTATTTGGGAGGTCCTTCACAAAAAAAACCTCCTTTTGGGCACTCGAAAAATGGAAAATGAATTTTTCGTCCAAAGAAAGTGAAAACTCCCTTAGGCAACATTGTTTTCCATTCCAAGATGCACCCTTGTGCACAATATGAGATCATTTGAACAAACTATGCCATGAATGTGGCCATAAGATTGATCATTTGGCTTGAAAGCCATGAATCTTCACACATGATAGCTCATTTTCGAGAACACTTTTTTAAAAGAATTGCCGTATTACAAGTTTATTATTTTTCCTAGGAACTTGGTCATATATAATGACACAATGCGAAGGTTTTCCAATTTTTTGATTTTTTTGAATTTTTTATGCCCGTTTCAAAATGCGGTCAAAACGGCGGGAATGACCGTTCCTAGCTAGTGGTTGAATCTTGGAATTGTTTTTGTGTTTCTCTGATTAAATAGATACTTATGTACCTAGAAATGATTTTTAGAAAAAATAAAGAGCACACTACAAGGCAGCTACAGTTCAAATTTGACCCACTTCCAGCTGAATCGGCGAAAATTTGTCTTTTTCATGAGAGGTGGATGTCACACCCTGCATTTTGTAACATGTTATTTGTATCTTTGGAGCATGAAAATTTGGACCAGCAAAATTTTTTAGCATCATTTGGATTTTATTGGAATTAAGTTTTCTTCATGTGCTTTTTCTTGTGCTCATTAAAGTCAACTATGACCTCTTGTAGAATTCATCTCCATACTCAAAACTTATGCCCAATGACCATGCCAAGTGTTATATAACAGTATAGTATTTTCTTACAAAATTAATTTGGCCAAAATGTATTTTATAAATTTAGTTTTCCAAAAACCCCTGAATTAAGATTTGCACTACAAGTACTTGATTTTGGGTGAGAAAATTATTTCAAAAGGTTTATTTGAGACCTAGTAGTCATAGGATTCCCAGAAACCACAAAGGCATAATTTTAAAAGTTATTTTCCTATTTTATTTAAAAGCTTTTTCTTAAGGCCAGAAATGGTCTTTAATAGGGGAAAATTATTTAACTATTTCAAAAATATTTGCCAAAATTTAGAGAGACTCAGAGGACATATATTGTCCATATATAAGAGTTTCAACACTTGGTCATCTTCAAAATAATGGGTTAAACCCTCTAAAACCCTTTTTGGATATTTCAAGCTTTTGAAATATTTACAAAGGAAATATTCTCCAAAAATTCCAGGGAAATTCTATCATGTCATATATGACATATTTGATGATCTTGCCAAGTCCCATGCCTTGGGAAGCAAGAAAACATCCTCAAACCCCTTCATAACCATTCTGTCCATATTTGAAGTTTGAGCAACTTTACATTGCCAAACTTGTCCAAATGCTCTCAAACTTGGTGCACATGCTAGAATGGCCTAATAAGGCATCTAGACCAAATGGCACAAGAATTTGAATAGAGCAACTTGGTCAGATCACCTCAAAACCCTTTCTGTTCAAATGCAAATTTGAACAACTTTACATTACTAACTTTTTACCTGGAGCTTCAAACTTTGTGGGCATGATCAATACCCCAAATAATGATGCTACACCAAGTGGTTCATCAAGGGGAGATGATTAGCTTGACTCAATCAAGATGAAGCTATTTCTGTTGATTTCTAGGGTTCACCAAAGTTACTTTGGCTAGTTTCTCCAAATGAGCCCAAATTTGGTGAAGCACCCTATTTTCTCATGTCTTTTAACCCTGTTAAGTGCCATATCAAGTGGAGGTCATTTACTTGACCAAACACTGATCAAACACCTTCTGGCTTTTTGCTAAAACCTCCAACTTGATCACTTTTACTTTTCTCCATGGCCTCTACTTTTTACCACAAGATCATTGAGTTACCAGCTACCTCTAGTAACTTCCCCAGCACCCCAGCTCCATGATTGAGGGGTAAGAACCCTGTTTTACCTTGCTGGACAGCAGGTTTTCACCAAGTCACCAGCACCCTCACTCTCTCTCAGCATCTCCAAGGCATCCAAGGCCTCAGGCCAATTCTTTACTTCCCCCCTGACCTTCTAGACACTCCTGGACACGCTGGTTTTGACCAGGACGACGAGAGCGCGATGATGCCAGCAATACGCACGCTCTGGAGCGCGCAACAGTGCACCTCCGCACGGTGGCTCCGGCCAATCGCTGACCCCGACAGCCTCGGGCGTCCCCTTCGCGCCAGTCGAGGCCTCTCGACGTCCGCAACCTCCCCGGCGCTGTCCCCCCTCCTCCTGCGCCCTCCAGTGGCCGTCGTCGCACGCGTGCTGGCCGCCCGCGACGGCCACTCCTCTGCCTCGCACGCGCGCACGCTCCAGACGCTCCCCCGCTCCTCCTCTCACTTCTACTGGACGTGGAGCTCGTCCAGGAACTCCATGGACCCATTCCCTTGGCCTCCCATGCGTTGTAGCCTCGAGCTAGAGCTCGCCGGCGCACTGGACCTCGGGCCTCCGTCGACCTCCTATATATAGCCCCTCCCGAGCCTCTCCAGCAGCACCACCAGCCTCACTTCTCTCCACCGAGCCCCCCAACACCTTCAGTTCGACCCCAAGAGGTCCCAGTACTCGGGATCGACCGGAGCGCCGCCGCGTCGGGCCGCCGGTGATCTCGTGGTACGGGCCTCCCCTGCCCCTCCTTTCACCTGATTCGGAACCGCCGTGCTCCACTGACCCTTTCCCCCTTGTTTCCCCCTCCGTTTGCAGTCGGAAACGACCAGAGCCACCACCTCCCGACGAGCTTCCGCCGTCCCACCTCGCCACCGGCGAACCGGACCTCCCCGGCGTGCCGCACCACCACCACTGCAACTGCCACTTGACGCTGAGTCCATCCCTGGCCTCCGTTGCCGTCGCCGTGGCCGAAAAACTCGCCGGTGAGCTCGCCGTCGCCGTGGCCACAAGGTTGGAGATGACAGGCGGGCCCCGCCTGTCATCCCCACACCTCTCTCCCCCTCCTCTCTGCCACTGACCCACGGGCCCCGCCCGTCAGGTTCAAAAACCTGACGTGCGCGCGCAGGCTCCCGTGCGGCTGGGCTGGACCGCCTGGGCCGTGCACTGTGGCCTTCTCTGGCCCAGTGCACAGGACACTTTTTCTTTTTCTTTTCTGTTAATGTTTTAAACATTTCTACAGAAAAGAATAATGGTCCAAATAAAATAATCCCAACTCCGAAAATCTTGTAATATTCCAACCTATTTAATGGTACCACTTTCACTCAAATCCATGAAACTTTTCTGTTCTGTTCAAATTTAAATTCAAATTTGAGCAGTAAAACTCCTGTTCTAAAATCAGTAGATTCCATTCTGTTACTCCAAAACTCCAACTAAGATTTTTCCCCACCTTAGAAATCCCTCTAGTATTTTACAAAAATGAGTTGACATTTTTCTGAGCACTTTGATTTTTCTGTTTTGTTTGTATTCTTATTTTCCCGTGGTTATTATGCGACGTATAGATCCCGTATTTGACGAAGTTGCTGTGGAAGAAGAAGGAGAAGGATTTGAAGACTTTGAAGACCAAGCCAATCCAGGCAAGCAGCCCTTTGACCATGATACACTTGTTCTCAGAACCCGTTGTTCCCGATGCATGATGTTAGGGTTACGATAGTGACCTAGTTGATTCCACCATATGATGCATGCCTTGATCTTGATCTTGCTAAGTGCTAGATGACATGCAAATAGTTGGTCATGATGCTTATATGATGCATGTGTGAATTGAACCTTCGTAGTTGGAAGCATTGCATGAACCCATCGGGTGCCCCTAATGCCCGAGGGTGATGATGTGTTAGGTCATCACTTGAGAAAGAAGTGATGTGCCGGTAAATCATGTGCATGGAGGAATGATGGATTAGATTTATGTGTGACTACCGTCCCAACCAAACATGTGCAACCACACTACCCCTTATGGGACGGGGCTTTATTGATTACTTAGGTCGATACTAGCATGGTGCCCGCATTACTAGTGACGGGGAGACTTGAGGTCTTTCCCGGGACGGGGTCGTGCTTGGATAGACGGCCATGACTGTTTTTACAGGGCACCGGACACACCGTTGGTCCCTTCGGGTACGCGTGACATTGAAATTAGGGCGAGTCCCGTGATCTATTGTTTGTACCCGAGGGCCGTGTACCAACGAGTGGACTCTATGTTAGTATCGTCTAAGGAAAGGTAATGACCGGGTGCTTACCCCGGGTACTTGAGGTACCGCGGGTCGTGGATGACACGGAAGTTCCCCGGATCTTGTGGGTAAAGTGTGCAACCTCTGCAGAGTGTCAAACTATTCGAATAGCCGTGTCCACGGTCATGGACAGTTGGGTGGTGCTACGTAAACTATGTCCAGACTTTTACTTCATTGGTGTTGGTATTTGTGTGATGAGTTAAGGTGGTGACTTGACTCGATGAGTTGAATCATATTCATGTTGATATCGGTAACCTGTCTTCGAGGTTACGCGAGATTATTGATGCATAAACTTGATAGTAGAATGTTTGTTCTAGCCTTGCTAGATTGATCATTGTTATTCAATTGCACTGTTATTTTGAACCACATCATGGGTTGCTTGCGAGTACATTCAAAGTACTCATTGGCTTGCCACTGGTTATTTAATTGGCCAGGCATGGAAGAACAGGATTATGAGGACGAATTCTTTGGAGACGAGCATGCGAACTAGGACGCTATCCCAGTCAGAATGCCTGTAGGGTTAAGGCAGATGGCATGGGTTCTACCCGTTATCGAAGACTTCCGCTATTTGAGATATTTGCTATTCAGCCGTGAGGCTCTATCTATGTAAGACTTGGCCTTAATGGCCATAATTCGTGTAAGACTATTTGTATGGATGTAAGACTCTTGTTATTTCAGCTTCTGTGTGTTCAGTGAGCATTGATCTCTGGGATCACTGTACACGTGCATTCGGTGATCTCGACTTCTAAGTCGGGGTCCCCACAGAGCTGGTATCAGAGCCATCCTGACTATAGGAAGCCTTAGTTCGCATGGGCGTTAGTTAGATGAGACCCTTTTTCAAAAACCTTCTGAACCTCTCTTCTTTTCTAAACGTGAGATTTCATCAGCTTATTAACCCCTCCTATTCCACCTTTGTAGATGGCCGATGTACCCGAAGAGCACCTGACCACTGGGTTTCCCTTACTTCTCGAGGATAGCCTCCAGGAGTGTCAGTTCCACCGAGCACCCATCCTCACCTACCTTGAGAATTGGGTGAGCGATACTGAGGTGGAGTACCATGTGGAAGTGATCGTGAAGGCAAACGATCCTCCCACAAGTTAGTTCTCCGAGGGACCCCAGATGGCAACACTACGACTCGCTGTCGAGGCTGCTGCACTCAAGGCATTAACCCGTCTCCGCGAGCTTCTTCCAGAGATGGCAGCCAAGATGACAACTCGCTTCTTACCTTACCGGAAGGAAGGTGAAGAAGAAAGCAGCGCACTAGCCCCTCCACTGAAGGAAGGACTCTCGCTTCGGTTCCAGACCTACTTCAGTCTATGTGCCGACAGCTTGGCACAAGACTTGGCCTCGGAATCAATGAAGCTTCGAGAAGAACTTCACAAGACCAAGGCACTTCTTCGTCGAGCTCAAGAGAAGGCAAATAGGATCAAGAAGGAAGGAGCACCTTCTGGACAATCCGCTATCGCACATCGAGGCGGAAGGCCCTCCGAGGATGTATCTTCCAAGGGTGAAGAACCACCTCGGCGACGCCGGATGACGGCAAGGGAATATCACAAGCTTTTCCCTGCACCACCAACGAAGAACCGTCGTATCCAACTCCTCCACTCCCCCACACCCTCAAGTGACAAGGGGGCCCAGACAGATGAAGATAAGGAGGAAGACCAAGAAGAGCCGGAATACGCGACCGAGCATTCCGCCGCTTAGGCATTATTCGCTACTCGGATATGCCAGTTGTAACCTCTACGGTAGGATAGGTCGTGTAACCCCTATGCGCAGTCGAGTCCTTGTTTGGTTCAGATGAAACCATCTAGTGTTTGCGTTTGTTGTGTCTGGATGTATGTCGTACTCTTCCTTCGGGAATGTGTAAACAACTACATCACCCATTTGGATTTTAATGAATGTGTTTTGGCCTTTCGGCCCTTGCATGATCTGATTTAGTGTCACACCCACCCCCTTACTAGGCACCCATCAATCTTGCTTTCCCTCTTCCGAGTCATGAGACCTTTTACCACTCCAACAGGATGCCTGTTGTAACTCGTACTGGTACCTCTACCCAGCAGCCCGAAGCCGGAGCATCCTCTCAGCCAAAGGCAGACCACGACCAAACCAACGACCAAGCTCCACCACCACCACCTCCTCCAAGCATGGACATGGCTCAGCTTCTCCATGCTTTCCGAGAGGAACGCCAAGCCAACACTGCAGCTCTTCAGCTGATTGCTCAAGCTGTCACCAACAACCGCCAGCCGGCGGGGAATGGCAATGGACGTTCCACGTTGGCAGAGTTCAAGAAGCATGCACCGCCAACCTTCATCGAGACTGCTGAACCCCTGGATGCAGACGACTGGGTCCGTTCCATTGAGGAGATACTGGAACTAGTCGGATGCACCGAAGGCCGCGAGAAGGTGGCTTATGCAGCCCACTGCCTCGGGGGGACAGTTAGAGCTTGGTGGGATGGATTCAAGGTCATGCATGCTGAACAAGACATCACTTGGGTTAACTTCAAGGCAGAATTCCGCAAGGCCCACATTCCTTCCGGAATCATGGCTATCAAAAAGCGTGAGTTCCGAGCCCTGAAGCAAGGAAGTGGCACCATCAAGGAGTACATGCAGAAGTTCAGTATTCTGTCAAGGTATGCCCCTGAAGACGTCAGCACTGATGCTGCCAAAAGGGAGCGCTTCATGGAAGGCCTCAATCAGACTCTGCAATACTCGCTTGTCGTGTGCGACTGCCCGTCTTTCCCTGACCTGGTGAACAAGGCACTTATGCTTGAAGACAAGTGGCGTGCTTTGGAAGACACTCGCAAGCGCAAGTTGGTCAGTAAGGGAAGTTCCAGCAACCAGAAGCCTCGTCCGTGGCAGTCAGCCCCGGCCAAGCCAACCTATTAGCAACCAAGAGCTCCTGCACCTTGTGCCAACCCTCAGCCTCAGCAGTATGCCAACCCCAGGCCAGCTTTCAACCCCAATACCAATGGTGGCAACAAGATCAATCCAAATCAAGTCACTTGCTTTGGATGTGGTCAGCCCGGACACATCTCAAGGGTGTGCCCCAACAAGAAGCCTGATGCCCCGCGCCCCAATGCGCAGAACCAGGGACAAGGCCGTGGAATGCCACCAAGGAACCCAGCTCCTCGCAATCCACCCAACCAAGGGAAGGGGCGTGTGAATCACGTCACTGCTGAAGAAGCCCAGGAAGACCCGGACGTCGTGCTGGGTACGTTCCTTGTCAACTCAGCACCTGCAACTGTCTTGTTTGATTCTGGAGCAACGCATTCATTTGTCACTCAAAGATTTGCATTAAAAAGTGGCATGACCCCTACACCCCTGAATAACCCTATGGTGGTACAAACCCCCGGAGCCGAGATGAGAGCCAAGATAGGCTGTAAAGGAGTCGGTATTACCATTAACGGTGTAGACTTCCTAGCAGACCTTATCGTCCTGAGATCGCAAGGCTTGGATGTGATCCTAGGCATGAATTGGCTCAGCAAGCACCAAGGCTTGTTAGACTGTGCCAATCGGACAGTCACTGTGACCAATGACCAAGGAGTCGAAGTCAAGTTTGCTTCCAACTCCTCTTCCGCTCAGGCTGCTAAAGTCAACTGTCTGTCTGAAGTTGGGCTAGATCAAGTACCGGTGGTATGTGAGTATCCTGATGTCTTTCCGGATGAACTACCGGGAATGCCCCCTGACCGTGACATTGAGTTCATCATCGAGCTCGTGCCCGGAGCAGGACCCATCTATAAGAAGCCTTATACAATGGGGACGGAGGAATTAGCCGAGTTGAAGAAAGAGCTGGAAGAGCAGCTAAGGAAGGGATTTATCCGCCCAAGTGCCTCCCCTTGGGGATCTCCTATTCTGTTTGTGGCAAAGAGGGACGGTACCATCCGCTTATGCATTGATTATCGTTCCCTCAATGAAGTTACAATCAAGAACAAGTATCCACTTCCCAAGATCGAAGATCTGTTTGATCAGCTCAGCGGAGCCAAGGTGTTCTCCAAGATCGACCTCAGATCTGGGTACTACCAGCTGAAGATCAGACCCCAAGATATTCCGAAGACGGCATTCGTAACCAGATATGGCCTGTACGAGTGCATGGTCATGTCTTTTGGGTTAACCAATGCCCCAGCTTACTTCATGTATCTCATGAATAAGGTCTTCATGGAATATTTGGATAAGTTTGTTGTTGTCTTCATTGATGACATTCTTGTGTTTTCGAAGTCGGAGGAAGAGCACGAGCAGCATCTAAGGATGGTCCTAGACAAGTTTCGTGAGCACCAACTGTATGCCAAAATCAGCAAGTGTGAGTTTTGGCTGCATAAAGTTGGATTCTTAGGTCATGTCTTGACCGAGGAAGGATTATCTGTTGATCCTGCAAAGGTCGAAGCTGTGACCCAATGGTAATCTCCAACGACCGTCAAGGAAGTCAGAAGCTTCCTCGGACTAGCGGGCTATTACCGCAAGTTCGTGGAAGGATTCTCTAGCATTGCACGACCAATGACTCAGCTCCTCAAGAAGGACAAGAAGTTTGAGTGGACGCCAAAATGCGAAGAGAGCTTCCAAGAGCTCAAGAAGAGATTGACCACCGCCCCAGTTCTGGCAACACCTGATATTCACAAGGAGTTCGTGATATATTGTGATGCCTCTCGAACCGGATTGGGAAGCGTTCTGATGCAAGAAGGCCGCGTCATAGCATACCTCTCCAGGCAGCTACGACCCCATGAGGAGAACTACGCTACTCACGATCTTGAGCTAGCGGCAGTTGTTCATGCCTTGAAGACATGGCGGCATTACCTCCTAGGGAAACATTGTGAGATCTACACAGACCACAAAAGTCTGAAGTACATTTCACCCAAAAAGAATTGAACATGAGGCAGCGGAGATGGTTGGAACTCATCAAAGACTATGACCTCAGTGTTCAGTATCACCCTGGGAAGGCTAACGTGGTGGCCGATGCCTTAAGCAGGAAGGCTTGCTCTTTGAATGCCGTTATTCAAGAAAGGCAGCCAGCCTTGTTTAAGGAACTCGAACAATTCAGTTTGGAATTGGTCACCCCTGGATTTCTGGATCATTTGGAAGTCAGACCGACCCTGGTGGACGACGTCAAGAAGGCACAAGATGGACATGCAAGCATCGAAGGTATCAAGAAGAAGATGAAGCTGGGCAAGGCCCCAGGATTCTCCGAAGACGAGCACGGGATTGTTTGGTACAAAGGTCGCATCTGCGTACCAAACGACACCGAGCTGAAGACGCTGATTCTGCAAGAAGCCCATGACACTCTGTATTCCATCCACCCCGGAGGAACCAAGATGTACCAAGACTTGAAGGCACGATTCTGGTGGCACGGGATGAAAAGAGAGATTGCGACCTATGTTGCAAAGTGTGATGTATGCCAAAGGGTCAAGGCTGAATATCAGCGACCTGCTGGATTGCTCCAACCACTCAAGGTTCCTGAGTGGAAGTGGGATAAAGTCGGAATGGACTTCATCACTGGATTACCAAGATCGAATAGAGGACATGACTCCATCTGGGTCATAGTCGACCATTTGACCAAGGTAGCCCATTTCATTCCTGTCAAGACCACTTATGATGGCAACTGGCTGGCAGCTCTCTACATCGACCGAATCGTAAGCCTTCACGGCGTTCCCAAGGAGATTGTGTCAGATCGAGGAACCCAGTTCACCTCAAGGTTCTGGAAGAAGTTCCAAGAAGCCTTGGGAACCAAGTTGTCTTTCAGCACAGCTTTCCACCCACAGACCGGAGGTCAGACAGAGCGAGTCAATCAGATTCTCGAAGACCTGCTCCGAGCCTGTGTCCTGGCATATGGAGCCAAGTGGGAAGACTGTCTCCCTTTTGCCGAGTTCTCCTATAACAATAGTTACCAGTCAAGCCTTCAGATGGCACCATTTGAGGTGTTGTACGGACGCAGATGTCGCACACCCCTCAACTGGTCAGATACTGGTGAAGGACTAGTCTTTGGACCGGATAATCTCCGCGCAGCAGAAGAGCAAGTCCAACTAGTCAGAGAGCGACTAAAGGCAGCCAAGTCAAGGCAGAAGAGCTATGCTGACACCCACCGTCGGAACATGAGTTTCCATGTCGGGGACCATGTGTACCTGCGGGTAACTCCTCTGAAGGGAACCAAGCGTTTCCATGTCAAGGGGAAGCTCGCACCAAGGTTCATTGGACCCTTTGAGATCACTGCACGACGAGGAGAAGTGGCTTACCAGTTAGAACTACCACTTGAGCTATCCGATGTGCACAATGTATTCCATGTGTCACAACTCCGGAAATGTCTCCAAGTTCCAGACAAGCCCAATCTCTACAGGGATGTGGATCACCAAGCCATTGATCTGCAGCCTGATTTGACCTACCGCGAGAAGCCCATTCACCTTCTGGACGAAGCAGAACGACGTACGCGAAGCCGTACCATCAAGTACTTCAAGGTCCAGTGGAGCAACCACACCGAAGCAGAAGCAACCTGGGAACGAGAAGACTATCTTAGATCTGAGTTTCCCGATCTCTTTTAAGCCCTAGTTTAGGAATCTCGGGGACGAGATTCTTGTAAGGGGGGTAGGTCTGTCACACCCTGCATTTTGTAACATGTTATTTGTTTCTTTGGAGCATGAAAATTTGGACCAGCAAATTTTTTTAACATCATTTGGCTTTTATTGAAATTAAGTTTTCTTCATGTGCTTTTTCTTGTGCTCATTAAAGTCAACTATGACCTCTTGTAGAATTCATCTCCATACTCAAAACTTATGCCCAATGACCATGCCAAGTGTTATATAACAGTATAGTATTTTCTTACAAAATTAATTTGGCCAAAATGTATTTTATAAATTTAGTTTTCCAAAAACCCCTGAATTAAGATTTGCACTGCAAGTACTTGATTTAGGGTGAGAAAATTATTTCAAAAGGTTTATTTGAGACCTAGTAGTCATAGGATTCCCAGAAACCACAAAGGCATAATTTTAAAAGTTATTTTCCTATTTTATTTAAAAGCTTTTTCTTAAGGCCAGAAATGGTCTTTAATAGGGGAAAATTATTTAACTATTTCAAAAATATTTGCCAAAATTCAGAGAGACTCAGAGGACATATATTGTCCATATATAAGAGTTTCAACACTTGGTCATGTTCAAAATAATGGGCTAAACCCTCTAAAACCCTTTCTGGATATTTCAAGCTTTTGAAATATTTACAAAGGAAATATTCTCCTAAAATTCCAGGGAAATTCTATCATGTCATATATGACATATTTGATGATCTTGCCAAGTCCCATGCCTTGGGAAGCAAGAAAACATCCTCAAACCCCTTCATAACCATTCTGTCCATATTTGAAGTTTGAGCAACTTTACATTGCCAAACTTGTCCAAATGCTCTCAAACTTGGTGCACATGCTAGAATGGCCTAATAAGGCATCTAGACCAAATGGCACAAGAATTTGAATAGAGCAACTTGGTCAGATCACCTCAAAACCCTTTCTGTTCAAATGCAAATTTGAACAACTTTACATTACTAACTTTTTACCTGGAGCTTCAAACTTTGTGGGCATGATCAATACCCCAAATAATGAAGCTACACCAAGTGGTTCATCAAGGGGAGATGATTAGCTTGACTCAATCAAGATGAAGCTATTTCTGTTGATTTCTAGGGTTCACCAAAGTTACTTTGGCTAGTTTCTCCAAATGAGCCCAAATTTGGTGAAGCACCCTGTTTTCTCAAGTATTTTAACCCTGTTAAGTGCCATATCAAGTGGAGGTCATTTACTTGACCAAACACTGATCAAACACCTTCTGGCTTTTTGCTAAAACCTCCAACTTGATCACTTTTACTTTTCTCCATGGCCTCTACTTTTTACCACAAGATCATTGAGTTACCAGCTACCTCCAGTAACTTCCCCAGCACCCCAACTCCATGATTGAGGGGTAAGAACCCTGTTTTACCTTGCTGGACAGCAGGTTTTCACCAAGTCACCAGCACCCTCACTCTCTCTCAGCATCTCCAGGGCATCCAAGGCCTCAGGCCAATTCTTTACTTCCCCCCTGACCTTCTAGACACTCCTGGACACGCTGGTTTTGACCAGGACGACGAGAGCGTGATGATGCCAGCAATACGCATGCTCTGGAGCGCGCAACAGTGCACCTCCGCACGGTGGCTCCGGCCAATCGCTGACCCCGACAGCCTCGGGCCTCCCCTTCGCGCCAGTCGAGGCCTCTCGACGTCCGCAACCTCCCCGGCGCTGTCCCCCCTCCTCCTGCGCCCTCCAGTGGCCGTCGTCGCACGCGCGCTGGCCGCCCGCGACGGCCACTCCTCTGCCTCGCACGCGCGCACGCTCCAGACGCTCCCCCGCTCCTCCTCTCACTTCTACTGGACGTGGAGCTCGTCCAGGAACTCCATGGACCCATTCCGTTGGCCTCCCGTGCGCTGTAGCCTCGAGCTGGAGCTCGCCGGCGCACTGGACCTCGGGCCTCCGTCGACCTCCTATATATAGCCCCTCCCGAGCCTCTCCAGCAGCACCACCAGCCTCACTTCTCTCCACCGAGCCCCCCAGCACCTTCAGTTCGACCCCAAGAGGTCCCAGTACTCGGGATCGACCAGAGCGCCGCCGCGTCGGGCCGCCGGTGATCTCGTGGTACGGGCCTCCCCTGCCCCTCCTTTCACCTGATTCGGAACCGCCGTGCTCCACTGACCCTTTCCCCCTTGTTTCCCCCTCCATTTGCAGTCGGAAACGACCAGAGCCACCACCTCCCGACGAGCTTCCGCCGGCGAACCGGACCTCCCCGGCGTGCCGCACCACCACCACTGCAACCGCCACTTGACGCTGAGTCCATCCCTGGCCTCCGTTGCCGTCGCCGTGGCCGGAAAACTCGCCGGTGAGCTCGCCGTCGCCGTGGCCACAAGGTTGGAGATGACAGGCGGGCCCCGCCTGTCATCCCCACACCTCTCTCCCCCTCCTCTCTGCCACTGACCCACGGGCCCCGCCCATCAGGTTCAAAAACCTGACGTGCGCGCGCAGGCTCCCGTGCGGCTGGGCTGGACCGCCTGGGCCGTGCACTGTGGCCTTCTCTGGCCCAGTGCACAGGACACTTTTTCTTTTTCTTTTCTGTTAATGTTTTAAACATTTCTACAGAAAAGAATAATGGTCCAAATAAAATAATTCCAACTCCTAAAATCTTATAATATTCCAACCTATTTAATGGTACCACTTTCACTCAAATCCATGAAACTTTTATGTTCTGTTCAAATTTAAATTCAAATTTGAGCAGTAAAACTCCTGTTGTAAAATCGGTAGATTCCATTCTGTTACTCCAAAACTCCAACTAAGATTTTTCCCCACCTTAGAAATCCCTCTAGTGTTTTACAAAAATGAGTTGACATTTTTCTGAGCACTTTGATTTTTCTGTTTTGTTTGTATTCTTATTTTCCCGTGGTTATTATGCGACGTATAGATCCCGTATTTGACGAAGTTGCTGTGGAAGAAGAAGGAGAAGGATTTGAAGACTTTGAAGACCAAGCCAATCCAGGCAAGCAGCCCTTTGACCATGATACACTTGTTCTCGGAACCCGTTGTTCCCGATGCATGATGTTAGGGTTACGATAGTGACCTAGTTGATTCCACCATATGATGCATGCCTTGATCTTGATCTTGCTAAGTGCTAGATGACATGCAAATAGTTGGTCATGATGCTTATATGATGCATGTGTGAATTGAACCTTCGTAGTTGGAAGCATTGCATGAACCCATCGGGTGCCCCTAATGCCCGAGGGTGATGATGTGTTAGGTCATCACTTGAGAAAGAAGTGATGTGCCGGTAAATCATGTGCATGGAGGAATGATGGATTAGATTTATGTGTGACTACCGTCCCAACCAAACATGTGCAACCACACTACCCCTTATGGGACGGGGCTTTATTGATTACTTAGGTCGATACTAGCATGGTGCCCGCATTACTAGTGACGGGGAGATTTGAGGTCTTTCCCGGGACGGGGTCGTGCTTGGATAGACGGCCATGACTGTTTTTACAGGGCACCGGACACACCGTTGGTCCCTTCGGGTACGCGTGACATTGAAATTAGGGCGAGTCCCGTGATCTATTGTTTGTACCCGAGGGCCGTGTACCAACGAGTGGACTCTATGTTAGTATCGTCTAAGGAAAGGTAATGACCGGGTGCTTACCCCGGGTACTTGAGGTACCGCGGGTCGTGGATGACACGGAAGTTCCCCGGATCTTGTGGGTAAAGTGTGCAACCTCCGCAAAGTGTCAAACTATTCGAATAGCCGTGTCCACGGTCATGGACAGTTGGGTGGTGCTACGTAAACTATGTCCAGACTTTTACTTCATTGGTGTTGGTATTTGTGTGATGAGTTAAGGTGGTGACTTGACTCGATGAGTTGAATCATATTCATGTTGATATCGGTAACATGTCTTCGAGGTTACGCGAGATTATTGATGCATAAACTTGATAGTAGAATGTTTGTTCTAGCCTTGCTAGATTGATCATTGTTATTCAATTGCACTGTTATTTTGAACCACATCATGGGTTGCTTGCGAGTACATTCAAAGTACTCATTGGCTTGCCACTGGTTATTTAATTGGCCAGGCATGGAAGAACAGGATTATGAGGATGAATTCTTTGGAGATGAGCATGCGAACTAGGACGCTATCCCAGTCAGAATGCCTGTAGGGTTAAGGCAGATGGCATGGGTTCTACCCGTTATCGAAGACTTCCGCTATTTGAGATATTTGCTATTCAGCCGTGAGGCTCGATCTATGTAAGACTTGGCCTTAATGGCCATAATTCGTGTAAGACTATTTGTATGGATGTAAGACTCTTGTTATTTCAGCTTCTGTGTGTTCAGTGAGCATTGATCTCTGGGATCACTGTACACGTGCATTCGGTGATCTCGACTTCTAAGTCGGGGTCCCCACAGTGGATCAAAACTTTTTACACTCAACCATTTGCTCAATTGTGCATTAAATATGGCCTAGTATTTTGGAAAAATGATTTGGTCCAATTTTGCAACAATTATTTGGGAGATCCTTCACAAAAAAACCTCCTTTTGGGCACTCGAAAAATGGAAAATGATTTTTTCGTCCAAAAAAAAATGAAAACTTCCTTAGGCAATATTGTTTGCCATTCCAAGATGCACCCTTGTGCACAATATGAGATTATTTGAACAAACTATGCCATGAATGTGGCCATAGGATTGATCATTTGGCTTGAAAGCCATGAATCTTCACGCATGATAGCTCTTTTGTGAGAACACTTTTTTAAAAGAATTGCTGTATTACAAGTTTATTATTTTTCCTGGTAACTTGGTCATATATAATGACACAATGCGAAGGTTTTCCAATTTTTTTATTTTTTTTTTGAATTTTTTATGCCCGTTTCAAAATGCGTTCAAAACGGCGGGAATGACCGTTCCAATCTAGTGGTTGAATCTTGGTATTTTTTGGTGTTTCTCTGATTAAATAGATACTTATGTACCTAGAAATTATTTTTGTAAAAAATAAAGAGCAAACTACAAGGCAACTACAGTTCAAATTTGACCCACTTCCAACTGAATCGGCCGAAATTTGTCTTTTCCACGAGAGGTGGATCAAAATTTTTTACACCCAACCATTTTGTCAATTGTGCATTAAATATGTCCTAGTATTTTAGAAAATTTATTTGGTCCAATTTGGCAATAAATATATGGTAGGTTCTTCACAAAAAAAATCATTTTGGGCACTCGGAAAATAGAAAACGACTCTTTTGTGCAATGAAAATGAAAACTCCCGAAATCAACATTGTTTTTCATTGCAACGTACACACATGTGCACAATATTCATTCATTTTGACAAACTATAAGTGATTAATATTATGAATGTTTGCCATATATAAGTGTTGGGGAACGTTGCATGGGAAACAAAAATTTTCCTACCGTTCACCAAGATCAATCTAGTAGATGCAACTACGAGGGGAGAGTGTGATCTACGTACCCTTGTAGATCGCTAAGCGGAAGCGTTATGAACGCGGATGATGGAGTCGTACTCGTCGCGATTCAGATCGCCGAAGACCTAGCACCGAAGCAACGGTGCCTCCGCGTTCTTCACACGTACGGCTCGGGGACGTCTCCTCCTTCTTGATCCAGCAAGGGGTGGAGGAGAGGTTGATGGAGAACCGGCAGCACGACGGCGTGGTGGTGATGGTGGAGAAGAACTCCAGCAGGGCTTCGCCTAAGCACCGCGGGAGAAGAAGATGTAACGGGAGAGGGAGGGCAGCACCGAGGCACAAACTGTGTTGGCTGCCCTCCCTTTGCCCCACTATATATAGGGGGGGTGGAGAGGTGAGGGCGCCCTAGGGTTTCCCCCTAGGGGCCGGCGGCCAGGGCAAGGGGAGGGGGCGACGGCCAGGGCAGGGGGGGGCGGCCAGGCCCTAGGGTTTCCCCCCCTAGGTGCCTTGCCCCCCAAGGCCAAGGGGTGCGGCCAGCCCTAGGGGGTCCCACCCCCTTAGCCGCATGAGGAGAGGGCCCAGGGGGGGGGCGCACAGCCCCCTGAGGGCTGTGGTGTTCCCCCTTGTGGCCCACTAGGCCCAGAACTTCTTCCGGACCCCCCGAAAACCTTTCCGGTACTCCGCCGATTTCCCGATGCTCCCCGGAACACTTCCGGTACTCCGAAACCTTTCATCCTATATATCAATCTTCGTCTCCGGACCATTCCGGAGACCCTCGTCATGTCCGGGATCTCATCCGGGACTCCGAACAACCTTCGGTAACCATACACTTTTCTCACTAACAACCCTAGCGTCACCGAACGTTAAGTGTGTAGACCCTGCGGGTTCGGAAACCATGTAGACATGACCGAGACACTCCCAGGTCAATAACCAATAGCGGGATCTGGATACCCATATTGGTTCCTAAATGTTTCTCGATGATCTCATCGGATGAACCACGATGTCAAGGATTCAGGCAATCCCGTATACAGTTCCCTTTGTCTCGTCGGTATGTTACTTGCCCGAGATTCGATCGTCGGTATCTCTATACCTAGTTCAATCTCGTTACCGGCAAGTCTCTTTACTCGTTACCGTAATACATAATCCCGTGACCAACTACTTAGTCACTTTGAGCTCATTGAGATGACGTATTACCGAGTGGGCCCGGAGATACCTCTCCGTCACACGGAGTGACAAATCCCAGTCTCGATCCATGTCAACTCAACAGACACCCTCGGAGATACCTGTAGAGTACCTTTATAGTCACCCAGTTATGTTGTGACGTTTGGCACACACAAAGCACTCCTACGGTGTCAGTGAGTTACATGATCTCATGGTCATAGGAACTTATACTTGACATGCAGAAAACTATAGCGATAACTGACACGATGAAAAGCTATGTTTAACGTTTGGGTCTCGTCCATCACATCATTCTCCTAATGATGTGATCCCGTTATCAAATGACAACTCATGTCTATGACCTGGAAACCGCGGTCATCTTTGATCAACGAGCTAGTCCTGTAGAGGCTCACTAGGGACACAAAGTCTGTCTATTTATCCACACATGTATTTGAGTTTCCAATCAATACAATTATAGCATGGATAATAAACGATTATCATGAACAAGGAAATATAATAATAACTCTTTTATTATTGCCTCTAGGGCATATTTCCAACAGTCTCCCACTTGCACTAGAGTCAATAATCTAGCATTACAAGGTAATGAATCTAACACCCATAGAGTCTTGGTGTTGATCGTGCTTAGCCCGTGGAAGAGGCTTAGTCAACGGATCTGCAACATTCAAATCCGTGTGTACTTTGCAAATGTTTATGTCCTCCTCCTTGACTGAATCGCGGATGGAATTGAAGCGTCGCTTTATGTGTCTGGTCCTCTTGTGAAACCTTGGTTCCTTGGCTAGAGCAATGGCACCAGTGTTGTCACAGAACAGAGTCATTGGGTTCAGTGCACTAGGCACAACTCCAAGATCTGTCATGAACTCCTTCATCCAGACACCTTCCTTCGCCGCCTCTGAGGCAGCTATATACTCCGCTTCACATGTAGAATCAGCTACCACGCTCTGCTTGGAACTGCACCAGCTTACCGCTCCCCCGTTGAGAATATATACGTATCCGGTTTGAGACTTAGAGTCATCCGGATCAGTGTCAAAGCTTGCATCGACGTAACCCTTTACGACGAGCTCTTGATCACCTCCATACACGAGAAACATATCCTTAGTCCTTTTCAGGTACTTTAGAATATTCTTGACCGCTGTCCAGTGATCCATACCAGGATTACTTTGAAACCTTCCGGCCATACTTATGGCAAGGCTGACATCTGGTCTTGTGCACAACATTGCATACATGATAGAGCCTATGGCTGAAGCATAGGGGACGACACTCATCTTTTCTCTATCATCCGCAGTCACTGGGCATTGAGTCTTACTCAACTTTGTACCTTGCAATACCGGTAAGAACCCCTTCTTGGATTGATCCATTTTGAACTTCTTCAAAACTTTATCAAGGTACGTGCTTTGTGAAAGTCCTATCAAGCGTCTTGATCTATCTCTATAGATCTTGATGCCCAATATGAAAGCAGCTTCACCGAGATCTTTCATCGAAAAACTCTTGTTCAAATACCCCTTCACGCTATCCAAAAATTCTATATTGTTTCCAATCAGCAATATGTCATCCACATATAATATTAGAAACGCTATAGAGCTCCCACTCACTTTCTTGTAAATACAAGCTTCATTGTAAACTTGTATAAACCCAAACGCTTTGATCACCTCATCAAAACGAAGATTCCAACTCCGAGATGCTTGCACCAGCCCATAAATGGAACGCTGGAGCTTGCATACTTTGTCAGCATTCTCTGGATCGACAAAACCTTCTGGTTGCATCATATACAACTCTTCCTTAAGAAAACCGTTAAGGAACGATGTTTTGACATCCATCTGCCAAATTTCATAATCGAAAAATGCAGCTATTGCTAACATGATTCGGACGGATTTAAGCATCGCTACGGGTGAGAAAGTCTCATCGTAGTCAATCCCTTGAACTTGTGAAAAACCCTTTGCCACAAGTCGAGCTTTATACACGGTGACATTACCGTCAGCGTCCGTCTTCCTCTTAAAAATCCATTTATTCTGAATGGCCTTCCGCCCTTCAGGTAATACTTCCAAAGTCCATACTTTGTTTTCATACATGGATCCCATCTCGGATTTCATGGCCTCTAACCATTTGTCGGAATCTGGGCCCACCATCGCTTCTCCATAGCTCGTAGGTTCACCGTTGTCTAACAACATGACCTCCAAGACAGGGTTGCCATACCACTCAGGTGCAGTGCGTACCCTTGTCGACCTACGAGGTTCGGTAGTAACTTGATCGGAAGCTTCTTGATCATCATCATTGGCTTCCTCTTCAACCTCTGTAGGCTCCACAAAAACATCTTTCTGTGCTGCGCTACTTTCTGGTTGAAGCAGAGGTTCAATAACCTCATCAAGTTCTACCTTCCTCCCACTCAATTCTTTCGAGAGAAACTCTTTCTCGAGGAAGGACCCGTTCTTAGCGACAAACACTTTGCCCTCGGATCTGAGATAGAAGGTGTACCCAACTGTTTCTTTTGGGTATCCTATGAAGACACATTTGTCCGCTTTGGGTTCGAGCTTTTCTGGCTGAAGCCTTTTGACATAAGCATCGCAACCCCAAACCTTGAGAAAAGACAACTTAGGTTTCTTACCAAACCACAGTTCATACGGTGTTGTCTCAACGGACTTAGATGGAGCCCTATTAAAGTGAATGCAGCTGTCTCTAACGCATATCCCCAAAACGATAGTGGCAAGTCGGCAAGAGACATCATAGAACGTACCATATCTAATAGGGTCCGATTACGACGTTCGGACACACCATTACGCTGTGGTGTTCCAGGTGGTGTCAACTGTGAAACAATTCCACATTTTCTTAAGTGATCACCAAACTCATAACTCAGATATTCTCCCCCTCGATCAGATCGTAGGAACTTGATCTTCTTGTTACGATGATTTTCAACTTCACTCTGAAATTGCTTGAACTTTTCAAAAGTTTCAGACTTATGCTTCATCAAGTAAATATACCCATATCTACTTAAGTCGTCAGTGAAGGTGAGAAAATAACGATATCCACCGCGCGCCGTTACACTCATCGGACCGCACACATCAGTATGTATGATTTCCAATAAGTCACTTGCCCGTTCCATTGTCCCTGAAAACGGGGTCCTTGTCATCTTGCCCATGAGGCACGGCTCGCACGTGTGAAGTGATTCAAAATCAAGAGACTCCAAAAGTCCATCAGCATGGAGCTTCCTCATGCGTTTCACGCCGATATGACCGAGACGGCAGTGCCACAAGAAAGTGGTATTATCATTATCTACTCTACATCTTTTGGCATCAATGTTATGAACATGTGTATCATCACTATCGAGATTCAATAAGAATAAACCCCTAACTTCGGGTGCATGACCATAAAAGATATTACTCATATAAATAGAACAACCATTATTCTCTGACTTAAATGAGTAACCGTCTCGCAATAAACAAGATCCAGATATAATGTTCATGCTTAACGCAGGCACTAAATAACAATTATTCAGGTTCATAACTAATCCCGATGGTAATCGAAGAGCGAGCGTGCCGACGGCGATCACATCAACCTTGGAACCATTTCCCACGCGCATCGTCACTTCGTCCTTCGCCAGCCTCCGTTTATTCCGCAGTTCCTGTTTAGAGTTGCAAATGTGAGCAACCGAACCGGTATCAAATACCCAGGCACTACAACGAGAGCTGGTAAGGTACACATCAATAACATGTATATCATATATACCTTTGTTGTTGTTGGCCCCCTTCTTGTCCGCCAGATACTTGGGGCAGTTCCGCTTCCAGTGGCCATTCCCCTTGCAATAGAAACACTCAGTCTCTGGCTTGGGCCCAGCCTTGGGTTTCTTCACTGGATTAGCAACTGCTTTGCCACCCTTCTTAGAGTTACCCTTCTTGCCCTTGCCATTCTTCTTGAAACTGGTGGTCTTATTGACCATCAACACTTGATACTCCTTCTGGATGTCTGCCTCAGCGACTTTCAGCATCGAAAACAGCCCGGCGATGGTTTTATTCATCCCTTGCATGTTGTACTGCTGGACGAAGCTCTTGTAGCTTGGAGGGAGTGACTGGAGAATTCTGTCAATGATAGCCTCATCCGGGAACACAAGTCCCAGATCAGCTATGCGGGTATAGTACCCAGACATCTTCAGTAAGTGCTCACTGACAGACGAATTCTCCTCCATCTTGCAAGCGAAGAATTTATCGGTGGTCTCATACCTCTCGATCTTAGCATTCTTCTCAAAGATGAATTTCAACTCCGTGTACATCTCATATGCACCATGACGTTCAAAACGCCTTTGGAGTCCTCCTTCCAAGCCGTACAACATGGCACATTGTACTATCGAATAGTCATCCGAACGCGTCTGCCAGACGTTCATATCGTCCGCAGAGGCTCCAGGAGCGGGGGGTTGACCTAGCGGTGCATTTAGGACATAAACCTTTTGAGCAGCTGTGAGGATGATCCTCAGATTGCGGAGCCAGTCCACAAAGTTGCTCCCATCATCTTTCAGTTTAGCTTTCTCTAGGAACGCATTAAAATTCAGGGGAACTCCTGCGCGAGCCATCTACAACATAAATTCGCAAAGACATTTTAGACTATTGTTCATGATAAGTGAGTTATTACCTAATCAAATTAATTATAACTCCCACTCAAATTGACATCCCTCCGGTCATTCGAGCGTGACATGATCCAAATTCACCAACCCAAGTCCGATCATCACGTGAGATGAGGTGGTGTCAATGGTGAACATCAACATGTTGATCATATCTACTATATGACTCATGCTCGACCTTTCGGTCCTCCGTGTTCCGAGGCCATGTCTGTACATGCTAGGCTCGTCAAGTCTAACCCGAGTGTTCTGCACGTGCAAAACTGGCTTGCACCCGTTGTATGCGAACGTAGAGTCTATCACACCCGATCATCACGTGGTGTTTCGAAACGACGAACCTTCGCAACGGCGCACACTCGGGGGGAACACAATTTTATCTTGAAATTTTAGTGAAGGATCACCTTATAATGCTACCGTCGTCCTAAGAAAAATAAGATGCATAAAAGGATTAACATCACATGCAAATCATAAGTGACATGATATGGCCATCAACTCGTGCTTTTGATCTCCATCTCCAAAGCACCGGCATGATCTCCATCGTCACCGGCGCCACACCATGATCTCCATCATCATGATCTCCATCATCGTGTTGCCATCGGGGTTGTCGGCGCCCCACCATGCTCTTACTACTATTGCTACCGTTTAGCGATAAAGTAAAGCATTACAAAGCGCTTAATGATTGACACGCAGGTCATACAAAAAATAAAGACAACCCTATGGCTCCTGCCGGTTGCCGTATGCATCGACATGCAAGTCGATTTTAACTATTACAACATGATCATCTCATACATCAAAATATATTTCATCATGTCATTGGCCATATCATATCACATACATACCCTGCAAAAACAAGTTAGACGTCCTCTAATTTGTTGTTGCATGTTTTACGTGGCTGCTATGGGTATCTAGCAAGAACGCTTCTTACCTACGCAAAACCACAACGGTGATATTCAAGTTGCTATTTAACCTTCTACAAGGACCGCCTTGTTCTATTCCGATTCAACTAAGATAGGAGAGACAGACACCCGCCAGCCATCTTATGCAACAAAAGTCACATGTCTGTCGATGGAACCGGTCTCATGTACGTGGACATGTAAAGTTGGTCCGGGCCGCTTCATCCCATAATACCGCTGAATCAAGAAAGACTAAGGAGGGCAGCAATTTAAACATCAACGCCACAAACTCCTTTGTGTTCTACTCGAGAAAGCATCTACGCAAGATCCTAGCTCTGATACCACTGTTGGGGAACGTTGCATGGGAAACAAAAATTTTCCTACCGTTCACCAAGATCAATCTAGTAGATGCAACTACGAGGGGAGAGTGTGATCTACGTACCCTTGTAGATCGCTAAGCGGAAGCGTTATGAACGCGGATGATGGAGTCGTACTCGTCGCGATTCAGATCGCCGAAGACCTAGCACCGAAGCAACGGTGCCTCCGCGTTCTTCACACGTACGGCTCGGGGACGTCTCCTCCTTCTTGATCCAGCAAGGGGTGGAGGAGAGGTTGATGGAGAACCGGCAGCACGACGGCGTGGTGGTGATGGTGGAGAAGAACTCCAGCAGGGCTTCGCCTAAGCACCGCGGGAGAAGAAGATGTAACGGGAGAGGGAGGGCAGCACCGAGGCACAAACTGCGTTGGCTGCCCTCCCTTTGCCCCACTATATATAGGGGGGGTGGAGAGGTGAGGGCGCCCTAGGGTTTCCCCCTAGGGGCCGGCGGCCAGGGCAAGGGGAGGGGGCGGCGGCCAGGGCAGGGGGGCGCGGCCAGGCCCTAGGGTTTCCCCCCCTAGGTGCCTTGCCCCCCAAGGCCAAGGGGTGCGGCCAGCCCTAGGGGGTCCCACCCCCTTAGCCGCATGAGGAGAGGGCCCAGGGGGGGCGCACAGCCCCCTGAGGGCTGTGGTGTTCCCCCTTGTGGCCCACTAGGCCCAGAACCACTTCCGGACCCTCCGAAACCCCTTCCGGTACTCCGCCGATTTCCCGATGCTCCCCGGAACACTTCCGGTACTCCGAAACCTTTCATCCTATATATCAATCTTCGTCTCCGGACCATTCCGGAGACCCTCGTCATGTCCGGGATCTCATCCGGGACTCCGAACAACCTTCGGTAACCATATACTTTTCTCACTAACAACCCTAGCGTCACCGAACGTTAAGTGTGTAGACCCTGCGGGTTCGGAAACCATGTAGACATGACCGAGACACTCCCAGGTCAATAACCAATAGCGGGATCTGGATACCCATATTGGTTCCTACATGTTTCTCGATGATCTCATCGGATGAACCACGATGTCAAGGATTCAGGCAATCCCGTATACAGTTCCCTTTGTCTCGTCGGTATGTTACTTGCCCGAGATTCGATCGTCGGTATCTCTATACCTAGTTCAATCCCGTTACCGGCAAGTCTCTTTACTCGTTACCGTAATACATAATCCCGTGACCAACCACTTAGTCACTTTGAGCTCATTGAGATGACGTATTACCGAGTGGGCCCGGAGATACCTCTCCGTCACACGGAGTGACAAATCCCAGTCTCGATCCATGTCAACTCAACAGACACCCTCGGAGATACCTGTAGAGTACCTTTATAGTCACCCAGTTACGTTGTGACGTTTGGTACACACAAAGCACTCCTACGGTGTCAGTGAGTTACATGATCTCATGGTCATAGGAACTTATACTTGACATGCAGAAAACTATAGCGATAACTGTCACGATCAAAAGCTATGTTAACGTTTGGGTCTCGTCCATCACATCATTCTCCTAATGATGTGATCCCGTTATCAAATGACAACTCATGTCTATGACCTGGAAACCGCGGTCATCTTTGATCAACGAGCTAGTCCTGTAGAGGCTCACTAGGGACACAAAGTCTGTCTATTCATCCACACGTGTATCTGAGTTTCCAATCAATACAATTATAGCATGGATAATAAACGATTATCATGAACAAGGAAATATAATAATAACTCTTTTATTATTGCCTCTAGGGCATATTTCCAACAATAAGAGGATAAAAGACTATAAGAGAAACAAAAGGAAAAAACAAAATTACACAAGCTTGATTCTAGTTGGTGGAATCCGTTGTGGCATGGATCGATGACATGGCAAACATCCGTCCATCCAACTCACTGCAGCCTCTCTCTCCCTCTCTCTCACGCGCGCGTGAACCCTAGCCGATCCAGATTCCTCCCCGCCTCCACTCCTCTCCCCCATCCAGATCCCTCCGCCGCCGCCCAGTCCTTCCCTTCCTTCCGTCACCGCCCTATCCTCCCCTTCCTTCCGCCGCCCACTTCTCCCCTCGCCTCCGCTACCCACCTCTCCCCTCACCTCCACCACCCACCTCTCCCCTCGTGGTTGGTCTGCAGCCATCTGCACCCTCCCCTCCCCTACACTCATCACAAGACAAGAGAAGAAGAAAGGGAGGAAGCTCTGTCATCAGTGGCCATGTTGCGCCTCTTCCCCACCCCAAGTCAGATCCAGCACGCTCTGGTGGAGTGGCTGAAGAAGATGGTGAGCAACAAGGACTACGAGGCCGTTCTGGACCCGAAGCTGCCGGAGAAGCCGTCCTCCAAGGCCCTGAAGAAGGCGCTCCTGGTGGCGCTGAGGTGCGTGGTACCTGACTCGCAGAAACGGCCCAAGATGGGGCATGCTCGAGGTCGACGACTTCCCCTACCGAGATGTGAGCCTCGCTGCTTCCTTTTCCTCTTCATTATCAAGTCAATCGCACTGCTCACTTGCTCATACCAACGTATTTTTTGGATAACCAAGTCAATTTCATGTCACATATGTCCAAATCCACGCTCATCGCCGGGCTACCATCGTAAAAAATGCGTGCCAGTTATACTAATTGGTGTGTAAATGCCTGAGGATTTTTAAACTGGACACCCATGCATCTAAGTCCGGGGAAACGGACAGGGCAGGTGCATCAGGGTTAGAATAGCAGAGTGCTGGCTCTGATTACTAGTTTCATGTCTGACCCTGGACCAAGCATTCATTGCAGATTCCTCGAGATTAGTTAAGTTATCACCATGTTACCTGACTGTGCTCTGAACTGCCGTTGGGGATGTTAATTACTCTGTCATCTCGAAAAAGAACTCTTGATGACCTCGAGATCACCGTGTCACCATGGTTATTTTTATTAGTTTTAAATTACATGGGGGCCCTGAACTAGTGTTTGGTGACTTGATCTGATGCTCTTTTGGCAACTTCAGCAAAAGCACACCTGACACAACCTCAGCATATATTTCTGCTATTGTACTGTCATTGTGAAAGGGCTAGCATTTCAGTTGTTGCTGCAAATGTTGATGTTCTCATAGGCTAGCTTGTGTTTATTGATGCTCCAGGTAGTGGTTATGTTTGAGAAGTGTAAGGGGCTAAAAATGAGCTTTTAGAGTAAATTAGTCCTCTTTGAATCTGTTCATGGTCATATCTATGTGAGATTTATATATAACTTACTATTTAGTGTTTAATAACCAAACAAGATGTAATCCACATTATGTGTTCTACTAAAAAATGAGTTTAGTTATGTAATCCACATTCACTAGTAGATAAAGGGTCAATAGACCCGGTTCGTTTGGGCCTTTAGCCCCGGTTCCTGAACCGGGACAAAAGTGTCGGTACTAATGCTCTGACCCTTTAGTCCTGGTTCAATCCAGAACCGGGGCAGATGGGTGTCCACGTGGCCTGTGCGCCGAGCCCAGGCAGGAGGGGCTTTGGTCCCGGTTGGTGGCACCAACCGGGACCAAAAGGCATCCACACGTCAGCACTTCTGTGGCTGTGGTTTTTGTTTTTTTTTTGAAAGGGGAGGGGGTTGGAGGTTATGGGGGGTTAATTTAGGTGTTTCATATTGTGTTAGCTAGCTAATTAATAGAGAGAAGTGTCCTCTCTTATGTCCGTGCTTGGTCGACGCTACGTACTACACATACGTATAGAGAGGACTAGACACGTTAGCTAGCTAGCTAGCTAGTAAAGCAAACGAAGGAAACAGAAGATCGTAAAATCAACATATATATATATATATATATACATGCATACAGAGAGAAGTAATATCGACCACCTCTCCTTCTCCGAGAGATTGGTCGAACAACAAGTTCTCGTATATCTATCCGACACTACCGGGTACATATATACAATAATTATCTCTTACAAATATAATCTCTTATAGGATGGACGCATGGTCCACATAGTATTCTCCGTCTGGCGCGATCACGTGTTTAAGGAAGAATGCCGCCAATTCCTCTTGAATTGCTCGCAGACGATCTGGTGTTAGGAGTTCATCCCGCATCCGAAACATCTAATTTGAAGTAGGGGGTCAATACATGAAATGATGCTATAAAATTGTGAATATTATTAATTGCTTACGCACTTCAAATTGTGCTTCAGAGTAGCCCCGCTCACAGGTCGTGTGGCTGATGGACTCGCAAATGTAGTATCCACAGTAATCATTCCCGGGTTCCTGCCACAACCACTTTACAAGAAATAGAGGTCAATCAAACTGATAAGCAAGAATGCCAAATGGTATTGATGAAACTAGCGCTTCTATCAAGATATAGGAGATGTGCGCACGGAACATGCTACTATATAGTACTTACTTTCGGGTATCTAAATTCTAGCTTCTTCGGCAGTCCCGGAGCTTTTTTGGTGAATTTTTCTCCAAACCCTGCCAGACAAAGAAAACAATTACTTGATATCAGAAATGAAGTTGCTGATATGCATGGTGGATAATATTGATCGATTTGACTTACCTGTCGAGCATTTGAGTCATGTCCGCATACTCCTCGGGATCTTTACGTTTAGAGTCCAAGACAGTTACTACTCCCTTCTCAAGCTTAATCTCTAAGAGAATATAGTGGAAGCTGTGCACGCATGCATGAACTCATCAATTACATTACTATAACCTTGACTGATATATAAGGGAAACCAAATATGCACAAGACAATAACACTCACTTGAAGTTGTAAGGAAAGAGTATTATATCTTTGTTTTCATTTACCACCAACGATCGTAGCAAGTTGGTCTCGGTATCTAAGGGACGCAATTTAACCTCGGTTGCCTCTATGAGGTATGTGTTAATGAACCCAATATCACCTACTTGTCTTTTCTTCAATTCGACGATCTTCAATCTGCATAATATAGTGAGGATAATTATAAATACATGCAATGAAGATCAGCTATATAGAGAGACTTAATGACAGAAGTAGTACTACTTACAGACAGTAGCAGGTGAACATTGTTTTATCGAGGGCCAATTGATTGAAAAACTGATAGAACTCCTCAAATGGAACAGGCAACAGTTCAATTCCAACGAGGTCATGCTCCGGTTTAACTCTCAAATACAAGCTATCCCTCCCCCCAGACTCTCTGGAGATTTTCAAGTACCAATCATGCAATCTTCGCATATTCGTTGATAGAGATCTTTCATTTTTGACGAGAGGCTTTTTGTACTCATATCTTTCTATCTGCACGTCCAAGAAATCATATTGTACATCGTCGGACACGTAATCTCCAAGATTGGTATAACCGGGCACCATCCTCGGATCATTAGCGACCATGTCGCTAGACACCTTGAGCGGGGGGCACGATTGGTCCGCTTGTTCGCCGAGCTGGGTAATTTGTTTCCCAGCTCGTCCTTCTGCTAACCTTTGATCACTTTTCGTACTTCCCGACCGCTTCGCTGCTTGAAATGACTTTTCAATCATGCGGTCATAGTTGTCCTTCGGCTTACTTTTCGCTGGTTGCTTCAGGGCAGAAAGAGTGCGCTTTGCTTTCACCGCATCTATCTTCTCCTCCGGAGGTGGATGTCTCTGTGCTTTCAACCCTTCAAGCCAGTCCTTCACTTCGCCTTGAGCTATCTTCATGTTTTCCTCGTCGGACCTCTCATATGGTAACTTCTCTGGAGGCGTGAGAGAAGGACCGAATCTGCATCGCCTCCCGCCTCTAGCTGTACTGCTAGACGTCGCCAGACCAGACGAAGCGGCTGTCTTTTTTCCTTGCTTACGCGCCGGAGCAGGAGCGGCCGGAGCGGCAGCAGGTCTCTTTCGCCCTTGCTGACTAGGCGGAGAAGGACGAGCAGGCTGGCTGCTCGGGCGCGCCGGCGGCGAAGGAGGCGGAGTGCCGCCACGCGCCGGCGGCGAAGGAGGCGGAGTGCCGCCACGCGCCGGAGAAGGAGCCGGAGTGCCCTGATCGTCACTCGCCGGAGGAGGAGGCGGTGGAGGAGGCGGAGTGCCCTGACTCGCCGGAGGAGGAGGAGGAGGAGGCGGAGGCATCCAGTTGAGAATGTTGATGAGGTCCTTCCGCCATAGGCATGGAGTCTTCAGTGAAGAACCCAGCCGAGTCTCCCCTTCACCGGTAGGGTGGTCAAGCTGGAGCTCCTCAAATCCCTCCGTAATTTCATCCACCATCACCCTAGCATATCCTTCTGGAATCGGCCGGCAGTGAAAAGTGTCGCCGGGTCCAGTAGGATAAACAGAGCCAGCAGCCGCCTTGACCTTCAGATTCATCCACTGCGCCATAAGGTGGCAATTTTGTGCCTCCGTGATAGCATCCACGGGATACCTAGCAGTAGCCGTCAAGACAGGCTCCGGCTGAAGCAGCTTGGTGGAAGCCACGCTGCTTCTCCGCTGAGATGGCGGGGTAGCTTCAGGGGAAGCTTCGGCAATTCTTTTGTCCCGATTTGCTTCCCGTTCCTCTATCGCTTGTATTCTGGCCCGCAGCGCCTGCAGTTCGGTCTGCTCCATTTTCTTCCTCCTCTCGTGGCTTTTGTAGCCGCCTGCGTCCGGAAACCCAGCACGCCACGGAAGGGAGCCTGGCGTGCCTCGTGTCCGTCCAGGGTGCTCAGGATTCCCGAGGGCCATTGTCAGCTCGTCGTTCTCTCTGTCAGGGAAGAACGTCCCTTCATGCGCTGCTTTGATATACTGTTGCATCTTCCTGAGTGGTGTTTCCAATTGCTTGTTCGTCCAAATGCACCTCCCTGATACAGGGTCCAAGGTTCTGCCAGCCCCGAAGAACCAAGTCCAGCAACGGTCTGGCCATTGCATTGTCTCTAGTTCGATCCCTTTCTCAAGCAGATCATTCTCAGCCTTGGCCCACTTAGGCCGGGCTCTGAGGTAGCCACCTGACCCCGTGCGATGGTGATGCTTCTTCTTCGCAGCATTTATCCGGTTTGTCTCCGACATCTTCTGACTCTTTTCCGATGTCTTATAGGCCACAAATGCGGGACAGTCATCTTTGATCTTCTCATATATGCCCACGAATTCTGGAGTCTTTTTATCTTTGACAAACTTATTCAGTTTTTTCTTCCATGCCCTGAATTGGTCTGCCATCTTCGAAAGAGCAGCAGACTTGATTAAGTCCTCTTTAACTGGCTTCGCCGGATCATCCTCTGGCGGTAGGATGAAATTTGACTTCAGCTCAGTCGAAAGATCTTCTTTCTGCATATCAGTGACATAAGACACCTAAGCGTCATTTGCAGCCGGCTTTAACCATTGATGGATGCTGATCGGGATCTTGTCTCTAACCAGAACCCCGCACTGATTAACAAATGCGTTCTTTGTCCGGATGGGGTCAATCGGCTCGCCGGAGCGCGAGATTTCTGAGATCTCAAACTTTTCATCCGGCCTCAACTTTTTCTTCGCGCCTCGTCTCTTTACCGAAGATTTGCTCGATCCGGAGGGCTAGAAAAAGGAACAAAGACGAGAGTTAATGAATGCATCAATTAACTAGTCAGCACAGGCTTAACTAACATACATACCTCCTGGCCGGACTCGGTTCGGTCACCGGAGCCAGCATCACGGTCTCCTTCTTGCACCGGCATTGGGTCACCGGAGCCGTCCTCACGGTCTACTTCTTCCATGTGCATTGGGTCACCGGAGCCATCAATATCATAGCCTAGATCTTCCAGCTGCAGCTCTCTTTCCACCTGCTCATCGGTGTCGTTGAGAAACGACAAGACGACATTTTGTCCGTCTGTGATTATGTCCATCAACATCGCTTCTTGTGCTAGGTCTCGGGTGTTGTCGTCCATAGTTTCTACAAATATTTACAACATGCCAATTATTATTCAAACATGACAGATGGATATATTGATGGCAAACGTAGAACTAGCTTCGACCCTCGACCCCTGGACGACCCCCGACTGCTCGGCGATCCACAACCCTAGACCCCCTCATGTCACATTTTGTCTAGTGTCAAAGGATTCAACAAAACCAATACTTCATCATTAGGCGAAAGTAACAGTCGCATGATGGTACGAAGCTCTCCTAAGTGGTTTTGGAACGGAGTCCTAGAAAGGATAACTCGTAACAAAAGACGGATTATCCTATCAGGAACTTCGTTCCAGAGAAACTTTGCATAACTTCGTACAAACATGCCCCGGTTACTTCTGGCAAATGATGAAGTCAAGGATTTCTTCAATACTTTGACACTAGCTAGGCAACCTCTCTCGACCCCTCGACCCTCGACTGCTCGGCGATCCACAACCCTAGACCCCCTCATGTCACATTTTGTCTAGTGTCAAAGGATTCAACAAAACCAATACTTCATCATTAGGCGAAAGTAACAGTAGCATGATGGTACGAAGCTCTCCAAAGTTATTTTGGAACGGAGTCCCAGATAGGATAATTCGTAACAAAAGACGGATTATCCTATCAGGAACTCCGTTCCAAAATAACTTTGCATAACTTCGTACCAACATGCCCCGGTTACTTCTGGCAAATGATGAAGTCATGGATTT